>JAPQRN010000076.1:194-20714 GCA_037367275.1 Coranthus polyacanthus | reverse complement strand
ATCCATCCATCCATCCATCCATCCATCCATCCATCCATCCATCCATCCATCCATCCATCCATCATCTTCTGCTTATCTGGGTCCACGTTGCAGGACAGCAGCCTGAGCAGAGAAGCCTAGACTTCCCCCTCCCCTCCACCTCCTCCACCTCCTCCAGCTCCTCCAGAGGGACACCGAGGTGTTCCCAGAACAGCAGAGAGATATAATCCCTCCAGCGTGTCCTGGGTCTGCCCCGGGGCCTTCTCCTGGTTGGACATGCCAGTAACAGCTCACCAGGGAGACGTCCAGGAGGCATCCTGACCAGATGAACCACCTCAACTTACTTCTCTGGATGTGGAGGAGCAGCAGCTCTACTCAGAGCTCACCCGGGACGGCCGAGCTCCTCACAATGTCAAGAATGAGTAGTTCTCGGTTTCCATACTTCCAGGTAAATAGTTGTCACCTTTACTCCAGTATCTGATAGATGGCCTATTAGAAATGATATTCTAGACTCTCTTGAATGTTATGGCCTCTGCAGAGGTCCTACGAGTTACATAGTAGTTATGGATAATTATTCCCCAGGTAGATTTGACCGATCTGAGTAAACTGGGCTTTTCAGGAAGGGCAGTCTCCCATGATTCCTGTTTTTACAGTAAATACATTAATATGCAAAGTCAAATTGCATTCCACAAGCCATTTCAAAATGGCAAGAATTCTACTGTAGCACAGAACAGAACAGTTCTGGTAAACTGCCAGATCTGGGTCAGGCACTTAACGATGAGGTGAATGAGTGTTTTTAATGAACTTATTGTAGTGAAATAGTGCTCCAAAAAGAGCTGCTCTGCCCGTCGCTAGTAAAAAGGACAGAGTGATGGACCGTGGATGCTTCTGGTTGTGCTCAGAAATAAAGATATCTCTCCATCGTGGAAATCAGTCTGGGACTAATTTATACTGATTTAAAGCTGCAGGAGCGATTAGATGAACTCTGGGCATCACGGGTAGATGTTCCACAGCCTGAAAACACAGGAAAGGAGTAGATACAGATGTCTTGTGTCCTCTTAGACCACTTTGATCACATTATTCTGGAAAGGAATTATGGAATTTTTGCCCAGTGATGCCAAAAAACTACCAAACACTGCAGCTTTAAGTAAGTAAAAATACGAATGTGTGTTCTGCAGGGCAGGGAGAGAATTCTCCAAAATATTACAAAAGCTTAAATATGACCGTCTGTTTTTGGAAACGACTGACAGAAGGTGGAAGAGGAACGCTGGTGAGGAATGACGGGGATGCTCCGTTCTGTAGGTTTTCTGTGTTTCTGCACGGCCGGATGTTTGTGAGATCAACAGACGGAGTGTTCATGAAGAGAAGCCGAGGAGGTGTGAACCTCCGGTGTCAGCAGGAGAAGTCTTTTATTCATACGGTCTCGTGCTGCTTGGCCGAGTAGAATAATGGGTCATTCCCACAGTACATGCATTCAGAGGTGGGTTGGCAGATCACCTCTTCTGCTCGGCTGCACACACAGAATTAGACTGGGAGGTGTGATAGAGCTGCAGAGAGGGAGGCAAGAGGCCGCAGACAGAAAAGTTTAATGAATGCTCAAGCCGACATAGAAATCAATATTTTTTTAAATAATGTGAAAGGTATCACTTGGGTTCACAAACTGGCAGAATTATAAGTGACTGTGCACTTCCCCACCGCAAAGTAAATGAAATATATCGTCAGATGTCATGTATTCCCGGTCCGAGGCGTCACGCTTTCAGTGTTTTCAGGGCTGGTGGAGTTTCACAGTCCCATGACATTATCATGAAAAAGAACAAATACATTAACTTATGTTCTCTTGAAACATATGGGGTGGCAGCGTACGGTTTCCGGGTAACTGTTTAAAGAGACAGGTTTGGACGTCGACCTGTGGTGTTTTGCTTATAGTGGACATACTGTATTTAGCTTTCTGTCATTTCTTCGTCATACATGATACACATGATGTGAAGTCAGATGTTTGTGTTAAACATGGCCACTTTAAATCCTGACGTCAACGTATGTAAAAGTACTTCCCGTGAGACAAAGCTCAAGCTCCAGCTGCTCTGAATACTTGAAGTTTTTTCCACTTCAGTGATGAGCCAGCATTATGTCGTCCAAATATACATATTCCACTTCAGTCGACATGTCAGCAAAGACAAATAATACACTGGAGAAGTCTAATTTAACCTAAGACAGACAACATAAGACAGAGGCTGGACTCAGCGGCTGCATTACAGACCTTCATGAGATCAACAGGAGGTTTTTGATCTGAAAGTCATAGAAGTTGTTCTGTAGAGCCCCAGAACATGGATGGACGTGGAAAAGGTCAGATAAGTACAGTGGCTGCTAAAAATGAAAAAAAAGGAAGAAAGAAGAAGAAGAAACAAGAGGAAGAAGAAGAAAGAAGGAAAAAGAAGCAACAGGAAGAAAAAAGTTTTCCAGCTTCTTATTATTAAGATGACCAACGTGGACCCACAACGTGTTCCCAGAAAAATATTAGCTTTATGCTTTTTTCCCCCTCATTATTATGAGCCTTTTGAACGTCGAGACGTTCAACAAACCATCAAAGAGGAGCTACTTCCATTTTTGCTCCAGGAGACGCATAAAGACCTGTGGAGAACACGATAAGATGTATGAAAGCTGACGGAAAATCAGGGTTATTCCACCAAATATGGATTTCTGAACTCTTCTCAACTTAAATCAGTGTTGTGTTTGTTTAAACCACGGCCTTTACTCTCTACTGTCACCTTGATTGCAGGTCCCACAGCCTCTCTAGTCTAAATGAGACCTCAGTGATACTAATAGATCTGAATGAACGTTCATTTATGTTTCACCACAAGGTGGTTGTGAATATTTCTAACTTTGCATTTCCAAAATATTTCTAGAATGACGCAGCGTTTTGGTCCATTTATGAAATTATAGAACTGCCTTTAAGAAAACACGGAACATGTTCATTATGTTCTTCTGGGTATTCGTTTCATTTGTTTGTGTAAAAATAAAGAGTAGTCGACTTGTCACCTTGGCTGACAGCTTGATAATGGAGGATGTAATTCACGTTCAGTTGAAGAAATATCAAAACTCTGTTGTATTCTGTGTATTGGTTGCACATTTTTACAACTGGGTAATGTTCGAATGACTCAACAACAACAATGGTAGAAAAATGTAAAAAAATCAGTGTGTTTTTTGTGTATTTCTAAAAAGCCACAGGGAGCCAGTGGAGAAGGGGCTAAAGAGCTGAATGTGGCTCAAGAGCTGTGGGTTTAACAACGGACATGAAGTTGTTTTCTTTACATTATTTGACGTCTGACAACTTATCGTGACCGGTTGTCTTTTCCTGCAGCTAAATGCTCCAAAACTTAAGGTCGGGATCCAAAATGGGTCGCGGAGCGGTTTTTATTGGCAGAAGAAAATATACAGCGATGATATGATACGTGGATTCTTGTTCCTTATTGAAGCAGAGGAGGAGTTTCTAAATGTTGACCTCAGCAAAGTCACGTCAGTCAAAAACGAAAATGATGTGAAAGACACATAACAGAGGCTTTAGAGACAGTAGAAGAGTCGATAAAAATGTAGATCTACGGCCATTTGTGATGTATTTTTGTAAATATTGTACAATATTTTTTATTTGCAAATTGGGAGAAATGCACTAGTACGCTCAAATCTTCACTTTTTCAGTAGACGCATACCTAGAAATAGTTAAACCAGTGTCTTATATATGTAAAACAGTTTAAGATGTAGTGAGTACAATCGCTGCCGAGCTGGTCACTTAAGCATTGAACACATGCCGGCGAGAGAACTGCTCATGCTGAGAGTGACCAGGCAATTTCTCTCCATTCATGGTTACGCATCAGTAGTGCACTTCACAACCATAATGCATTGCAGGTCTGGAAATGCACACACCTCTCCAGGCGATGATGCCACACTTTTTCAGTGAGTCACGCACACGAGAACCTGAATGTGTCTTCTGGACCGCACGCGCACAGACGGATCACATGGCCTCTCACAATTTAAAGTCGCCATCAGACACCCGTCACCCTCCACGCTGTGTGTCCTGCTGAGGCGTCCGTCAGCCGTGACTGACAGGATGACAGGGGGACGCGCTTCTGAGTCATGCCTGGGCTGGTGGCCTCACAGCTGGGTACCTCCAGCACCACACCTGGGTACTCCTGCTGCCAGCCACGCCGAGCAAAAACCACCAAGGAGAGGAGAGGAAGGAAGAGAGACGAGCATCACTCATCACTCAAACCGGATTATTCAAGACGGGAGCTGAACGTGGACGCGTGACAGACAACCGCGTAATAAAGAGGAGATTTGCAGGCGATGCTCGTACACCAACAAACCAAAGACAGAAAAAGGACACAAGTGAAAAGTTTGTTTGAGGGAGAGTTTTGTCAGAAGCTGCAGAAGCTTTGTGGGGTAGATTGTCGGATTAGAGAAATAAATCTAGTCTGTAAACCTTACTGATTGGTTGGAGAAGGTTCTGTGGCTTCAGCTGTCAAAAAGTGACCAGAAAAGGGAGATTTTAGGAGGCGTTTTGTGACTTGGACGGCAGAGAGATGATGATGGGAGGGCAAGCACAGGCTCTGCCAGGGATCTTTGGCCCCATGAGAAGTTATCACATTGAGCCCCAACACAACAGGCCTCGCAAACTCCGAAAATCAAACACCGCAGATATGACGCAACATTCTGCATACACTGGAATTTACTATTTGATGTTGTTCACTCAAACTGTTCAGCATCAAACGCAGACTGTAGGCTGTTTTTGTTTCTTATAACCAACATTATGTGTAAAATAAACGCTTGATTAATATTCTTTTTCTTCACCCCGTCCCCTCTGCTATTACGCCAGCTGACATGTTCTTCAACACAACGTGGCTCGGCTTCTGCTTCAGTTGGAGACGGGCTGGTCCATTGGAAGACGGGGATGCTGAGGCTGAAGCTGCATCTGTCGGGCCTGGCATCAGGCAGGAGCAGGGGCGGCTGATTTAGTCTGAACAGCTGCTAAAAGTTTGCCTGCATTGATTAAACGTGAGAGTGAAATTTAAACACTTTTTTTCAATTTTCTGTGAAGATATTAATTAACGGATGATGGGGGAACAAGCGGGATACTGTTGCCTTTTCTTTGTCTTCCGTTTTGGTTTTGAGGCCAGATTTTTCGTGTGATATGGTGCAAAGAAAAGAAAAAGAAACTGTTTTCTACACTGGAAAGAAAATGCTCTATTAACGATGAACATAGGCTGTATATAGAGATGGACATCGCGACCCTATTTCCTCCATCTACGTAAAACCGAAGCCAAAATCCCGTGGTCACGGGAGCTGCCATGTTGCCAGTGTGACGCAATTCAGAGCCAGACTGTGCAGTAGAGACGTGGGGACGTCACGTGCCCCGTCCGATGGATTCAGGACCGCGAATAGTCATTACAGCTGTCAATCACCTGTTTTTAATAACATCAAGTAACTTAGAAATGTCAATTTTTTTCAGACAAATCTACCTGATGAAATGCGCTGAAAAACTCTGAAATCACCTTTGGGAATAATTTATTGGATGTGAAGTCACTGAACAACATGAGGGGGCGGGATTTATGACCTTTACTGCAGCCAGCCACCAG
Source organism: Coranthus polyacanthus (assembly GCA_037367275.1). Taxonomy (NCBI): domain Eukaryota; kingdom Metazoa; phylum Chordata; class Actinopteri; order Kurtiformes; family Apogonidae; genus Coranthus; species Coranthus polyacanthus. The sequence goes on along the minus strand of JAPQRN010000076.1, from coordinate 15,108 downwards.
GGGGAGTTCTCACGACGTCCATCATTATATACAGTCTACGATCATGTCAGGTTAATGATCATGTTTTTGTTTTAGAGCTACATAGTACTAATACACTTTCCTGCGGGGAGTTTGCACATCTCCATGTCTGCGTGGGTTCTCTCTGGGTTCCTCCTCATACAGTCCAACTCATGCACCTGATTAGTTTAACTGGACACTCTAAACTGCCTCTGGGCGTGAATGTGAGAGTGGATGGTTGTTTGTCTCTACATGTCCCTGCAATGAACTGGTGTACCCTTCCTCTTCACCCCCTCCCCTCTGCTATTACGCCAGCTGACATGTTCTTCAACACAACACTGCTCGGCTTCTTGTTCGGTTGGAGATGGGCTGGTCCGTTGGAAGACAGGGGACAGAAGGCCAGTGTACCCTGCCTTCGCCCTGCGTCAGCTGGAGAAAGGCTCCAGCCTCTGACCCCCACGACCCGACACCAGGCGTTACGGAAAACGAATGAATGTTTAATAAAAGTGTAAGATTTACGACTCTGAGGACTTCGTTACACATGCTAGCTTCTGCAACTTTGTTTTACAACCCGAACTACATTTTTATTTCTCTCCACTCCCGCATTTTGACCCTCAAAACCCCTAATATAAACCCAGGAAAGTTGAACAAAAGTAACACAAAAGCCCTGGAGCTTCTTGGCAGCTGTCGCCCACTCCCACTCGGTGTTCCTCCCAAGCACTGCCCTGCTAAGTAACCTCACCCGAGTGGATCGTACCATCTGCTGAGGTGAGCACAGACCGAGCGATCAACTCAAATAATGCACATTAACAAAGATAGAAAACATTACTTTAAAATGTCACGGTTAGTCAAAAACTACATTTTCTGTATGGACCCCTCACTCTTACATAAATGCACAAACTTCAACAGACTGTCGGCTGCTGTGGAGAAGCTTCACCCATCAACCCACGAGTATGATTTCTTGTAATGCGCGGAGGCCTGTCCAGAGTTGGAAAAATAACGACGTACAATACTTCTTAACTTCCTACATTTTACCACAAATATCTGTTCTTTCTACTTCTTACAATAGTACAAAGTACATTTGCGGGAGATTTTTATTTTGCATTACTGTGCACCTTCCTAACGTCCACACTGATTTCGACCTAAATGGACAATAACGCATAGAAAACTGTTCTCTTGGTGCATTCATGGGTGCATATCGTGTACGACAAATGTAACGACAAAAACGAAATGAAAAGGAACTGAAGGCGCCATAATGTTTTTATGCTTTGAGAAAAAACTGTTACTTGTCATCTGAAAAGTTTAAACCTTCATGTCTACACTAGGAAGACAGACGGTGTAATGGACTAACACATGGTTGGTTTTGTCTTTTATGGGACTTTATGTTAAAAAAAAAAAGAAAAGCCCCTGATTTAGTTTGATGCTCTGTAGTGAGACGTCCACAAACACTGGAAATCGAGCAGGAGAAAAGACAGAAGTGAGCGCAGACAGACCGCCAGCTGACCGTCCAGTTTTTCAGAGCGTCCACGTCACGATAATCCACCCGCAGCCAAGAAACCCACGGCTGTGAGCTCATTAATTCTCCATGAAGAGAGGCATGTTGGCAAACGGCGAACACGGTCACCTTGTTTACTTGAGGAGAAAAGTTGGCGGCGGTGTAAGTTTTGGGTGACTTCGCCCATCAGCGGCTAATCACGGAGCAGCTGAGAGACGAGGCCTGACCCCGCCACCGCCACCTGAACGGACACCCGGGCCTCAGACGCCGCTAATCTAATCACCTCATCCACATGGCAGCTCACCTCCCCTCCCCTCACCTCCCCTCACCTCCCCTCACCTCCTCACACTCCAGCTCGTTGTGCCTCAGCTGGGAGAGGAGTCGACCAGACACCCAGACACAGCTCAGTGAAGCAGGAACCAAACCAGCACCTGCTGCCAGACACAAAATCACACACACACAGTTCCTTTTGTTGTAATTTTTTTTTTTACATTTCATCTTCCAGGCTTTGTTTTCAAACTGTCCCCGGGGTCCATGTTCAGTTGTTGGACAAAAGGGGCTGTATTCACAAAGGATCTTATCTGACTACTGAGTCCTCCTACAGCCCCGACACACACTGTGACGTTGGGCCGTCGCAGATTTTACCTGGTGAATTTTTAGTCCTACGTCTTACTGTTCCGCTTCGCACGCTTAATTTTGATCCCTTTGAAGCATTTCGACCAAATACACACCGGTTCAGAACATTCAGCAGTTGTAAAATGCAGCTGCAATTGTAAAACATTTTTTTTGTTCTCGTCCTGAAGTGCACACTGTTGTGGTTGTGTCACATTCTGCAGGTTTTGGAAAGAGAGACTGTGAAAACAATGTGCAGTGGTCTGTAGATGAAATATGCCCCGAAATGATATTAGCAAACGTGAACAAACAAAACTGCCTCTCAGTATAAAATAGACTACAACTCAAATGTAATGTCTGACATCTGCAAATCTTACACTTCACACATGCGAGAGACTGATGAAGATAAATGACCTGACGCTGCTTCACGCTGCCGCGAAGGCGTCTACGATGGAGTCGAGCAGCGGAGTCGCATACAGTATGATTGAATCTGATCAGCGATTGGTAATTACAGCTGTCAATCACATATTGATCCTGTTGGTAGTTAAACACCTTAACCTGAGACTTTGGGTGAACACAGAGAAACAGACGAGTGTGGAAACCTCCTACAGTGTCAGATTAAAACAAAGCAAAACATTAAAATGTTAAGTACTAAATGCAATGAGCTGTGTTAGCTGGCTCTATTTTAAAGATGCTGTGCGAGAATAGTATGAAAAATCGTATTTTCCTTGAGGTAAAATGATGAGTTCTGCTCTCAGGCCTTGTTGAGCTGACGCTCAGCCTCCAAATCTTTTTTCTTGTCAATCTCAGAAGACGTCTACTTTCACCAAAATAAATCCAAATTATAGGACAAATATTACATCGCAGAACTCGGCAGCTCCTTGTTGAGAAATGCATAAATGCTGTTTTTTTTTTTTATTGGCTGATATTTTTGGAACAAAAAGAGTTTTTCTCTGACAAAACTGGTCTGTTGTGTTTCTAAATAACCCTCCCAGTGGCCAAACATGCTCTCTCACCGTGGCTATAACTGTGGGATTTGAATTGGAGATTGAGCTGGAACGGCGGACCATGGTGACAACACATCTGCTGCTTCCTCTCTGTCCGATTTTAGCTCATTACAGGGTTGAAGATTTGCTGGCCGCTGTGATCGTCACAGTCAGCGGTCCAAGACAAGGACCGAGGAGGCCCTGCTGTCTTTCACTGACACTTACACACTCCAAACTGATGAAAATCACAGGAAAACATCAGCTCGGGCCATTAAATATGATCACAGGGTGTAACATGAAGGTTATATTAGGAAACTATATAAAAAGTCAAAAATTGATATGTTACAGTGTTGTGAAGTTACAGAAATCCGCAGCCTCTGCAGGGAATCATCAAGAGCAGCCCACAGTCCATTATCCACTTCAGACGAGTCATGTGACCCACTAGAAGAAATGTAGGTGCTTCTGCGGCCGACTCGAGACTTAACGGGCCAGAGATCAGCGATTAGACTCAGACGTGGGCAGGTCTGGCAGTTTAATTAGAAACCTGCTGAAAATCTCTGCAGCGACTGTCTGAGAGACTCATTTTAAAAGCAGAACATCCTGCCGGTCATATTCTAATAATAGTAGTGTTAAAATAAATCTGAATGTCCAGGTGGTGTTATGTTCTCTGTGGCCGGACTGAGCTGTACTGAATTTTCACTAAAACACGAACATAGGTGAATATTAGCGATATTTTCAGTGTGAATTAGCCTCGATCCAGAGTGTGATGAATTATCTGTCAGCAGCTGCTGTTTGCACTGCATCCACTGATGTTCAGACGACGACAACCGGTTTACTCAACCTGTCCTCGGACTCCAACAACCATATCTGTGATTTGTCTCCACATTGTGATACGACCAAGGGGCGAAGACCAAACTGAAGCAGTATGTTAACGTGTAATACCACTGACGGCCACTAGATGCTGGCTCTAAAACACCCTGACTCCCATAGTCTTACATTGAATTTTATCTGTCCACACAACTTCAGTTAATACAAAATATCTCTACAAACTAGAACACAAAAACATCTCCAAACGCTCAGACAAACCATAGTTATTGTTGGACTATAACTTGTGGACACCGTGGACACCGTGGACACCGTGGACCTTCAGATCGTATCAGACGCCGCAGATGCAGAGGTGAACTTGAAGTCAAGTTCACTTCAAAGTGTTGGTTTGTGTTATTGAAGCGTATTCCTTATATTCTATAGATTTCTCCACGTGTCTGTGATGACCTCGATCTACTGCAGGTCATACATGACTTATCTATATATATGACATCTATAGGTCATGTATATACATATACATGACCTATAGATCATATACATCTGATTCACACATAGACATATACAGGTACATGTTCATTACACATAGACATAATGTGTGAATTGACATGTGACGCCATCGTTTTCTAATCTCTTCATTTTCTACATGGATCCACACAAACCAGTTTTCTTGAAGACTTTTAAAAACATAAAAATGGTTGAAAAAAAAAACGGTAAACTTCATCAAACGTTGCTTAACAAAGTCATTTTACAGTCTTGTTAGTGGAACCTATTAACCACGACTGCATGTGTTTTATCAAATAAACTGAAACTCTGAAGGTCCGACTCAGAAGGAGAACGAGCCGTCGTACCGACCTGTCAATCAAAGCCCGACACGGCAGACGTCAACGCCTTCTATTTGACCTGAGGTCTGATTAACGGAGGAAACAGTTAAAGATGGACCAGATCCCTGATTAGAAGGTCCAAATCGAACGACTGAGACTGGAGTGAGTCCTGGAAAAAAATGATTGACTTATTATTTTTAAAGAGAAGTTCGATGTAAGGCACCCCCAGTGGCAGTCAGCGGTATTACAACTTTAAGTTACTTCCGCATTGCTTTCATTTTGGAGAAGGAGGGTATGTATTTTCAAATTCTGATGTTATTCCTGCAGCTTTACATGTGACCCTTCACCAACCTGTTCACCAACCCGTGACGTGGCTTAATAATAACCAAAACGAGTCTTTCACAAAGGTAGACAAAAACACCCGCATCAGCTCTGACGGTTACAAACTAGTGAACAGCTCGAAAACTTCTTTTCAGAGTCAGAGTCTTTCAAGATTCTGGAAATGCTTTCACTATTGTGGTAAGTGTCGTTAAACGTCCTACTGGTCTTTTCAGAAGGTCGTCTAGTGTTTATTTCCGGTCATCTTTGAAATATCTCTGTGATTTAAAACCCAGGCACAAAAAAGGGCTATAATTTTACATGCTTTTCTATAATGGCTATCTGTCTTTCTACAGTTTCTAGGAAAAACACTCAGCCTTAATGCCTGCAAGGAAAGAAAAAGAAAGAAAATCGAGAGGAGATAAAGAGGAGAAAGCAGAATAGGAGGAGAAAAAGAGCAGCGGGAAGAAGGAGGAAGGTAGAAGAGTCATCCTCGCCTTGTGCATATCTGCCCAGATAATGACTAGGTGAGAAGAATCTGTGTCATCGAGTGTTGTTTCTGGCTGTAATTGACTGTCATGGACCAGCTGGACCATCAAAAGCACCAACAAACAGACGCAATGAGCCATTACTGCTCACGATGCATTTGCTGTGTCCTCTGTCTTTTGCTTCACAAGAAACAGTAACAGATAAATCTGCGATTTATGTGCGAGATTCTCAAATAAAACCAACTCAAAGCTGCAGAGAGAAAACACAAAGCCTGACTTCTGTCGTTTGATCTGCAGTATAAATGTGACGACACAAAGGCGGAAACGAGACAAACGGACAGAGATAAGACACTGACTGACGGGATGAACGCGACCATTATTTTTTATCCATGGTAGGAAATGATCCCGATGTAACGTCGTCATATCCTGGGGTGAAACAACAAGCAACAAAAATCGAGACAGAACAAACAAACACCTTTCGAACGCAACAAATGAATAAATACAATATCTAGTAATGTACAGTAAAAAAGATGAAGATCGAGCTTAAAATTGATTCCAGTGTAAATTTCCAAGCAATCACATTGGCCAAGAATATCATTTTCTCTGCCTTTTTAGAACAGACTTTAATTCATTTTTCAGTTCAGCTCTCAGTCAGTTGTAAGATTCTTTTCTCTGAGCTAATCACCAATGCAGTGGAGTCTGCACAACACAATCAATGGCTGAATTCCTCACATGATGATATTTAAAAACGTACGTGAACACAAAGGCACACGTTCAAGTTCGCTGCTGTTTTAACAGACGTCCCCAACAAACACACAGGTAATGTGTTCGGCTGAGCTATGAGGAGAGAGTGTAGAGACTCACGCTGCGACAGGACAGGGGACGTTCAGGGATTTGATTCAGGTTGCCGTGAGGTCGGAGTTACGACCGCGGCTCTTTGCAGCTCCACCCTCTTGTCCAAATATGGTCACTTCTGGCCCCAAAAACCCAAGACGGGGGCGGTCAAATGCCAGACTCGAGGCCTCAATCCAATGGGCGGCCACGTCCACTTCTTTGATAGTCTATGGTCGTAATGCTGCACACAGAATAGAAGTGAAATCAGCAGGGGAGTGGGTGTGAGGGTTGGGGTATAGCTGGTGAGCACTCACACCCTTTATTCCAAGCAGTCCTCCAACCTGAATGACCAAGTTCAACTCTCTCCCCCGTCCTGTACTTTGTTCCCCCTTTTGTCACTAAATAAAACCTCTTTTAGCAACTTTATTTTTTCCCTGACGGGCTCTTTTTGGCCTCGCCTCCAATCTTTATTCATTGTTCCCTTTTACCTCCTCTAGTTCCTCTCGGAGGTTCAGTTGCACAGCCTCCATCCCATTATCCAGAGCATTTTACTTTGCAGAAGCGGCTTGCTGTTTCCTCCCTGAGACGAGCCTGAGCCTGCCTTTCACAGAAAAGTGCTCTCTCCCATGAATACAAGGTATTAATAGCATCTACCTGGCACGCAGCTTTCACTGAAATGGAAATGTTTTGTAGCAAGGTGTACATCTCACATTTCTCTCAAAAGGAGTCAGAGGAGTAAGTGCCATGCCACGGGCACTGTTATGACTCTTTTTTTTCAGACTATGGCTGAATTATTGATCACATTATTCTAAAGAGTGGCAGCTCACTGATCAATAGCAGCCCCTTAAGGTTCCATTAGCTCCATTGTTCAATAATGACTGCTTCTTTTGCAATGCATCTAACTGGCAGTAATGCCCTTTCAGAGGCCATATTCTCTGTTATCTCTATGAAACCTATATGAGCCCCTGTCCTGCATAAAGACATGACGTATGACACAACGAGCTCCTGGTGCCAACAGCTTCTAACAGCTGATTACACTGAAGCTTTATTGAATAAATGTGGCGTATTTAGGGTTGTTTAAAAGCACCAACACTGAGGGTTTAGACGTTTAAGCTGAATAACTTCCACCTACTCTCAGTCGTTTTACAAAACAGAATTTTAAAAAATCTTTTGTAAGATTTTGCAGAATTCTCTGAAGCTAGAATTGTAACTGTTGTGAAGGAGTCGTTCCTCTAGGTTCCCGTTCATGTGACATGAGCTACCTGTTTCTAATCCCAAGCTCACTACTTTACTTATTAGTATTTTATTTCAGCTGTAAAGTTGGTCATTTTAACCTGGGGGTCTATGGGGACTGACTCTGTTTTGGAGTCGTCGTCGCGCAGCAGACTTTGAATTTACTGCAGTTTTTGATTCTTCTTTAATGTGTTACTACCAACGTACGGTGGCCCAGAAGACTCACAACAAAAGCCACAACGCAAATAGAGTTGACACCCTTGCAGAAAGAGAGCATCTTTACAAGTCAATGACAGAAACATTTTACCGTCAAAACACAAGTGACCTTTTTTTGTGTGTTTGTGCGGAGGTGGCGGTTATTACGTTTTTGTCTGTTTGATAAGTTCTATTTTCATTCGTGTTGTGCTTCTACGTTTGTGTTTTGAACCGTCTGGGCCAACGTACCAATATGTCTGAGAACGGACAAAATGGCAACGATTAAAATGTGTTGTAGCAGCAAAAGGTGAGGCGAAATATGTCCTGACACAGGACACGAGGGACATATAGATAAAGCACTGTCACAACAACAGCTGATTTATTTATTCCTGCCACTAATTGCGGTATGTAGGGAATTATTCAGTCAAATCACCACCGAAGCGTTACATTTACTCTAAGAAATGGCATTTTATGTTGGAAAAAACCCTACTTGTGCATTTTTCAGACATAATACACTCAGTCCTCATCCAAACGCCTCAATATGACCTTTATTTATATGAGTCATTCATCTGACGAGAGTAACAGCTGCTTTTCTTTCAGTGTATTTCATGCCTGTATCACATCAGAAAATGTTAAAAAAACCTACTGAATTTTGCAGTTTTTACAGGCATCAAAATCTAAACGTGTATATACGTGTATTTACAAATTAAGTTGCTCAGTCTTGTTACTTTTGTCATTTAGATAAAAGGTTCAAGGTTGTAGTTTTTAATGTGTTTGAGAAAATGTGCCATCTGTAAATCCGACGCTCGCTTCAGATTCGCTCGACACGTTACAGAAACACGGCCGTCGTCTTGTTTTTCACCCTGGGATCCGTACAGTCTTTTGTTCTGTTAAACAAACTCCAACCCAGATATTTAGGAGATTTGAACCCGTCTTTCTGTTTTGTACTCGTCTCCTCATCTCCGCCTTTTCTCGCTCCGTTCTTACCCTTTAGTATTTTGTTGCTGCTCATTGCTTTCGATGACAAAATGACACAGATAAAAGTCCTCAAGTGGGTGTTTGTTCGCACACAGATGAAGAAGCAGGCGAACAAGCAGCTGAGCTCGTATCCACTACTTCAGAACAAACACACACACAAAAAAAAAGCGCCTCTCGCTGTTTCACTGCAGGTTTGATCAAGGCTGCTTTTGACATTATGAGCCCCGTGGGTGCTGTTACTTTTCTCAGCTCCATATACCTCCTCTTCAGACTCCTGAAAGAATTAGCAACCTGCAATAACAGAGTGCCGGGCTCGAAGCTCCGGTCTGCTACACGCTGCACAGTTCAGCTGCTAATAAATCCTCTAATAAACATCTGGGCTTTCTATAAAAGGGAGGAAAGCTGAGCCTGATACCAGATACTCCCCACGACACCAGGCCTTCAGGACACCTAGAAACACATTCTGGCTTTTCCACGGGCGCAGAGTCCCAGAGTTAACCCGGCGGGGACTTTATGAGGGAAACTTGCACCGTGTTTCCGCACACCTTTGCCCCCGCGCCGCAGCAAAATGACAACGTATATACCAGCTAAACTGAAAATGTATAAAGCCTGTACCCTTTATCAATTATGTCGCGTAATACGATATTTGCATGTTTCTGGGGATCCTCAAAAAAACGCCGGCCTCACCCTGAACTGGACCACTTTCTCCCCCAGCGAGTGGTTTGAGTGTTTTCCCTCGTGTTAAGTGCAGGATTAAAAAACAGTGAGTGACGTATTAGCTGGTGACAGGATCGGTGTCGGGGCGCCGGTTTACGCTGATCCCTACGCCCCGGCTGAATCGGGGTTTATAGGACCCAGGGACCTGCAAAGTTCCAACGTGACACGCTAATGGCTTTATGTGTTTAAACGATGTGCACTGTAGCGTTTCACTGCACTAGCACTATCTGCGAGATCTGACAAGTTGATTCCTCGGAGGAGAGATAAGAGTCAATTTGTTAGTCCAGTAGGATTAACTACGCCCCGGCTCTGGAGTTTAGCCTCCGCCTCAGAAGTGACGGACAGAGTGCAGCTGTCAGTCTCAGCCGGAGACGAAGACGACGAAGACGGCGAAGACGACGAAGAAGACGAGGACGAGGAGCTGGGGGAGGGCGGATCACTGATAATGACTTATTAGTCACGCTGTTAATCCTAGTGATGGAAAGTAGTTGTGGACATTTACTCAAGTACTTAAGTACAAATTTGAGGTACTTTACTTTGAGTATTTCCATTTTATGTTACTTTTTTTACTTCTTCTCCACTACATCTCAGAGGCAAACATTGGACTTTTTACTTCACTACATTTGTCTGAAAGCTTTAATTTTTTGAAGATTTGCAAACCTCTCTCACTCTCCATTGTGACTGCAAATACATTTTAGTTGTAAATGTACTTAACCCTTAAAAACCAGGAGCCTGACTCTCCTGAATATATTTAGTTTTTCTTACCTATGCATCAGCATCAAATGCCATTAGTAAAAGGTAAATAAGTTACTGAGTACTGAGGTAAATTGTCTGAGAACAGATCTTTAGAAAGTCCTTTTAAGGTTTTTTTTTTTAATTATTTTTTTGATTTACAAAGTTGTTCGAGTTACGAGGTGTGTTTCCATCCAGTGGAAAGCTTGAAAAAACATTTTTTAGGCTCGGCAGAGATGCAGAAGTTGTATCGATAAAAAGGAATATGTCAGTAAGTGCGATGGAAACACATTTAGCAGATTTGTTCTGGGCGACAAAAGCTGAAGCAGTCTCAGGTTTTTGTCAACGTTCCTGCTCCATCCATCAGCTCCTCAATCAACAGCTCAGCTTATTGTACTAAATACAACAGAGACATAACACTTTTTAAACCATGATGTGATGATGAATCAACTCTTAATATTCGTGTAATAGATGGAAACACACATTTTCTTTTGTAGATTTTCTTGCTTAATTTGGTTAGAACTTATGACACATTTGGATGGAAACTCATCCACAGTCACTGATTTGCTCAGAGGAAGAATGAACATGAGTCTCGTCGATGAATCAACGCTGCAGAGGATGATGCTGTCACCACGTTCACCACAAAGCCTTTAAATGTCCAAACATTTATGATACCATTGAAAAGATGACAAACTGACGTTGACTGACTTTTTAAAGCATGTATAGGATTAGTGGTTGAAAAGCTAATGAACATTTAGTACAACAGATACTTTTAGACACGGGATGATAATTAAATGTTGTTAATTAATGTGGAGTAAAATGTTGATCCAGAATGTAAATGTAATTGTTCACTTTCCACCAACTCATTTATCTGGTTTTAAAGACAGCGTTATTAAAATCTTTATGGTTAGGTTCAGACATTGAAATAAAAGATACCAGGGCTTGATTTGACACAGAAAAAGCCTGGAAAGACGTGTTACTAAAAATGACTCACAATGTACTGACTTCTATTTAAACCAAAGCCTGAACCTAAACACCTACAGGAGTCGGGATGTGAACCGTGTGAAAAGTCCTGAGTTCTGTAAATCTGCCGTCGACCCCAGCGTCCTCCTGCCGAGGTTGAGATGTGACACATAAAGGCAACAGGCTTTATATGTTTTCAGGTTTGCTTGTGTATAGAGTGTGTTGTAACCTTGTGTGAAAATATGGTGCAAGATTAACTCTGAGTCAGAATGTGTTCCTGGTTGTCCTGACACAATATAACAAGCTTTTGAAATACAACACAGTGTTAAAGATTAAACCGGTGGTTTCCTTGTTGTCTCCTGACGTCTCACAAAAAGCGGCGCGTAGTCGACTCACATTTCACGTGTCTATGAGTTGTCGACAGCTCCGACAGACACTGAGTTTTCCCTCTAAACTTCTCACATGGTTTCATTTCAATAAACGTTCAAAGCAACCAGTGTGTCACCGAAAATCAAAGATTAGAAATGAGTGTATCAGAACTGTGCTCCTTCTTCTTTCCTCTCCTGGATGTAAAGTAGTTCAAACCAGCTCTACCTCCTGCAACAACAGTAACAAGCTGCAAAAACACTGATGATGAAACTATTAATAATGTAATGACGACACATAGAATCACATCAGTCACAGGAACAAACCGGTAGCTTTTGCTACTACTTGTCGCTGCTAATGCTTCTGTACTTTGCTTGTAGTGGAGTATTTTTACTAAAGGATCTGAATACTCCTTCCACCGCTGGTTATTATACTGAGGCTTTATTCCACAGGTTCGACTCCAACAATAGCCACAGTTTCCGTGAACTAAAAGCTGAGCCCAAAACGTCCTGTGGGATTCCCGCTCCTGGCTGCCTTTTCAGTCTGTTGAAATGTGATTATACAGTGTACTGTACCCGAGACTCTCAAGAGGAATTTACACAGAAACACATTAGTTATGCTGCAACTCATAGGACAACTAAAATACTGTAAAATCCCCAAAATAAATGAGCAGATTGAGTTATTTCCAAGCAAAACCATTTTTCTTTTTAGCCTGACATTTTAGGAAACATGCCCACACTGACAGATGTTTATGTTGAATAATACTGTTAGTGGTGGAAGAAGTATTCAGATCCTTTAACACGTGAAAATACTTCGCTACAAGTAAATGATCTGCACTTGATCAAAATGTACTTAAACATGATGTTTTGGATTCATTTTACCGCTGTACATGTTTAAGGTGGAGCTCATTTGAACTACTTTATCAACTGTTGGTAGTTTAAAATACAGCAACGTGTCACATTCTAGAAGATCACCATACGTTTGTTGCGTCACGAAGCTGAAAACAGGCCTGTTTTTCTGAGCTCATGAGAAGATGACTTTTCAGAGATACGTGGTTCTCACAGGACATCATCTCCCAGAGAATCCGAGAGGGTTTTAAAAGACTTTATTTAGCTTTAACATACAATATGTAACATTCACGTGTGCCTGCGTCTTGTGAGCTGGAAACAGGTTGTTTGTTGGCGTTAGCTAACGGTAGCTCGTGTTGCTACCCTCATGTCGATGCCCAACTTTAATAATGCTTTGAGTTATGAAGCTCTCTATTTACTGGTCGATGTACGTTCCTACCTTCACCTATACATGGAAATGGGTTTCCTCGGCAGGGAGGAGGTGGAGAAGGAGGTCTGGGCATCCCTGCTGACCCCGTGACCCTTGTTACTGGGTTAAATGTCGGTAGGATTCAGTCCACACTCTGGGGTCGGGAATACGGGAATAAGGGAAAAAAACTCTCTGGGTTGTTTATCAAGTTTGTATTTCTTAAAATAAAATCACATTCAGTGTTTGGCGGCGCTAAATGCAAGATACAGTGACAGTGCATTTGCAAAAAAAAAAAAAAAAAGTGCCAGGGGAGAAACTTTTTGTTTTGGCGAAACATTTGCACGTGGAGAAGTGAACCGTGAACCTCAAATTACAACAACCTCAAATTGTCAAGTCTTATGGCTTTATTTTAGGTTTTAAATGTATTTGATTTTAATTGTAACCACGTTTTAAAGGTGGATATAATTTATTATTAGGCTACTATAAAAGTATATAGTTCCAATCCTCCTCTGAATACTGCAATATATGTAAAATAAAGTCTTTAAGTCTCCAACAATGTTATCCTGTGGGCTTTGACTTTATTTGCTTCCGACTGAATTAAAAACACAACATTCCTTACGTTTGTCTTTCCTTGTAAAGTTTAAATATCTGTTCTCAGTTATTGTCGTACGAGCTCTGTTTCTACGTTGGCGCTGCTGAAACGTCGTCTCTGCCATTCTGCTCAGTTATTTACTTCTCCTTCCTGTCCAAGGACGTTTGTGGTTTTTGTAGCAGTGGGTAAAGTCTACTATTGGCCCTCTGCACCCCTGATTTATGTGCTACAAGGGGTTTGGTGGATAAACGTTAAAACACGGCCGCTCTATTGGCTGCCAGCAATAACAGGCTGACTGGTTTCCTGTGCAGGGTTAGATTGCCTTCCTAGCGGGGGCTTCTGGGACGAGGAGGCCAGCCGAGTCACGATTCAGGGGGAAGGCACTCGAGAGAGAATAAAGAGGCAAAACAAGGAACTGTACAGGCCAAAGAGAATAATCATCCGAAGGTCATTTCACATGTGAGTGCAGCTGTATTCACTCTGAAACAAAGACTAGATAGCTCAGCGAACGCGGCTCGGCCTGAACGGCGACAAGGACGCAGCCGCGAGGTCAAGATCGAAGATATCTGTAGCACGAGAAAAATGTGCACGAGGGCGTCCCGGCAGTTTGAACCAGCGTCCCATGGCTCCAGAAACACAGCTTTGACTGCCTTTGTCAGTGTCCTTCAGTAAGACCCGACCTTTTCCTGTGGCTTTGCCAAATAAGCGACCGTGTGAGCCGACCACACTGGTGCTTCACAAAGTAATGTGTGCTGGACCGGACCTGAGAGGTTCAGGCTCCACAAACCTTTTCAAAACTATTACTAAAGACTATTTTTACTGCCATAAAAGTGCAAAGATTTCTGGTTCCCAGAATTTTAACTGAATTTCACAGAAAAAGAAATGCAACGATACAAAAAGGAACTAAGAGCAAAACCAAAACAACAAAAGATTCTGGCAGGTACGGCTGCAAGAAAATGTGATTAATCAGCTGATATCTTTGAACATAGTAGGAACTGTTGAAGTCAACATCTGAGTCAAAATCATTTTCAATTCATCTCTAATTAATTGATAATTGCTGGTAATCACGAGTATGTTGCAAGTAAATCCTATTTGATAACAGTTCAGCTGTTTGACAACACAGAAAATAAATCACTGTGGACTGAGTGGACTGGACTGAGTGGACTGGACTGAGTGGACTGTGGACTGAGTGGACTGAGTGGACTGTGGACTGAGTGGACTGGACTGAGTGGACTGTGGACTGAGTGGACTGAGTGGACTGAGTGGACTGAGTGGACTGTGGACTGAGTGGACTGTGGACTGAGTGGACTGGACTGAGTGGACTGTGGACTGAGTGGACTGTGGACTGAGTGGACTGAGTGGACTGTGGCCTGAGTGGACTGGACTCAGTGGACTGAGTGGACTGGACTGAGTGGACTGTGGACTGAGTGGACTGAGTGGACTGTGGACTGAGTGGACTGAGTGGACTGTGGACTGAGTGGACTGGACTGAGTGGACTGTGGACT
>JAPQRN010000075.1:0-20717 GCA_037367275.1 Coranthus polyacanthus | reverse complement strand
CTGTCTGATCTCCTCCACATTACCACCCCCTCACGTTCCCTCAGGTCTTCCTCCTCCCTCCACCTCTCTATGCCCTCTGCCCGCCTCAGCACCATGGGGAGCAGAGCATTCGGCCGCTCTGCTCCCCAACTCTGGAATTCTCTCCCATCAGACATCCGTAACATTAACTCTTTACCTCAGTTCAAATCCAGACTCAAAACTCATCTGTTTCAATCTGCATTTTTTCCCATAGTTTCCCTTCTTTCTGTGTTATTTTGTTTGTGGTTTTATTTATTTGTTCTGTGTTTTTTTTCCCTGTAAAGTGTCCTTGTGTGTTCAGAAAGGCGCTGTCAAATAAAATGTATTATTATTATTATTATTGTCTATTATTAATGACCCGCCAGTATACAGCACTCACACCACTCATACTACAAATCCCATAATGCACTGTAACCGCTGCCACGATGGTCAAGACCTGCAAGCACCAACTCCTCTTCCTCACTGCCCTAATGACACATTCATCAGTGGTCAGTGCTTTAACAGTGACATTAAGCTAGCCCCAAACAAAAAGTCTGTAAAAACTTTAAAAAAGACTTAAACACTAAGACAGGTAGGCAGACTATCTGTTTGAGACACTGGAGGTAAATCTCTGTGCCTTGTTTGCGGAACTTATGTGGCTGTAATTAAAGAATAATCTCCGCCACTGCGTTCCCAACAGCACACTTTGCCAACTTTGGAGTGCAGAAAATGTATCTTGAACTGCTCAGTAATCCGTTTGCAGTTGACATGGAAAGAACACCCGTAAACACCCAGAAGGAGCTGATAGAACTCTAGTGTAATGGCACACTGAAGGCAAAGTATGACTCTGTGGGCCCCACACAGTCCCCCCACTTTATCCCCGACAATAATGCCCCAACTCCACCTGCCAGCTGCTCCAATGTTCTGCATGTTTGGAAAACATGGTCTCTTTAAGTCTATTCAATAAATGTTGACCCTGTTTGGCCCTCAACTTAGACCATGTTTTAAGTTTCAGCCCCCACTGTGATTTGAGTTTGACACCCCTGATCTATATCCAAAAAGATGACATGTGGCGTGTTGCAAATGTCCTGTGGAATATTACAAATAGCTCCTTTAAGAGGACTTTTTTTCCCTTTGCTGTTCCAACTTCTACTAGCCTTTCCTACAATATAACTTAACGTGATGCACAAACATACACATCCATCTTAGAGTAACTTTGTATATGCAACAGTTGTTAAAGGTTCTGTACAATTTCATACATAAATTGCAAACTTTTTTCTTATTTCACAATAGCCGTGTTTCCATAACATGTCAAGTGAATTTAAAGCAAACTTTCAAAAAGTCGCAAAAAAGAAAATGCAATTTACATGCATTTCCATAAACTGGAAACATTAATAAACTAAGCTTTGTAGTATATTCAGGAGGTGGCACTGTAGGCTACATGGCTCTAATAAACAGAGCAGAAGAAGAAGAGCATTCTGTTGTCGGTTTCATCTAAAATGAGAACTGCCTCTTTAACTTAAGGAGCTTCACAAGACTGGGTTCATGATCATCTCAGCCTTGAGAAGCATCATCTTTTAGCAACTGACTGTATCCCATGTACTGTCATGGGATGTGTGTGGAATGTAATGTGAGTGTAGTTCTATTCTGTGTTTGTGAATGTGTGTTTAAAGCCTGGTCATTGAGTTAAGGAGTAGCAGCAGGTTTCCTCATCACAGCTGCCTTTATCATAGAGTAACAGCTCTGCAGTGCAAACAACAAATGCTGTGTGTCAGTAAAGTACTGTACGTCCTTGTGCCCTCAGTATTTATTAAAGAAAGAAAACACAGAATACAGCCCAGAGAGATGAGAGAGAATGTGAGCTCAAAGAGTGAAATGGAGACAGACACCAAATGGAGCAGTTAGAAAGAAAGAGATCACACAGGTACAGCACAGTGGAGAGGAAAGGGAAAAAAGACCAAGAGGAGATGGAAAAATCCACCTTAGGGAAGTTCAGAACAGTGAGTCCATCAGCAGAGGAACTGTGAGGACCCTCAAATATCCAGGGCACTGGGTCCATGTGTGTTTTGGTCACTGGATTTTCTTTCTTTAAAAAAATAACAAACAAGCTTTTATTTGATTTTAGAAATTGTATACAAATTGGGCTCCATGGCTTGGAGGGAATGAGTGAAATCTTGAAAAAGTTTAAATATTGTTTGATTTTCATTTTATTATTTTGGAGAACAAAAATGAAAATGAATAGAAAACAGAAATGTCCTCTTGTTCTGGATCTGCTGATTTTTTACATATCCATCTGCAGCACTTATCCTCTGGATCAGACATAACTTTATGTCCATGGTTATGGTAAATGTATGTTAAACATGACATGACAAACACAACACATTTCAACCATTGGAAACTATGTTTTAAAAACTCCTACAATTTTAAAATGTCTCACTTTGAAAAACTACATTAATGACAGTTAGAATGTCTACTGAAAGCCTCTAAATAAAAGCCTCTGAATAATGAAATAAATCAAAAATACAAACAGACAAAAACATCTATTAATTTTCCATTGGCACCATTAAGAGTGCAATTATGCAGTTCCTTGCATTGTCCTATCTCTGCGTTGCTTTGATATTGTAGAAAAATGTGAAGATGCTCAAGTAATTTCTGTCACAGTCTGCCATTATATAGTACTGACTTTCCTGTGAGATTTCTGAATTACAACTCACAGAACTGGTACTATTATATTTGCTGAGTGAAGGAAAAGTTTAAAACATGAACAGTTTGACAGAATGTCTTCAAACTGGAAACAAACGTTCACTTCGACTGAAGGATGAACTGAATAGATGTTGTTGGTCAAAGGTCAAAGATCAAGGTTGTTGTGGCATCAGAAAACACACCATAACTGGTAGTAATTGAGAGAAGTGCATGAACATATTATGAGGATAGTGGACGCACAGATATTGACATTTGGTTGGAAATGAAAAGCAGTATGAAATCAAAACCCAGTGTTGGGCTGGCATCAGTCTCCACAGTTGGATAGATGTTGAGTTTTAATTGAAAATTAAATGCACGTTAACATCAAAACCCAAAGGTGGGTTCACATTTAACACATGTTGTCACTTCACAACACAACTTAAAACCAACAATAAACCAATATCAGCTGTCTGTATTCAAGGTCAAATGATGTTACTGTAAAATGTTGTCCTGACATGACATTGTATTTTGTTCACTGACTTTGCAAACTAAATTCAACCAAGAATCAATATCTAATGACGTTGGTGGCCCACTGGCAACATACATTTACAAGGACAAGTAGGACAGTGAAAATAGGAAATACCCCCTAAGTGATCAACTACAGATTGATTATACTTATGCATGGACCAACCCAGTGCATCTTAATATAGTATAACAATGTAATACTGTCCTGGAAAAATAAACAAAAAAAAAAACACATATTCCATTTCAACCAAAATGTATTTGTTAGGTCATCATTTTCAAAGACATGATTGTTATGTGGTCCTAAATCAGACCCATGACAGCATGAGCACAGTGTGACACAGCTCCACTCAGTAACAGTCATAAATCCATACAGGCATTGTGACCTATTCAAATGACTGGTGTTAGTGTGTTGAACACACTGAGAAAGTCATTTAAACAACTGGACTAAATAAAGAAATAAATAAAGAAGAGGAGCACTGAGTCTTAAATGAGAACAGACACTTAAGAGATCCAATTTGAATGTCATCAAGGACATGCAAACATCATATCTCCATGCTGCATTCAAACACACACACACACACACACATTCACACAGACTCACTCCAACAGCAGTGATTTAGAGGAGCGGACAAAAGGAAGAAATCAGTCTCCTTGGCATCTAATTCTGCTCTCAGAGTATTACACAGATTAGTATATCTTTCATATGAAAAAAGGCCTGTCTTTCAGGCAGCCGCTTCACTTTCCTAAACCGTGGAAGCCAGCGTTCCCCGGCTCTAATATCATTCGCCAGCAAAACTTTTGAACCTGCTTTCACAAACTGGATGTCTGGGTACAAAGTAGAACGATGACTAATGACTGACAAGATACTAATAAACCGGAAAATACATTTTCTGTAGGAAGTCCACACAAGTGCTTAGAGTTCTAAAGTGTAAAATTGGGAGCAGGAGGAGAAGTTTGACTGCTGAGGGAAGAGAAGGAAGGAGAAAAGGCAAAGTGGAAAGGAGGAGAGAGAGGAAAAAAAAGATAATGTTGAATGTACCTGCTGCTCAGTACAGATTTACTCCATGAATCGAAAAAAAAGTCGGACAATTAGTATAGCTAAAGAGAGAAAGATTATGTATACAGATAAGGAGTAAACTGCAGTGTGTTTGTGTGTGTGGTTACTATGGTGATTCCCACCAGATTGACATATTGACATACAGAAAGAACTCTGATGTAGGTGGAATTTAAAATGGATAAAATTAATGGATAAAAGGACCAGAAGATTCAGCTGAATAGAAACAGGAAACACTAACACAACAATGCAAAAAAACTGACCCTTAAAATGGCCCTTTGGTACCATAACGAGGTACAGGAGGCCACTCACTTCTGTTCACAGGACAGAGGCTGAAGCAGAGTATGTATGGAGTCCATAGATATAAATATTATCTTTAGTTATTTCCTGTGTGCCACTGATTACTGTCTATGCTTAATCAACTACAAACATGACATGAGTCGTTTTATCACTAGTTAAAGTAATAATTTAATAGAATGCAGATAAAAGTACCCAAAGGACAACTGATGTTATACACAGTCAATCATTCATTTTTTATATGAATGTTTAGATCTGTGTTGAAACCTACATGTTTGACAGAAGATATCTTTAGTTTACATGGGGTGTTGGAGTTTTTCTTTTCTTAAGCCACTCTCAGCTGAATGTTCATTATTGATCATGGGCATGCATGAACAGACTGAAAATGTTGTGTATATTTTAGTTTAAGGATGTATGAGAACTTGTGAATTGATTTTTCCATTGTTTTATGACATTATAGTAACTCCATGATCAGTCAGATATAGATGAGATATTCATAGTTCTGGAGATATCACATTTCTGTAATAATAGTTCTAATATATATAATAGTTCCAGAGAGGACTGTTAGATTATCACAGTAGCTCTAAATGCATAACGTTAATGAATATCACTACAAACTCCTTCGGTTGCTCTCATGTCTGACACTAGCTAGTGTTAGCTTAGCACACAGTTGTTAGTAAACGTGTCTGAAACCAGTCTTACTGGTGTTTATTTTATGTGGTTACATTATTTATTCAGCCTTAAATGATACACAACTACATAACTTTAACTTAACATGAATCATTTCCTATTAATGTTCAACCATCTTTGTTTGATAACAGCAAACAATTAATTAATTAACTTAACGTTAATTAATGTTTCACCTTAGGGCAAACAAAGGGGTTTTTGTATGTCACATTAACACTATACTGTGAGGGTAGCTCATCTAATCTCTTCTGTGTACATACCTCTGCCTGCAGACAGACAGTGAAAATGTGTATCTAGTAGTTATAGTTGTTGATAAGTTGCTATTGACTAGCTTGGTTGGTGATGGTTGTGTAATTTATTTGGGAATTACCTGAATGTGTGTTGAGAGCAGCTTCTTCTGGGATTTGCTCAGTCAACTGTTGAATACGTATTTTCTCTGTTGTTTAAGTTAAACTCATATATATGGGTCAGTTAATCTCTGTCCTCACTTTTACAGGTTCTGTCATGTTTACACCATATAAACTCTAGTTTGTGTGTGTTTTCCTCTTCTCTTCTGTCCTGACTCTCAATAAGGATTAGTCCCTCATGTCACTTTCATAAATGTTGGTGTTTCGTCTACTGTCCGTATATGTTGGTAGCATCATTTACTTAGCCTTTGTTTTACTCATCCTTTGTGTTCAGGGTCGCTCAGAAAAAACTTTTGTGGACGCTACCTGGTCAATAAAGGATGGTTAACTACTGAAAAGCTATTTGATTTAGAAACTTGAGAGAAATGTAATTAAACTACAAATGTCGCTACTTGTAGTGACTTTACTGACAACACTGATTTACACTTCACCATAACTCACATTTCTGCTAGCTACTGAAATTCAAGCTGCGAAAGAACATACCTGAAACTATCCCCTTCCCCTTCCTTATTCCGATCTCAGTTATGCTAAAAGGCAAAACACAAATTCCAAATTGCCAAATTCTTTACAAAAATTTTCAAAGAAAATATAGCAATCTTGTTTATTGTTTCTGTGGAATGTTTAAGATCTTTGAACAATGGATTTAAGGATTAATTGTAATTTTTAAGGAAAATTAAGGCCTTAATTTTGGCCAGTTAAATATAAGATTGTTTAAGGACGTGCAGACACCCTGAAAAGTCAAATATTAATATGATCTGCTGATGCAGGGACAAATAAAAAACAGAGAAGAGGAAAATTCAAACTCACTAAATGTCTCTGTGTCGCAGAACATTTGCCACCAACACTAATCTTGCAGACAGGACATGAATATGAGAACAAGTTGGGCTGATGACTAATGGCAGACAGGACATAACAAATGATTAGTCATAGGTCATCACACTGTCATCCTACAGGGAACATTGGTCACAAGTGCTCCTACGTGGCTTCTAACTACAACTCTGCTCATCTCTGATTCTTTTTTCTTTAACACAGTCAAAGTCAAACTATTGGATGTGGTGATGAAGAGTTCAGCGTGTTGGGAAAAAGAATGATCTGCTTTTTTTGAAGCATGAAAAGGTCAGTTAATCTAACTGACTGAGCCTCATGTCTGTGTGTTAATACAGGGTGTTTTAGCCAACCTTAGCATAAAGACTGAAGAAAGAGCTCAAGCTCTGCTCAAGTTCCAACATGCACTGACTTATACTTCTGAAGCTCTCAGAATTTTCAGTAAACATTAATAATGTGTACTTTCAAGCCCCATAAAAGTACATTTTCTTTCCATAAAACATGGGCAAAGTCAGGTTTCTCCCTCTCTCTCTCTCTCTGTCTCTCTCTCTTTCTCTCTCTCTCTCTCTCTCTCTCTCATTTTGCATTTTTAATATTTGGTTCAATGCTACATTCACTGGGTCTACTGATTCCAAGTATTCTGAAATAGTATTATTTAATCAAATTACCAAAAGAGTGTGAAAAGTGGAAGCCTGGGGGTCAGTTAGTGTTCACATAGCAGATTTTTCTGTCAAGAGTTTAGGCCTGTTGTAGGTAACATGCTCAGTTATCATTCTGTAAGCTCCTAGCAGGAGCAGTTACATGACAAAAGTCTAATTAAGTATATTACTGCCTGTGCCAATGACAACTGAGGAACTGTGGGAGTTACGATGTATTAAAGTTCCAGATTAAAGTAGAAACTGGACTTAACTTTTCCTAATGTTGTGGAACTGGACTAAAATAGTATTTACAGTTTCTCTGTAACATACTACAGACTGTAAATAAAGACTGAAGGCTCCAGAATGTCATGTTTCCAGGAGCCATTTTGGCTGACATGTTCTGAGACCAGTCTGTGGATATTAGTTCAGTCTACAAATGAAGGTGCTGACTAGGACTACATAGGGAGTTGACCCTTTCTTGCAAATTAGCACAGTTGTCCATAACCTGGGACAACAGGGTTCGAGTCCTGTTGTGGGAGCCCTCCTTCATGACACCATTCTGCACAGGTATACCATGAACTAGTGAACTGATGGTAAAAAAAAACAACAAAAGTAAAATGAATTGATTGGATAACTCTTTATTGTCCACATACATGGACATTTGAAACAAAGTAGAACACAATAAATATAGTAATAAAAACACAGACACAGACAGACAGAAATAAACTGTTTCCACTGTGATGTTTATGACATTATCAAAGTTAACACGACTCTATAACGTCTTCCCAGGACAGTTTCATGAATTCATGCATAAGGGGATTCCAGATACATCTGCAGTTAAAAATATTTGAAACATGGGTAAACATTTGAATATATGAGGCTGAGGATCTTCTAATATCCATACTTTCAACAGTTTTTGATGGCAGCCCATTACAAGATCCTCCATAAACACATGGAAGTGATAGCATTTTCTTTCTTATGCTGCTACAAATTACCTGACTGTGCTTCCAACATGGCGGGAAACAGCAGGACAAAAGGATTGGTGACATCTACAAGATTTAACTGTGCACTACATGGACGCCTTAATTGTTTTTTGGCTGTCTGACTAACATTCTTAAGTGTATAAGGAAAAAAGTAAACCTGTGCTGAAGCTGCTCGCTGCTCTATCCTGCAGCTTTCTCTCTCTCTCTTATCTTCCTGCCTGTCGTTTCAGCACAATCACACACACATTCACACAGAGAGAAAGAAATGGGATGCAAACGATGTGAGTCCAGGTCATAAATGTTGCATTTCATTCTCTCTTCTGAGATTTCAAGCAATGTTTTGTTTGAGTGCTTTTCTGTCATCTTTTGTTTTCGAGTGGGTGCCTGAGTGCCTTAGGGTTGTCCCTGTCTGTGTGTGTAAGTGTGTTTTAGAAAGATGTCTGGGTAAAAGGTTGAGCGCAGAACGCCTACTTTACTGAGGAAAACTCTTTGGACTCCCTGCCACCTTATCAGAAAAGCACAAACCCTGACTTGAATCTGCTACATCTCGCTACATGGAGCTGCTTTTCCGTTCTCTCTCTTTTTCCTTCGCTGCTCTTTATCCTCCTCCTCGGATCCTTGTCGACAGCGAGTACAGACAGTACAGAGAGAGACTTGATCTTCTCTGTGCAGCTCGGCAGTGTTCTTGGCATTGTTTGACGTGGTTTTGGTCTCTGGATGGGATGCACCAGATGGCATCAGCCCCGGCTTTGGATGGAAGCTCAGATGCCGCCAGGCGTCAACATATCTGCAGGCTGCAGCAATCTGAAACCCCAGCTTTTTCCCCCCATAAAACCTTTGTAATTTTAAAGATGTCACTCTGAAACATTTCAGCATGTAGTTGATACATTAATTCATAGTGACTTACAACAACAAAACAAACTGTGGTTTTTGTTTTACATGTGTGACACCAGAAGTACAAGTGTTACCTCCAAAAGCACTGACAGTGGTTTGACAAGTTAATCACTATTTCCATAATTAGAGCTTAAAATGTGACCTGCATGGAAATATGCATTTCAGAACAGCTCATATAATCACCAAAGTCTAAATAAATCTTACATCACAAAAATACAACATACAACATAAAATTATGATAACATACTTTAAAAGATACCACCTAATTTCTTTAGATAGATTGGACAGAAAGCTTGGAAACCGTAAAGGAGTAGGCTTTGTGTTACTGCCATAGATTATAAACATAGTGTCAGAAAAGAAGGTCTCATTAACACATTTTATTCCACTAATCATACAAGAAACAAATAAGCCTTAACTTTACATTTTCTCAAACTGTAACTGTCAAAGTCAAACTTGTGAGCCGGCTCATTAAGGAGTCTGGCCCCCGTTAACATCAATAACTGCCAGAATCCTTCTCATGGACAGACAGTAGTGTCTGATTTGGATTGACCGGTTGGTTCCGGTTGCATTGAACCGTTGCTGGAGACGCACATGGTGGAATGACTGACGTTGAGTCTCCTGGATCCAGATCTGGTTCTCTGACCAGACTGAAACAGACTGATGGACATGTTCCTCTCTGCTTGTGCCAGCTGTGCCATCTTTCCTGACAGTGATGTGGATATCATCACTTTGTGATCTTTTTAAATAAAGGGACCAGACGCTTCTCAAGGATGGTCAGAAAGGATTGTCAGCTCAGACTAAGAGTTTGAAATTTCAGGTCAGACGTCAAACTGTATTTTAAACTGAGCACAAAACCACTGAAGCAGAACAGACCCAAGTTTACTGTTTTACAGATTTTCATCCAGGCTCATAGGCCTGATGCCTGATTTGAGTACATCTGGTCTAGGATTGTTTTTACCTGCAGAAAACACAGTGTGTTTTTAAATTCTTCATCTCCACCAATGAGGCCGGTGTGATTCTCATCATTCTCATCATCGCCAGCGATCTGATACATTAAACATGCATATACAGTAATGATGTAAATATGTTGTGCTATTTAATTGACAATTTAATGTGATTTTTCTGGTTCTCCTTAAGGAAACAGCAAATAATAAATTAATTTTGACTTTGCATATTTGTTTCTCTAGTTCTGCAGCTCAGCATCTCATTTATGCTGTTTCTTTATGACGTCTAAAAAACATCTGGCCCTTTTACAGACATTTTCACAAAACTCTCTGACGAAAGATCAAATCAAACCAGGCCTTAATCCACTGCTTCTGTCTTTTTCTGTCTCCAGTTCCACATTTGTAACACACCTCAGCCTCAGTAGCAGAATAAGACTGCGTTTTTGTGTGAGACTTGTCAAGAACAGTTTAGAGAGAAGGGATCAGTCTGCTTGTAAATGTTCAATTACTGCTGACAAATTATTGATCAAATTTCAAAATAATAGAGGCACATGGGCTCTACTACTAATTGTACATAAATAAAAAAGTTGTGACAGTAAAGCATTTACCACTTTGTAATGTTGTCATTTCTTTTCTCAACACTTAACAGACATTTATGGACTGAAGACACCAAGTGATGAGTGTTTCAGGTTAATTTTGTCTCATTCTTCATGTAAACAAGTCTTAAGGTGTTCAACAGTATGAGGTCTTCATTGGCACAAGTTTGGACTGCATCAGACCAGTCCAGAACCCACACCCTCTTCTTACTCCTCCAGGTCTTTATAATGTGGCTCAATGTGGTTTTACATTGTCTTGTTGAAATATTGATGGACATCCCTGGAAAAGTTTTGAAGCAGCATCACAGAAGTGACAATGACCTTTGACCTCTGCACTGACACAACCCCAGACCATGACAGACCCTGGCTTCTGCACTTGTAACAGTCTGGATGGTCCTTTTCGTCTTTGGTCCAGATCACATTTCTTCATAAAGACCTGGGTACTGATTGGTCTGAACACAATGCTCATGTTTCCACTGAGTGATGGTCCATCCCAGATGTCTTCAAGTCCAAAGAAGTCCATGACGCATATGGACACAGTTCACATAAGGCTTCCTTTTGACTTAGTACAGTCTGAACTGGTATTTGTGGATGTAACTCTGTATTGTAGAACTTGACTAAGGTTTGTCACAGTAATCCTTATCCACGCGGTTCTCTCGGCTCTAGAAGAATGACGGTTCTTAATCCTGACCTGCATGGTTCTATCAGGTCTAGATGTTCTTGATCGTCTGAGGGGTGGTGTTCAGTTTAGACTTGAACCCTTGAATCTTTTCATTCTGTTTCGTAGAGGCTGAACTATCCAACTCTCTTCATATCTTTCTTTGAGAAACATTGTTTTTAAACATTCCAATAATTTTCTCACACATTTGTTGTCAAACTGTCGATCATCAGTCCATCTTTGCTCCTAAAGGACTAGATCTTTCCTGGATGGACTAAATCATGATTCCAATCACCTGTTCACATTACTTGTTTCAAATCACATTGTTAGTTCACGTGACAAAATAAGAAATATGTTGTGTTCATACTGTTTACAATAAAATACAAGTCAAGGAACATTTTCATTCAGCAATATAAGGCCAGATCATGACAAAGTATTTTCTGTCTCATTATGTTGTGTAGTGTGTGCTGACTGTGACTGGCTTTATTACATTTTTTTGTGGATGTGTTTAGAAACCAGCAGCACTTGTTTTCTATATTAGTTTAATATAGAAAAGGTCCACAGAGAAATGAATGCAGAAATGTTACCATTACATTTCTAAGAACAATACATTGGCTAATGCAGTTTATATATAAAGGTAATTTCTAGGAGACAGGGTTCATTCAAGTGTCCACAGTGAAAAGGACAGTGGAGGGGTGACTGAGTCCTCACTTCTTAAACTCACTCATAGTGTCTTGCAGTGATTGGCAGCTGTAGACTGAGGAGCTGCAAACTGCCCAAATACTAAACTAAATAATCAAGTCATATTGAGAATATCAGCAGATTGTATGTGTACAGTGGCTGTTTTGCTGTTGTGTCCTTCTCCCTTGCCTCCTTTACAGGGCTGTTATTTGAGTGGCAGCTCACATCCACTTGGTAATGTGCAATTTGTGTTGTATGTGGTGAAAGGTCAGGTGTGGGAAGTGAAAGTGGATGTACGTATCTGCAAATAGACGGATGACACACCTCTGATAAAGTCAGAATGACTCTCTGTCAACCTCTGTGTCAGATGTCAGCAGATAAACCACAGCTTGGTGCGTTCCACACCGCATCACCAATTAGAAGCAAGTAATTAACACATTAACAGATATCAGTGGAAGAAATGGCTACAACTAAATATAAAACTAAATAATAAAATAATAAAGATAATGCAAAGAGTTATTAAAATGTGATGTGACACACAGTTGAAGAAGGTGAGAGGAAATGTAAGGAAACAGAAACATATGGTAGAAATGCACATCTCGACAATGAAGTGATGAACTGCCTCAGGAAGAATAAGTTTCTGGGTCCTAACTCATTACTTATCTTCCTTTGGAAATATGGAGCATTTCATTTCAAATATTACTTCGACCTGTGTTTCCCAAACTTGGGGTTGGGACCCAAAATAGGTTGTGGAGCTGTTTTTATTGAGTCATCAACTGGCAGAGGAAAAAAATATAGCATCAAAATATATTATGAGTTCATTTTCCTAATTAAAAGAGAATAAAAGTGCTGAAGAGCTGAAGACAAAGAGCTAACAAGACAAAAATTAAACAATAAAAAACATGTAAAAGACGTATCAAGACAGAAATGATGTAAAAGACGTGAAGAGATAAAAACAACGTAAAAAATGACAGTGGAACTCAGTAAAATTGTAGATCTATGGCAATTCATGACAAGTTCATGTCCCAAGGAGGCACCACATTTCTCTTTTGGGTCTCAAGCTGAAAAAGGTTGGGAATCACGGACTTAGACAATAAGTAGAGTTTATCAAAAATTGTGTGGTTTTGGGCTTAATGTTTGTTTGGATCTATGTTTTGGTTTTACAAGCTAAAATAAACAAAAACAGAAGATTCAGTTGTTGTTATGTGTTAAGTGTTTGTTTAATTAATAAAGAAAATGTAGTTTGTCTTTTATTTTAGTAGCACCATATTAGACATTCTTTACAAAACAAGAAAAGCGTTTTACTTAAAGCTACAGGAGCTGAACAAGAGGGAAAAAAACACCAGAATTTGAAAACACACACATTCTTTCTGCAGCTCTCTCCTCTCAGTTAAAATCAAAAGACTAAATATGAATATAGATGAACCTGACATGCGGAAGAGTCACTTCTGATGGAAATGTTTGATCACATATTTAACCCCCTACCTGTGATTAGACAAAGTCTGCATCATGGTTCAATTTCCCACAGAAATCCAAAGAAGTGGGTAGAATTATTGTTTCCTCTCAGACACTTGAATTACAATATGCTGAAAGGTAATTATGGAATTTTTGCCCAAGGACACCAAAAAACTATCAAGCACTGCAACTTTAATAAGAATTAATTTGAATCTTTTTTTTCACAATTAGTAAAACAAAACAAATGGCCAGAGCTGAATATACTTCTAATAACAGCGGCAATGCTTAAGCTGTACAGAAAGAAAAGACGGTAAGAGGAAATGTATACATACACACAATCATAAACACACATTTAGTTAATAAAGAGATGAACTGCCTCAGGGGAAAATGGTTTTTCATTTGTTCTTTTTTCTGTAGTAACTCATCAATTATCTGCCTTTGGAAAATGTGCAGCATTTAATCCAAAATAAAAAAAAAGCTCACATAGTCAGTTGAGTGCATCAGAATTCAGAATTTTGTGATTTTTGGTTTTACTTGCTCTGGTGAATCCATAGTTGGTTTCTGGACAAATGGGGAGGGAAACACTAGCAGTCAGACAATCAAAGACAGAAATCGAATCATCAAAAAATTATTTCTGCACAGTGTAGGCTACTGTGTTGAAATTGTCGATACCATTGCTAAGGCAACCTGATCCCTATAAGCCTAATGTGGGACAAAAAGTATGTTTGTGTGGGACAATGATCAAAAACACCAGTACATTTTGTCTCCTTAGATTTACTTCACACTATGAGGCATTTTCTCCACCTGCAGCTGAGAATAAAACAAATGAAAATTGCATTTCATTTTGAACATTTGGATTTGGATCACTACATCAACAATATTTGAACCCTTGTGGAATCAGTAAAGGTTTCTAACGTTACTGTACAGTGTTGGTTTAAATGGATGTCTTTAGGACTTTCAGCTGTGTGGTCCAATTTAAAACATTTATTAGAAAATGAATCAAAAGGTCATCAAACATAATGAGTTACCTTAGATTGATGAAGTAATCTAAATAGTTATATTACTTGCTTATTACATTTGTCAGATCCAATAATGTGATAGACTACCTCCAGATGTGGTTCAGGAAGATCCGATGGAAATCTGATCACGACACATTTACACCTAGCATTAACATGCGTTTTCCTGATCAAGATAACTTATCTGGATACAGATCACATTTTCACAAATGCATCGCCAAACCCAGTCGCTCCAGAAAGGCCTCTTCAATACTCATTCTCTCCAATAGATCTCTCAGATCTAACTACATTTACCTCATCCAGACCATCCAACTTCTGACCCAGGTGTATGTTCTCTTCTCTTTCCTCTAACCCCAGTCAGTTGAGGCAGATGACCACCTACCCGGAGCCTGGTTCTGTCAGAGGTTTTTCCTTCTGTAATAGAAGTTTTTCCTCCCTCCTGTTGCCTGGGCTTGCTCTTGGAGGATTTCTAGGTTTTTTTCAGTATAGTCTAAAAAAGTCTAAAATAGTCTATAAAACTGAATTGAGTTGAATTTTAAAACTAGATGTAAATGGGGTCAGAGTGTGGTAGGTCTGGATATGTGAGACTGGGGCAAAGTGGCCCCAGTTTCACAGTCATACTGCTTGCTAATTTACCAATATTTGGCTTGTTTTGCCATTATTTAGCACTGTGCAAACGTGTATTACGGTAACAGTTTTAACTTCAAGAGATAATCAAAAGCATCCAACATTCAAATTTATTTTTTAATCAAAAGTGGATATTTGACAAAAATATAAACATAAAGAAAAATCTAGCCAATTTTCTTGTATATTTTTTTTTTGTATCACTGCTTTGACCACTTCATCATGACCCGCTGACTCTGATGTAAGAGACATGCAAAGGATGTGAGGTTTTCTTGAACAAGACTAATATTAAAATATGAGCAATATTGTCTGACTCCCTCCTGTTGTGTGAAACAAAATGTTGAAAATGAGAAACAGAAGGTTAGAGGGCAGTAGAGCAAGCAAATGCTGTAATTTTTTGGTAAATAAGACATGCAGACAATGTTCATTTCATAGTCATTATGGTTTTTAGGAGTTTAGGGTGAGCTTATTTAGTTCCATGGTGGACCAAAACAAAGGCAGCCCCGGTCTAACACCTAATACATCAAAGAATAGCAAATAATACTTCATGGGACAAATAGTTACTACAGTATCTTCACACACAGTACACACATGAAGTGGAGGAGTTGAGCTTGGTTTGGGTGGGCTGTGGATATTCGCCATTAAATGTGGCCCTGAATCCAGACAGGCTCGTTTGAAGCTGCCATTCAGAGAATTTCTGGTATGTGCTGGTCAATGAAGACAACGGGGAATGGTGAAATATTAATACAGGCTATTGTTTTCAGGCTCACTGGCAGCAGCTGATTGTCTCCTTTGTGTGTATGTGTGTATATCTTACATCACACACACATACCCTAGGTTTTTTTGTTTTTTTTTCCTCCAGCGAGATGCAGCTGAGCTTCCGAGAAGTACATGGCGCCGAGATAGATTTGGTTCAATATGATGGAGTAAACTGATCAGCTTTGAGAGGAAGGTGTGTGTGTGTGTGTGTGTGTGTGTGTGTGTGTGTGTGTGTGTGTGTGTGTGTGTGTGTGTGTGTGTGTGTGTGATCATCAGACATTCCCCAATCTGCCCTGGAGACAGTGTGTAAAGATGTCTCTGATAATTCATCCACTCTAAATGAAGCTCCATTTATAGATTTTAATGAAATCCTAATTGCTGGCTTAATACACTCCCCTACTTTTATGGAGACATAAGTAATAGGCAAGGGGACATGAAATTATTTTATTCTGATATTTATTACACCCATTTGACTTCTTTGCAATAAAGTTCAAAATTAGATCAAGGCTGAAAATTATCTAACAAATGATATCATTTGAGTCACCTAATTAGATGAGGCAGCCTCCCCTGTATGACGGAGGAGGCCTCACTCCCATAATGAGACCCACATATACATCATGCGATGTGTGTTGTCTGTTGAGAATGTCTCTACACACACACACATATATACAGAAGAGATACCTCTCACACTCAATTATACTTACTGTATATTCAGTTCACTGCATTATGACTTTTATGAGCATCTCACTGAAGGTGCAGCATGTCAGGAGTTCCTACTTAATCAGTTTTCATATAATCATGAGTGCTGATGTATAATAAAATCTAATTGGATTACTCTTCTAGATTCAGACAAAAACTAATAGACATAAGACACAATAAGACATAAACTGCTAATGAAATAAAACTGTCTGAAAATTGTAAGAAATTTCAACTATGTTTAATTTAAAACTTCGAACAGGGTCACAAAAACTGGACATTGAAGCATAATAAGTTCTAATCCTAGACACGTACAAATAAAACACATAGAAGTTTACATTGTATGTAAAAGGAAAACATCATTTGAAGTAGCTGACAGTAATTACTTTTGATTGTGAAGGTGGACTCATATTAGCTTGTTGAATGTCAAAACATCTAACTATAACCCCAAATGAAAAAAAAAAAGTTGAGACGGTATGGAAAATACACATTAAAACAGAAAGCCTTGTTTTTCATTGTAGACAGTACAATGAAATTGTACTGGTCGGCTTCCCCACAGAACACAACATATTTAATTTCATTTGTAAATATACATCCATTCATCACATTCAGGATGAAACACATTCAAGAAGAAGTTGGAACAGGAGAAATTTTGGACAAATAATTAGTTCAAATAATGAAATAATGTGATTTGAAACAGGTGACGTGAACAGGTGATTGGAATCATGCTTTGGTCCAAAAGCAGCATCCAGGAAAGATCTAGTCCTTTAGGAGCAAAGATGGACCAAGGATCGACAGTTTGACAACAAATGTGTGAGAAAATTGTTGACATGTTTCAAAGCAATGTTCCTCAAAGTCCATTGTCATTGCATTCAACTCAACTCAGCTTAACTCAATTCAATTTATATAGCACCAATCACAATACATGATTATCTCAAGGCACTTCACAAATTCAGATTGAGACTATACAGTGAGAAAAACCCAGTAAATCCTCCGAGAGCAAGCCCAGGGGGACAGGGGAGAGAAAAAACTTTTACTAAACTATTACAGAAGAAAAAACCTCCTTTAATCACCACCTGTGTTTTATCCTTCTAGATTCATAATTAAGTATCTTTAAGAACAGTAGTCTCTTTGTATGGCCATCAATACAATACAGTCTAAAATGAAAATTAAGTAAAAGTGGCTATTATTAGAAAATATTTGTTTATTTGTGTTCATAAATTTTTTATCCATTGTAAACTGTAAATGACTTGACTATAGTTTTCAGATCACACTCTAATGAATGCTGTTATCTAAAACCTTTTTTTTTTACATAACTTCAGTATTTTATTAAAACAGTAACGGCTGTTGTGGTATTAAAACCTTGTGACCTGATGAAGATCCAAGTAGCATCCAAAGGTGTCCATGATCCATGACAATCATTACATTACATCTGGACATACAGTACATTTCGTTCACACACGTTGACATTATATGTGTTTTTGATTTGCAGACATGTACTTACCTTATTATTATTATGAAAACATTCAAATATTACATTAACTAGTACAATGCTTAGATTAGCCCTCTGATAGTATCATGCGTTTTTCCAATCAACAAAAACATTGCATCTTTTCATTTCTAAAGTTCTATATTATGACTGAGACTTCTTCAGCACTTAACTCCTTATTAGTACTCATCTCATTATTACTATCAAGATAGTGCAACTCTAATAATTGCAATTCCCTTATTATCCTGCAATTACCGGCACAACATACAAGTAATTTCATAATAAAACTCGGATCAGGCAAGACACGTTAATGCAAGGTTGTGATTGTATTTTGAAATCTGGAACTCAGTAAAACAAGAAATGACAGCTGCAGCTACTATTGGAAGTTCATCTACTGTTCTTAGGTTAGCAACATTTTATGGACAGTAAACTAGTTACAAAGAAGCCAACAATACTAATAACACCTCTACACATTTAATTTAATACATTCAACAATATAATCCAACTATTTTCAGCAATTTGTTGTTCTAGATCATCATGTGAAGTGTTATTGTCTGGTCTCAGTCACTGCACTTGTGTGTGTGACTGAAACACAGTGTGTGTGTGTGTGTGTGTGTGTGTGTGTGTGTGTGTCCCTAAAAAAAAAAAATCTACACTTATGCTAACATCATCGTTTCATGATTTGCTACCACTTTATCTGACCTCAATGAAGAGAACAAGAACGCATTAAAAATACCAGGTGTAAACGAAAGACAAGATTAGATTCTTACTGTCTGGATACAAATTGCATTTTTAATACCAGATCTAAATGGGGTCTTTGTTTCAGAATAAGGATACATGTTTCTGCTGTAAAAATGAAAGGAAAGACAGAAAGACACAGAGAGAGCTTCATGGGTAATTAAGTCCCATCATGTATTTTTAAGTGTTATTTCTGGTCACAGTAAACGCAGTTTGCCTTTATGTGCCTCATTCTTTGCCAACATGCAGTTGAAGGGCAGCAATCTTGTTTTCTTTCTTTCTTTCTTTAATGGCTAGAAGTTACTTTCCATTCACTCCGACAACTTTATTCCATCTATTGTGTCAAGAGCAGCAACCTTGAATGAAAATTGATTTACCTAATAGCTCCCAATTCCTCCAAGATGCATCTGAGTCAGGGTCGGAGCTGTGTGTGTGTGTGTGTGTGTGTTAGTTATCCATCATTGTGACAGCGAGTCTTCACTTTAACAGAATTGGTTTTGATGAAAAGAATTCTAAAACCTGGGAAGGCAGCCAGAACACACATGCACTGTGAGCAGTGATTTAAAACCTGCTTAGGATCCTGAGCATCAGCACAGTGGCTCCACTGGAGGAGGACGAGGAGCTGCTTGGGTCCCATTTTGTCATGTCTGTCTCTGCCTTGCATGTTTTTGGATGTTAATTCCAAGACTCCTGAAACAGCTCGGACTGATACATAACAGAGAGTCTTATTATATATCATATTATTATAAAGGGTTTACTGTCATTCTACACTGAGGCGGAACAAGGTTCACTCACGTCTTTCTGGTCTAGACTCTTGCATATTTTTCTGCCTCGCACATCATCCCTCTCATCCAACCACTGCATGCACTCAGGCCTTCTGTTATGCCATTTTAAATGTTGTTTAAGGGAACAGCAATATCTGAATAAAAAGTCCTCAATTTTGCAAATAAGTCTTGTTGTGAAGTGTTTTTTTTTTTTTTTTAACTATGAGTTAATGTGCATAAAAGGATATTAAACATTTTGGCATTTAATGTGACTGATCAGCTGACTGATCCCTGGTGTCATCCCAGATATTTCCATAAAGCACTAAAACATGGTACAACAGGTTGTGTGGACTGATGAGGAGAATGAATTATTCCTCTGTCTCAGCCATGAAAGAAAACATCACAGCTACTTTAGATGGAAAACAGAAACAGAATGCTCTACTTCTTCTACTCTGTTTATTACAGGTGTGTGTAATGTAGCCTACAGCGCCACCTTCTGACCACACCACACAGACTAGTTTATCTGTTCCAAACACATTTATGGGAAGGCACAGAATTTACATTTTGTGACTTCTCAAAAGTTTGCTTCAAGTTTGCTTGACATTTTACAGAAACACAGCTATTGTCCCTCTTCATCATCACGCAGGCGCCCTCTGCCAGGGGACTGATGACTCCTCACAGGACAGGCTCAGAGGCCTCCTGCAGAGTCTGTGCAATGTATGAATTTAGTCCCTGTGTCTGTTTGTTGACTGCTGTGGTGAAGTTTTGAGTTTTTTTGGAAACAAGTGACCATATTTGGACAAGAGGGCGGAGCTGGAGAAGTGCGAGGGATGAAACTCACCAAGATTTAACTTACTGAAATTACAGACCACACCAACTAACACTGTCATGCCACCAAGTAATTACAGCTATTTTATTAATGTTAATAAATACAGTTGTGTTTGAAAACAGTAATATCCACTTTGTGTAATGTGGGCAGGCCTTGGGCCTTGGGCAGGCCCAAGTGTGTTGTGAGGATCTGCTGGGAACATCTGGCGGAGCCTTCTGTCAGCGCGGCCTTCAACTCCCACCTCTGGGAGAGCTTCTCCCAGATCCCAGGGAAGACTGGAGACATTGAGTCTGAGTGGACCATGTTCTCCGCCTCCATTGTTGAAGCTGCAGCATGGAGCTGCGGTCGCAGGGTCTCTGGTGCCTGCTGTGGCGGCAACCCCCGAACCCGGTGGTGGACACTGGAAGTAAGGGATGCCGTCAAGCTGAAGAAGGAGTCCTATCGAGCATTGTTGGCTCATGGGACTCCTGAGGCAGCTG
>JAPQRN010000074.1:0-20722 GCA_037367275.1 Coranthus polyacanthus | reverse complement strand
AACAGTTGTGTTGAATTTGTTGAGTTTTTAGTTTGTTTATGAGTTGGACATGTTGACAAAAATGCTGTCAGTGAATCCGGTTAAAGTAGTTCAGTCCTTATTATAACAACATGGTTTAATATAAGAGATGATGCAGCTCGTTCATTTAATCAAATATTCTCATTATCAAAGCTTGATTAATGTTTTCTTTAAATTTTACTGATTTCTTGAGTTGATGCTAAATTCAGTTTAAAGTTATATAAATAAACCAATAGAGAAAAGGAGACATAAGGATCAGTGTAATGGTTGCAGTGGTTGTGAACATACAATCATACTGAAACTCATCAGAAAACATATTTAATACAAGACAACTGAGAAGCAAATAGTAGAGACTTGTTTTAATGAGAAATGAGAGGATGAGAAGTTATCATAATTATTTATTGCTAAATTAACCAAAAGATGAATTGCCTAATCACAAAATAATCGATCGATTAAGTGATAAGAAAATAGTCATTAATTACAATTACATCAGAAGGTGTTTGGCTCATGTGCACAACACCATCTTTGTGATGAACTGGACTCTGAACCAACATCACTTCTGGACATTAAAAGTGCATGTGTGGCTGAATGAGAACAAATTCCCACAGCTAGGTTTCAAAAGCCCTCGTTGAAGAAGTGGAGGCTGCTGTAGCCCCGTATTAATGTCTACCTTTTGTTTGTATTTTTTTTATCCCAGTACCTCCTGCCTGTCCATCATCACATGTTCAATTCTCTTCATCTGGTTGTAATTACAAGTGGATCATTCACGGTACATTTGCAGCACGTCTCAGTCTGCAGCTCCACCAACTGAATGATACTTCAATCAGTGTTAAATCAGTTCACAGCTTTCACAGAGAGGGAGGGGTCAGAGGTCAAACCGAGCTCGGTACAATATACGGATTTTAATCACACCTGTGGGATAGGTGTGTGTGTGACGAAGATAAGTGGAACATGACAGGCATGTATGTGTGTGTGTAGAGTTTCATGAAAGGACTTCAATTATAGACATGTCATCATTGTAGGTGTGTGTCACATATGAAGTGTGTGTCATTCCATGGCGTCCTTTACTTAGCATGTTGCCTGTGCAGACACCTGGAGGCCAATGAGGAGCTGATGAGGATCATGAACTCCAGTCCGACTGCCCTCCTCTGGCCGACGGGGACATTATTATCTGGAAGCTCAGTTGTTACAGAGGCCATAAGTAAGGTCATTACTGCCACACAGCTCATAACGACCACAATATCATATCTATATTTAGTTTGATAAGTGTATTGATCAACAAAAATGGCTCAGGGGAAGGTGAGAGTTATGTCTGTGTTGAACATTATGTTAAGGCTCCTACAGACTGAGGCTTCAGAGTCTCAGTTTATTGCAGCCACACGGTGCTACATGGATGTAATAAACCTGGGTACGACACGTCTGCAGAATGTGATGATAAATGGATCTCAGGCTACGATGCAAGTCAAAGCACTAGAGTAAAACATCCTCATAAAACATGTCATCTATCTGCGCCACTACAGTCGTAAACCATTTATGTTTCCATAAAATGTAAAGTGAATTTGAAGTAAACTTTTGAAAAGTCACAAAAAAGAAAATGCAAGCGTTCGGTGCTGTTTTCCTTCTGAAATGGCTGTAAGGTTTTTCTCCATCGGTCCACACTACCTGTTGTACAACTAGCCACGTTTTATGGAAATCTTGATGAATATCAGGGAAGACACAGAGGAAGCAGCTGATTAGTCATGTGTATTAAAAGGTTCACTATGTCAAAATGTGTTTCCAGTTCTATTGAGAGCATCAACTCTTTTTAATGTCTAATGAGATACTTAATCATTTGCTTGAACAATAAACTCAAAGTAATGTTGAGAATCACATCCATTCACATCTTAACTTTGGAGTGTTGTTCACACTTTTTCTTCTACGTTTTTAATTTATATGTTACTTGTTATGGAGAAAATTAGGGTTTTGTTGTCATTAATTTAAATACAGCGTATTTCTTTATTACATTTGTAAAACAAACATTTCATGTGTGTTTTGTCAGACTCACATTTGCACACAATAAAAACCGATAGCTTTACGAGTCACGTGTATGACAAATGGTGACTTTTCACTACTTTGTCACAGTGGAATGAAAATTATTTCCAAAGCTGTAAATCATCTTGTTTATACTTAAAGCAACCTTTGCCCAACAGCACAAACACAACGAGTTTTGCATTTCAATGTTTTCAACAACAACACAACCAAGTTAAAAAGTTAGTTTGTGTCTCAGTTTGACAGTAAAAATTAGCACTTCACAGGTGATTCGTCATAGGTTATGTACTCTCACCTTTAATGGCAAGAGAAAGAAAAAAGGAGAGGAGGGGAGTCTGTGAGAGCCATGGATTATTTATCTCTGCAGAGGGTTTTCCTGTTTCATGCTCTTAACAAGTTCCCAAATTAGAGGAATTAACGCCTTCTCAGGATCCCTGATACCACATGAAGCTCCACTGTGAGAACACACAGAACCTGTGAAGTGACAAGTCTGGTTCCAAAATAAACCACCCCTTACTTGGCAAAAAGTAACACATGGAATTACAAACGGTTCTCATTATGAAAAAAAACAGTGAAGTTTTCTTCAGAAGTCTGCTCAGTATTTACAACGACAAACTGACATCAAATGACTTTCAGAATAACATGCATGTGTTCCTATTTATAAACTCCAGTTCATCCTGGCTGCTGCTGAAGCTGGGCTGGAGTGGAGTTTACTGGTTTACAAAGTTAGGTTAGGTTGACTCTAAAAAGGTCCACAAATATGACTCAGAAATCATTGGTATAACAACAGATTTAAGTAGTTGTCTAGGGAGTCCTGTAGAGGCCACAGAGAAAATAAACATACATATATCGAGACCACGTTAGAATTAATTCGTGACCACGAGATACAATTTGTTCTTACATTTTGATTAATTCATTTCTATGTTTTATTAATTTGTCCCCATGTTTTGATTATTTTGTGAGGAGGAGATGAGTGTCTAAAGAAAACCAGCACAACAGAGCAGCTCGTCTCCCTGAAGCATGACATGCACTGCATCGGCTTCAATAAGTCACAAGTGAAATGTTGTTAGAGCACCAACAATGCCTCTGTTCAACCATAATAAGGTAAACAACAAGCTACAACCTGATTTACATCAAAATGAACCGTCCTCTAGTTCATTTTGAGCTGGACCGTTGGTGACTGTAGGGAACACAGAGATGCTACACAAGTCAAATCTGGTCTCGATATACATATTATTGTCTCCATGGCCAGCTACTAACATTGAGCAGGTGATGTTTTACGACCTACACTGGGGGAGATACAACGGTACTAGAACTAAAGATGAAAGATTTCAGTGTCAGCCGTCACTGTTGATGAAAAGGTAACAGCTAGCCTGCAGCTAATTATCTTAAGCTTCGATCACATGTATCACTGTGAACCAGTGGTGTCAGGTCTGTGACGTCACCGAACCTTTTCCTGTGATGGCAGAGATTGGTGACATGTTTAGTGAGTTTGGTTAATTTTAACTTTGTCGTGAAGATCAACCATGGACCTCTCTTTCTTTTGTTGTTTATGTCGTCAAAACCAGACTGTAGAGCTGCTGTAAATGGACCTCGTCTGTTGTAACACCTCAAACTGTCACTGTCTCACAAAACCATAATTTAGTATTATTTATCAGGTGGTGTCGTATTTCTCTAGTCTATGGATAAGATGTTAAATAATCACAGAGGTTGTCTGATTGCTATGGAACCAACACTTTTTCACTAAATAGTTGTTTATTCAGTGAACTGAACCACTTCTCACATAGGATCCATTCAAACACATTCTGGTCTCCCTTCAAAGACCCCAAGACCTGTTTACACCTAAAAACTGTAATCTTACATCTTTAGTTCTAGTATCTTTGATCGACATATGTTGATAGGGTTAGACCTGTCTTCCATCTTT
Organism: Coranthus polyacanthus; assembly: GCA_037367275.1. NCBI lineage: Eukaryota > Metazoa > Chordata > Actinopteri > Kurtiformes > Apogonidae > Coranthus > Coranthus polyacanthus. Next base: position 16,752 of record JAPQRN010000074.1, on the reverse strand, counting down.
ATATACAACAGTTTTCTTACCACTATAGGTTAGAGCACATTCTGGGCAACAAAACTGACTTTTCCAAAGCTGATTTCTTTAAGTTGTTTCTTAGCTTTGTGTTTGTAGTTTTCATCTGCTCTAGCTTTTCCAAATGTGTGTACACAGATCTGGTAATAATAATAATAATAACAATAATAGGGTAATAATAATGGTTGAAAATTAAGTGACATTATCTATTTGTATTCATAAAATGTGACATTTTCTTGACCCACTTATGTGCCTAAGTCTTCAAGAAACTGAGGGAAGATGCTGGAACCCAGACAGCACCAACGTCTACAGAAAAACCTGGAGAACTAAAAGATCTGTAGCATCACTGGAGCTGCAATCTCAAACATCTATTGGTATAGATATTACCTACCATAATTTATATTCTGTATTTGTGAAATATAAACAATGTCACATGACAGGTGTTTCCATCGGCTACATTTGACACAAAGACATTTTAAATCCCTACAAAAGAAACCCATCCTAAGATAATTCTGTGTTCTCACCAACATGGTACTCAACACAAATAAGTCCAGAAAAGCTTCAAAACATTCAGCGTGTTTCAGATGTCAGTTTTCATGGAATATTTCATGGTCTTAGCTTTGAATGTGTGCGACCCTGCAGGTCCAAGTCACATTCACAGGATGACAACACGTTTATTCGACCGCGTACACCTCCTGTTCAGGGTCTGATTTATCACATCCACTTCTTATTATCAGTCAGCTGCCATAATGTCAGCTGCCATCAGCCTCTTGTGTCACTGTGCATTGTGTTCTGATGTCATATAACTGATATGTCTCAGCACTTGGCAAGTGAAGACTTGCTCTGGTTTCTGGTTATTCAGTTGTCAGAGGAGTGATACAGCGGTGAGACATCAAACATCCAGAGTCACAACTAATTCTTGTCTCGTTTTTAGAGAGAAGCTTTCATAGCCTTCCTTCTCAGCTGAAAATACCAACAGTGGCCAACAAATGTAAATGTGGTGAAGAACTGAAACAGAATTCTGAAAGGGTAACGTCACATGTTACAGGTGATCTGACCCATGAACCGCAACCCAACCTGGTTCAACCATCCATTCTGGATTCTCTCTCTACTGTCTGCCAAGATAATGAAACTGACTGATGATTTAATTAATTCTGTAAAGACAATAAAAATTGTCAACTACTACATTAAGTGCCAACTATTTTGATAATTGGTTTCAATTTTTGAAGATACTAAAGTCCAAATTCTCAGTTTGCAGCTTCTTAAATGTGAATATTTTCTGGTTTCCTTCCTCCTCTATGACAGTAAACTGCATTTCTTTGAGGTTTTGGACAAAACAAGACATTTGAGGACGACACCATGGGCTTTGGGAAACACTGATCTGCATTTTTCACCATTTTCTGACATTTTATGGACCAAAAAATTAATTGAGAGAATAATCGACAGATTAATCAACAATTAAATTAATCGTTAGCTGCCGCCGTACATCACAGAGATAATGCCATTGTTTAACATGTAACCATGCTGCATACATTCTAACAACATAGCACAGTACAAACCCGGTAGCATTAATGCTAACATACTGTACTTGTCACCACCTGGTTTGTTCTACACGTGAGAAAATACGACTTCCTGTCAGCAGCATTTGGAAAAAGTGTTTATACAAATCCAACAAATGCTCTCGAAACTGGTTTCCTCCCATAATTTGTCAGAATTGGAAAATGCTGTAACCAGAATAAGCCCCAGTTCAGAACATCCGAACAAAAAAACTGTTCCATGGCCTGGATGAAATTTGGAAGAATACTGGAATATTAGTGTCCATGTAAACGCTGTTATTCTGACCACTAACACCCGAACACAAACTCAGAGAAACATTAACTAACAGAGCATCAATTTAGCAAGATATTATAGCTGATAAGTTAAACAGCTGGCCATTTACAAAGAAATAAGGCATGAGGATAAACCCACTGAGTCCTGGACTTTTCCAGCAGCGTCTCATCAACTCTACCGACAGAATAGAGTAACTCTCACTCGCTGGTTTGTTTGCTGGAAAATAATGACCTGAAAAGTGAGAAGTGTGTGACTCAACTACCTGTATAAAGTCTCCGTGGAACAATAGAACCAAAACAATGAAATCTCACTGGGTTCAGACCTAACATTATGACATGAAATCCTCTGTGATGTAATACAAGTTTACGTCTGATGATCCTGCCAAGTGTCAGGCTGCTCAGAGTTCATACGTGTTGCTTTCAGAGGAGACATGTGACGCTGCCCCAGCGGCTGTTTAACGTTCTGATCAGGTATGGGTTCACGGTTACCATAGAGACTGACAGGGAAAAAAGATGAAAATTGAATGAGGCTGAAATAGAGCATCTAACTCAGCTCCTGTTCTCTCTCCGAGTCTATACATTTTCACTCCACCTCTCATTTAGTCTTTCATCTCGTCTGCTTCAGCCCGATCCCCCGCCTCTGACTCCTCAACCGTCTGCTGCAGTAAGTCCAGTACATTTACAAGGTTCGCATGATGTTCAAATTGAAATAAATAACTGTGCTGAAGTTTAGCTCAATTTGTAAATTAAATGGCAAAATGAAATCTGAAATTTGATCACGGTCAAATGTCTAGAAAGAAAAAGAACATTAATTGGACAATTTTTTTCATCTTGCCATTTTTCTTTTTAAACATAGGTCTGGCTCTCTCTCAGCTCAAACATTTGTTTTATGATTTATTGTGATTCTCAACATGACATTCAATTTATTTTTTACAATGACCTGAATTTGTACAATTTGTTCAAAGAGCAGGGATGGGATGCAGCAAATGGCCCGAACCGGAGTCGAGCCTTGGTCTATGTGGACTCTAAGTGGACTCACTTTGTGAAATATTTGCACCAGAAAATAATCTGACGCTCCTGTTAGACAACTCAGCTGTAGCTGTGCTTAAGAGGTTACACTGTCAGGAAAAAATAAACCAATCCTCCAAAAGTCTGATGCAGCAGCTGTTCAATCACATCTGTACCCAGATATAGAACTTTTAAAGGATTACTTTAATACAAAGTCAGACTAGGATCTTGGCCCCTTATCCAAAGTCATATTCACCTACCATTACTGCTGAACGTATCTATGACATACAGATTAAGTTTACAAATCTGATATTTTATAATTCTAAGGGATCTGTCCTTTGAAGTTTGTGGTTTATTTGTTGTTAAAAGGCCTCTTGCAAAAGTCAATCTTGGCATGTCATTATATTAAAGAGTAAATCAGGTAAATAATGGACAGAAAACAGACAGGATCCAAAAGGAGGATATGGGTTAAAGGACAGATAATAGTGGAAATGGGCCTAAAGAGCTGATGAAAAGTTTCAGAAAATGTGTGTGTTATCTTTCAGCCTCTTCTTTTTCCTATCTGTCGCCCTGGTGCATGTCTTCCTCTCATTTTGTTCCAGTCTGTCTATCAGACATTTCTCTCAATCAGAAATACCTCATCTCACTCCCTGCTCCCCAGGTCTATCTCGGTCTCTTTATTCCTGTTATTCCCTTTTCTCCAGTCATCTCTGTCGTCTGTCTAACCGAGTCTGTCTCTATCTCTGCCTTGGCCTGGTTTTCACTCCACTTTGTCTAGCAGCACTAGAAACAAAGAACAGCTTGTTTCCTTTGTGTTTCATTCTTTGCTATGGAGCCAAACCATATCCAAAGAAAATATAAATATAAGTTTGCCAGGAATACAAACTCCAAACAGCATTCATACGCTTGCTGAGAAGGTACAGCACAGTACCTGTCATCTGTTTTTAGCGGCACACACTGGCAGGTACAGCAGCACAATGTGACAAAACTAATAATCATATTTGCACATTCGCTTACTGAGTTAAATATAGTTATTGACACGGCTAGTATAGAATATGAGCTGAGGAACATTTGGTCAGGAACACTTTGGAGCATAAATTAAACAATCAAAAGACATCCATGCATGATTGTGATATTTTAATAGTTGTTGAAACATGTTTTGAGTCTTTTAAAAAGGGAAACCACCGGTACCAGCTGGTAGCACAGAGGTTGTGAGTTGGAGTAAATCCATTGAGTGTACAAATGACTGCTGATGTTACATGAACAGCAGTAACAGGGCATAGGGAATAACAGGCAGTTTAAGCCTCCTGTGGTGAAAAGAGGGTGTTTAATAAGTTGAGTGGTCGTCATTAATTAATATCACAGTAGGTTTATGACACACGGTGGAGGGAGCTTCTTCTCGCTTCGCCATGAACCAACACCTGGGGTAACCCTATACCATATATCAGTCACTTCATCTCAAGGCACAACAGAGAAGTTTGGCATCTCCTCGGGACCCGAACTTACAAAAATATGTCATGAATTGCCATAGATCTACATGGATTATCTCTTAAAGTATCTTTTTTACGTCATTTTTGAAGTTTTTTCTTATCATCTTTGTCGTGTTGCATTTTGGATGTTGAGATAGGGACAGTGAATATATTTGTAATAATAATGATGAACATGGCAGAAAAGAGGAAGGAACAGGAATAAGGTGCAGGTCACCGGCTGGATGTCACATCCTAAACAAAGAGCACATGGATGATCTAGAGAGGAGAATCAGGAAATGTGTGTTCACCAATGATTCGAATCTTAAGGGAGGATGATTCGTGCATCCCTTCGCTGTGTAGTACACATTATGGTGGAACTGGTAATCCAGTATTCACTCACATTTCAGGCTGTGATTGGTCAGATGTGTGGAGGGTTTGAACTTCTCTCTCTAAGCAGTTTTCATTCTTTATGAACCATTTTTTTCACCTTTACCTTTCATGTGAACAACCAAGTGCAGAGACTGCCTGAAAATATCATTCATTCACTTACAAAACAGTGTGTCTCCCTGAATCTAGACAGTCAAACAGAACACTGCATAAAAAAGTTTTGAAAGAGCAGAGATGCAACAATACTGAGTGGAGGTCCCCTGTTTCTTTCCTTTCCAGACTTGCAGAAAAGTTAAGTTCACGTTATACACTTTGTTTTTAAGAGTAACTGTAGCTTCAGGAAATGGTTGTACAACTTTAAGTTTAAATGGTCAGAAGAATGTTTAACACTGAACAGAGGCATAATTTCACCTGTGATCTTCTGACGCTGAACTAAATTTATCTATTAATATTTGACTCCAAGATTTGACATTCACATATAACTTAACTTTGAGGGTTTCATAATCAGGAAATAATAAAACCTGGGAGGAGGAAGCAGAGTTACTTAAGAGTTATGTTTTGATGTACTTTTTTTTTTTTTTTTTTAAATGACTCAATCATGAAAACACACAATCCAGCTTTGGATTTATCACTTAATTTGTCTTGTGTTGAAGGGAAAACCAAAAGGGACATAAAGCAGAATTACTACTTAATAGAAGGCCAACAAGAGAGATAAGAAAAATTTACTATTTTATTAAGTTGCTTTTGAGGCTGTTGCTGTTGTTGGGAAAAGTATTATCACAGGCTTTATGATATATAGTATCTCTACCACCAGTCTTCAGGTTTTTATGCTCATCCTCTCCTTTATTCCCTTGGCTCAAACTTTACCTTCAACGTATATGTCAGTAAAGTTTCTTTATCCTCTTGTGTGCATCTAAAACACTGAATGCAGACGTTACATGCCAAGTTTGAATTATTACGAGTGCAGCAGAAAGCTCTTCTTCAGGCTCTGATGAGGTTTTGACAAACTTCTAAGGACATTCACATCAAAGGTCAACATTTAAAAAACATCTTTCATTTTTCGTCCACTGTCAGTCAAACCACATCTTGACACTAACATCAATTTCCCAGAAAGTAGGACACAGAGGAGCGACTACAAAGGGTTTGTGTGAGCTTTTAGACACATCCAGTGGGTCTAATTTGTCAATCTGAGTATGAGTTCCTCTGAGTATGAACGTGGCCATAGAACAACCTCAGATCACATTTGTCAACCTTGTGACAGTGAGGCGTTTGGTAGTTTGGAACCACAATTATACATAGAGTATATGTAACTTTATACTAGACATTAAAAATACACCTCTGCAGATAAATAACACATAGTCAGAGACTACAATGTACACCAAAAAACTAGAATTACTGCCTCAGGTGTAGTTTACATCAATTTAGTGTTGTAGTCAAGAACACCTAAACAAAGACCAAGTCCTGACCAAGATCAGCGTATATCCAGACAAAACCAATACTTTGAGGGGTTGAGACCAAGTCAAGACCAAGGTAGGGTTAGAGTTAGGGTCAAGTCCAAGTCTCAAATGATCATCACAATCCAAAATGTAACTTAGAAACAACAGTTTGTCACCACATCCTGTGCCTTCAATCTTTCACAAAGCGAACGCTGCATTACCTACATCCCTCAATATATGCTAACTACATTACAGCCTGCTCACCTGGACAAGCAGTGGAACATGTTAAGGCGCTTAGATTTCTTGGACTTTTTGTTTCATGAGAAGCTGACCTGGTGTCAACATTAGGGCTGTGTATTGGCAAGAATTGACAAGACGATATGTATCACGATACAGGGGTTGTGATAGGATACATTGCGATGTATTGTGATACATAAGGCAAGCCGATACACTATGATAAAAAAAAGAAAAAATACAATTCTAACAAAACCATCATAGTATAAAGAACAGACCAGCATATCCATACTAACTGTGGTAGCATCATAAAGAACTAACAGAATGTAAGCAAAGTAATTAATTAATACAGCTATTTGTTTTTATTACATACATTAAAGGTTATTCATAAAAATACAAATGAAAGATAATTATCATTTTGAAGAACTGGACATAGATGTGTAGAAATAGAAATGTGATTTTGACTCAGATTATTTTGTAGTTTGTAGTTCATGTAAACGACAGCTCCAATAACAAAATATAAACTCTGACAGGAAGCAGCCATTAGCATCACAGAAAAAAAATCACATATCTGACTAATAACGTTACCACTGATGTCTGAATCTGTCAGAATTAGACCGACAGACATTTGACTCCTTCTGTCCATCTATACTCTGACAGTGTGTGAATCACCGCGGTCCACACAGATAATGTTAGCCATTTGTTGTTTCGTTAGCTGTAGCTAACATCACAGCATTAGAACGGCGCTGCTCTCAGAACCATCAAGTTCCACGAATATTTAATTTTGGTACATTTTCCAAAAAGCACAGCTCTAGTTGATCTCCATAGTGCCTTCTTTATTAAAGCAGATGAAATGAACCACAGGAGCCAGTCAAACTCTGAGAATTAAGCCATCGGTGCATTTGCTAGCATTAGTCCGCGTTGCTACTTCCTGTCTTGGCTCAGGTTGGATTAAGATGGATTACAACACTGCACCCTAGTGGTCAGGAGTTCAAACACGGCACATAATAAACTGTCTGCTGCAAACCTTTGCATGTAAAATGTTAATTAAAAAAATAAATAAATAAATCGATGCAGTGTTTTTGCATATTGACACAATATTACAAAATATATATATATTTTCAATATTTTCTTACACCCCTAGTCAACATGTTAACAAAGTTCAACACAAAGTGTAAAAATTTCAATAATGTGCTGTGATGTCTGTCAGGTTGAGACCAAAACCAACCTTAAAAAGCAGAGCAGTAGAGTCACATCATGACTCACAAAGTTTCAAAGTGCAAAGCAATAAAAGTGCTTTGGCTGTGGCTCGAAGAAATTGTGGTATGGTTTAAAAATTAATAAATACATTGCAAGTTGTTCTTTATCAGATCCTTGCAGACTTTCTCCGCATTAAACCAAGCCCTGATATCCTTCTCTAACCTTAACGAAATGCTGTCAGTGAGCAGCAGCAGAGTGAAATATAAATCTAATTTCAGGGAGAAAACACTATTATGTGGACAGACACATATGCTGTTGATACAAAGTGTTTTTGGTTCAGAAACACTGAGTATGACTAGGTTGATACAGGCGGATGGACGGAGGAATGAAAATACAAATGCACAGTTGCAGAAGGTTCACTGGTCCTGTAAACATTTAAAATGAATGCTGTGCACTTCAGGTTCAATCTTCTGCATTACAGCAGCTTTAGGTGGATTTGGAAACTGTGAATAATTTGTGCCTTTCTGTTCCTGTTTGCATGTAGTTGAAGAGACTGAACCAAAACATTGTGTAAATAAAAATGTACAGTTTGTGAAACCAGTCCAAGATTTTTGAATATCAACAATACTAAAAGATAGAAATCTGCAAATTGTTTTGAAATTGATGCCAAGTTATTTTTACACAAAACTTGAGGAAAACATATCTTGTTTGATAAATTAGATTTAATATCTCACCATGTACAGTGATGAAGCAGCAACCAAAGCAAAAAAAGATTATGCATATCAGACAGTAGCAGACACACATTTCTGTTAATACAGCCTCATACAACATAGGCCGCCAGGCAAATAATGCATCTGGATTCCTCCCTCCATTATAAGACTTAGGTGCAGAACCCAAGCCATTTTGGGCACCACCTAAACCAGGTTAATGTAAAATGAATGCATAAAGCATCAGAACTAAATGACTTACATATCTAATGTTTTTCTTTTTAAGCTTTTTGGGTGTTATTTATCTAGCCTTTTTTTTACACAAATGTGGAAATAACAATGGTCTGAAGTGACATGGAATTATTACTATTATTATTGAAAACTTTTCTTGCTCCACCCGTGCGCCCAAGTCTTCCACAAACGTATTGAAAATGCTAGAACTCAGACAGCACCTAAGCCTGTGAAACCCCTGGCACTACTACTGCATCAACACTAACAAGACAGCTGATGTTCAACAACCACAAAGTACACGCAGACCACTGAAATATAGCCGCTACTGCAGCATCACCACTGAGAGCAGAACTGAACACACGCCAAACAGCAAGTATGGCCACATTATTATCAGTTCACCACCTTCAGTTCAGTTCAAGAGAAAAAATGAGAGTGAGTGGAGTCAGACACATCCCAAAACCCTCCGGCAAAACCAATAATCACACACAACCTTAATAATAAACAACCTTGTATGAACAGCAAAATCATTACTTTATCTATCTTAGAGTGAAACGTGTCACTCACCGATCATGTGTAGATAAAATCCACGTGTCCGTCTTTTCTGAAGAGACTCAGACATCCTCCCGTTAAAGATGAATGAGAAGCTCCTTCCCAAAGTCCAGACAGACGTCTCCGGTTGTTTTCATTACACACATTTTGATGCGTTTCAGGGCTAAGAACGAACACTCAGCTGATGTTCGATGTGGCCTTGGTGAAGCTGTTAAGGTTACAACCAGAGCTCCTCTGCTACGTGTTAAAAAGTAAACACTGCTAGCTAGCTAGCTAAAGGTTCGTTCCGGTCTATGCTAGCTAGCCGCTAGCCGGGGCCATACCAATCGTGGGTGTTCAGAATGGAGTGCCGCAAAAAGCTTCGTTTTCCTTGGTAAAGTCCATCTTATTTGTAGGTCTTCCGCTCATCAATTTATATTTTCTGTCCCGAACAAACGTTTTGAAGTTTGAACGTTTGAATACCTGCACTCCCTGTAAGTGCGGCGGCCATCTTGATTTCATTCAGTAGGTTTAGGTAGAACCGCCAAAAGTTCAAGCTCGAAGTGGGTGACGACAAGCGCCAAGGAACAAGCGGGGCGGGGCGTTGATGAAAACGTAACGGCTAATCTGCGGCTAATTAGCTTCAGTTTAGGTCACATGCATCAGTGTGAACCAATGGTATCAAACCTCCCAGCGTTTACATCGTTAGTCTTGTGGTTCTTGTGGATGTTTAGCTGTGGGCGTGGTCACAAGGGTTGAGAACAGATGCAAGTAGATTAATACGGTCTAAATACAATAATAATACACTACTATCACGTTTTTATAGGTAACTAACATTATTTTATGATAATTACCAGTGGCTTTATTTTCCTACTCGTTTTGAACTTCTTCACAGGAGATTTGTGATGTGAGATCTCATGAGAGATGCTGACACAGCTAGGCCTCAAACAAAGGACATTTTCTCCTGGTCTGTGGGCCTGAGAAATGTCCATTTAATGTGCATGTTTAATGAAGACGTGGCTCGTGAAAGATGTGTCAAATGTTTACCAAGAATCATCTGAAATCTGTCAATCACGCTCACTTCTCCCATTGAAACCGGGACAGTGGAGAAACCATGTGACACTGAAACAGGAAATGACTCCAGTGACTCCATCTGGTTCTTAAGCCTCTTTGATTCTATCCAGAAAGCTAGAAAATAGATTTCAGACACATTTCAGGAAGGCTTCAGAAGTATGAAAAACAATCTGATCCTGAAGATTTTTTGGAACAAAGGATTACAGAATAAATCAAATCATATCAAACATAAAATAAATAAACATGAAATGAGGACTAAAGCTTTTTGCTTATGTACTGTATGTGAATTTGGGTTATTTGATGAATCTTTAACCCTCAGTTTGTATGACTGCATTTAGGGACTTCCTGATATGAGTCCCAGTCATTTGAGTTTCAATGTTTTAGGCAGCCAGTGTGGAGGGTCTTAAATTGAGCTGTAATGTGATTTACTGTTCAATAACTTTATTACATTTCTGTCCTGAAACAAAAAGTCTGATCTGGTTCACTCAGGGTCAGTAATCACTTTTCCTGTTCCCCTGAAAACTGAACTAATGAGTCTGCACAAGAAGGTAAAATTTAAATCTAAGAGATGGGGATGAAAGACAGAAGACAACAATTCAAATCCATTTTTCATGTGAGACAGTGCCAGCTGTCTTCTGCTTCAAAGAGGAAAAGAGAAAGGAGAAAAAAGGGGAAAGAACATTTCTGTTTCATTAGACTGGGGACACACTCGAACTCTTTGAGGATGTTTTCCTGCAGATTTTCCACTTCTGACAATTAAAGAAGAAACTGACAGTCATGGTGGTGTGAGGGGTTTTTAGCCTGAATTTCAGTTTCAGTGAAAAAACTGATGTATATTTGCTTTTTTCTGAGTGAGTTAAATGAGACTCAGAGACTGTGCATCAGTGAGTTCGTTAGGATAGACCTACATGTCGGGAAGAAACCGGATTCTGTCTAAAGGTAATAAAATGTACTTGAGTACATCTCATGTCACGGTGACCACCTCAGTGTGTCACGGGTAATTACATACCAGTTACCAGGCAACCAGCTGACACTCACCGAAATGGCCGAGAAATACCGACAGCACAAAATCCCTGCACACCAAACTTGTTTGCTCTTTAGTTTCAGAGGTTTTTACTCTTATTTTTAAAAACCATTGAAGGCCAACTCGCCGCATCGCTCGTCTCCAAGGCTTCATGTTTACCAGCTGTAATTGATTTCAGGTTCTACCTCCGTAAATGATGCATTAACACTGTACTAATGTAACACAGTGAAACGCTCTTCGTCTACACTTTTTTCTGGCAGAACTTGCACATTTGACTTTACAGTGACAGACTATACTGCATTTTACATTACATTACATTAAATAACTGACTTTATTAGTGTTTAATTCAGTGCCATTGAGTGGAGAGCAGCTGACATAAAGGTTTATTTTGTAAGATTTAGGGGGATCTAACTGCAGAAATGTTATGTTGTTATTAGTGTATAGTTAAGAATCCCTGTGTTTTCAGTGGCTAGTGGCATCTACTGTTAAGATGCATTACTGAAACTAATATGTCAGAGTGTGGCCCAAAGTCCTTACTCAAAGCTGCAGTGTTTGACTGTTGTTTTCCCCTGATTTTGGCTCCTGCAGCGTTAACCAAAAGCCCAGAACAGACAAATCAAACACTGGCTGTAATGAAGGCCTTTGGTGTTTTTAGCAGTGATATGAGGAGTATATTACGGAGCCCTAACCCTAACCCTAAAGTCCCACAAGGTGAATATTTTCATCTTGTTTTCATTATCTTGTGGGAACAAGATAAAACTATATCACCTTGTGGGACTTTAGGAGCTCCATAGTATTCAGTTGGATTTACCACTAGATACCACTGAATATTTCTCACTGAACCTTTAACTTTACTGGAAAGATGGGAAAAAGCCCTCTGTAATACCACAACCACAGATTTAACTGAGGAAACCAGGCTCTTTGACACTCAAAAACATGAATGTTGACGCTATTCTCATTAGCTATTTGTTATTCTCATGGTATTAAATAACGTACATTTAATGTATTATATATGTCTTTGTTATCATAATATATTACTGTGACATGTTGTACAATATTCATACTGTTTTTATTATTATTTATTCTAGGGTTTCCATTTACATCAGGCAAAGGGACTGCTGATGAAACGAGCCAGACAAACTCCAGTTTGCACTTGTTTGAATGATGATTATTGTTCACTGACCCTTTTTCAAATAGATTTTAGATCCCATCCTGACTATTCAAAGATATTTGACCTTTAATCAACACTTACATATTAAATCTGATAAATTCATCTTTATCAACAGGTTACAAACCACAGGCTGTTGTAATTAAACATCTACTTCAAAAACACATTTCAGCAACAACTATTTACAAGAATACTGTTTATAACGATGCAGATGATTCTCTTTGATGATTCAGCACAAATTTGAACCAAGTCCAGACAAAAATACACAATATGTGAGGCTGAGAATACACATAGTAATGATGAAACTTAGCTCCGAGGGCCAAACTAAAAAGGTACAATTGGAGGGGTTTGCAAGGTCCCTTTAACTTAATAGAAGAAAATGTCACCAATATGTGAATTGGTGTTGGACGAACCATAAAGTTTTGAAACATTGTCACTATCACAGATTGTCTATGGCACAATCATGTGTCACGAAGTGCCAAAAATGTGGAAGTTTATTCTCCCACAAATCAGGACACCAGGTGATTACACTGATTAGCCACACTGTGTGAAGTAATCAGTGAAATGAGCTGCTGGTGTGTGTGTGTGAGAAGTGAAAAAATCTGCAGAAACTCTGATGTTATGCAAATGTGACAGTAAAGTAAACGTCTTCATTAAACGTGTGATGCAATGTGTTTTCAAAAATGTGCTGTGAAAGACTTGCAGCGTGTCCCGAGGCTCATGAACGCAGCAGCAGCAGCAGCAGCAGCAGCAGCGTCCTCCGAGTCGTCAGCGCTTATCCTCCTGTTACCTGCGTTGCCCCTGGATACGGGAGTGATCTCCTCTCTTCTCTTCCCATCATGCCCTGCCTTGTATTCCAGGCACGCAGCCGGGAGTGTGCGCACAGCAGTCAAGGGCGTATACACACAAAGTCGGAGAGGGGAGATATCATACAGTAACATGAATACAAAGACGTGCAGTACAAGAACATGCACACACACAATGCAGCGACTGTCAGGTTGTTGCATCAGGCGCTGTGATGGAGAATCATTGAAGTTAACGAGATTCAGACGAGGGTATTGTGTGTTCGTATGTGTGCATATGAATACACTACACAGGCCTGGTGTACAAGTCTATCTGTAAAAAAGCAGAAAACATGAATACTTTATGTGAGTGAACTGTTGGGATTGTGGTTGAAACCAAAAACCTCAGGTCTCGGGTATGTACAGTAGCGTACAGTGTTTTTAGCTGTGTTTGTATGTGTGAGATGAAAGCAAAGACTAAGTTCTCATAACAGATTCAGACAGTGATGTGGATCTGTCAAATATAAACACATGGACTATGTTTCAGCTTTTAGTGGCTCTGTTCTATACGTAGTGATTTCAGGAAGTAGCCATAGCCTTGTCACATTGACACAGGGAAAGAGAAGGAGAGCAGGCAGGGTTATAATCAGACAAACAGACAGGAAACACAGGGAAGGTGAGTGGTATATACATAGAGTGTTGATCACTGGATGGGAAACAGGTGAGCAGGGGGCAGCGACCAAGTCTGGACAGAAAACCCGCAGGTGAGTGGAGGAGTGGTCCATAAGGTGGAAAATTCTCAAGTTGTAGGTCTTCGCCTCCTCGCCTCGCCTCCTCGCCTCGCCTCCTCGCCTCCTCGCCTCCTTGCCTCGCCTCCTCGCCTCCTTGCCTCGCCTCCTCGCCTCGCCTCCTTGCCTCGTCTCCTCGCCTCACCTCCTCGCCTCGCCTCCTTGCCTCGCCTCCTCGCCTCGCCTCCTCGCCTCGCCTCCTTGCCTCGCCTCCTCGCCTCACCTCCTCGCCTCGCCTCCTTGCCTCGCCGCCTCGCCTCCTTGCCTCGCCTCCTTGCCTCGCCTCGCCACCTCGCCTCCTCACCCCTCCCACCACAGATGAGAGTCAAAGAGTCCAGGAGTTGAGGCATTTAACAAAATGAGACATCCTTTCCTTGGAGCCATCATTTGAAATAAATGTCAGTTAAAAACACGTGTAAAAGCAGCATCTTCTGTCTGTTTTTTAGTTACAGTTACTGCTGTATTTTATGATCTGTCAAATCACTGTTCATGTAAACTTGATTAACTTCTCATGGCATAATGTTACAATAGGTGATGTAGGGATGTCATACATTTTTTTTTATTTAACACACAGTTTGATCTCACATTTGATTATTTTAAATGACTAATACAACTTCAGATTGAGGAAACCTTTCATTTTTTAAAGTCCTGCTCCTGGTGTGGTTTGTATAATCACAGGACAGGACAGGACAGGAAAGGCAGACCAGCGTTCTTGGTGAACACATAATGTTTTCCAGCTGCGCCTCATGACGCACAGCCTTTCACCTGGACCGTCAAGTGGCTTCCGGTGTTGCGAGCCAGTGCTTTAAGTTCTTCTGATGTGTTATCTCATGTAGAGCAGGGCGAGTTCGGCATACGTTACCATGGTGATTCACCCCAGTAACAAGTGAACCACTGTCGTGAGACCAGAAACCAGGTTAAACCTGAAGTTACTTCACTGACCTCACATCCTGCTTCATATTACAGGCCCCAGCTCATTTTAGCCTCTTAAAATACAGTTTGAAGTGAAGTTTTAATGTACCATAAAAGGTTCAGTGAGTGAGATTTAGGAGGATCTAATTGAAGAAAGAGAATATATATTTATAATTATGTTTTCATCAGTGTATAATCATCTGGAAATAAGAATCTGTGTGTTTCTGATGAGATACTTATATCTACAGAGTCTCTACAGAGTCCACCATGTTCTACAGTTTTCCAGAGTGGACTTCTTCTTCTTCTTTCTGTTTTTCAGAGAGTGACATACAGCGTTCAGGTGCATCACCGTCACCTGATATGTTTGAATTGAGTTAATATCTATCCATCACTTGGTCCATTTCAAGGGGGAGCAGAGACCCCCAGGTCTCCTTGTCTCCAGCTCCTCCTGTTGGACCTCCTGCTGGGAGATTCCTTTTGGAGACGTCCAGGGAACATCCAAATCTGGTGCCTGAACCACCTCATCCACTCTGAGCCTCTTCCAGATTCCTGAAATCCTCTCCTGATCTCGGAGAGAGAGCCCACTCACTCTGCAGAGAAAATTCATTTCAGGCCACTGGTATTTGTGATCTTGTTCTTTCAGTTATTACCCAGAGTTCATGGTCATAGGTGAGGGAGGGATGGAGACTGGCTGGTGAATCCAGAGCTTTGTATTATGGCTCAGCTCTGTCTTCACCACCATAGTGCTGTACAGAGACCTCATCCTCACAGATGAGACAGAACTCAAACACTGGCCCTAAAGAGGGTTTTTCGTTTTTCGTGTTTTTCACATTTTGTGGCCACCGTTTGGGAGGATGAGGTGAGGGGTGTTGAGCCGGTTGAAATCTGCAAGTTTACCACTAGATTTCACCAAATATCACACACTGAGCCTTGTAGAGTAAGATTAAGGTTGTTACTCTTTATTGTATCACGTACGTCTCTATCAACTTTTCCAGATCTTCACTGAACCTTCTCATTGTTGACAGTGACTAAACTATTTAAAGTAGTCCTTTGTGGTTGTCTTGTGTTCACTGATGGACACTGTGTGGACCATTTGATATGCATGGATTAAATATCTCTGTGAGTTTTGTTTGCTTATACAGCATGAGTTTAACAACCTGCAGGTCAGAGGTTTTCGTCAGTGTTTATCTGTGTAAATTGGTAAACAGAAATGATGAGCTGTATGATGAAAAGTGTGGTGTGTGTATAATTTAAAGAGCCTGAAATTAAAGCAGCGACTGCGTCCACACATTTCAGTTCCCACCACAAGTGTCTGTGAAGAAGCGATTATGGAATTGTGAAATTATGACTGCTGCATAATGAGATGCTGCGTTTGCAAACAGCTGGCAACACAGTAGCAGTATAATACGACATATGCTGTTTCCATCAAACAGATGATCAAAGTGTGTGTTGTTTTTGTGATTGCACCTATTAACAGAAGACAGCAGTTTATTAAGCCCTTTGGGAACATTAAGAGGCTGCAAATGAAGGGGAGGAGAAAGGCTAAAGCTGAGACATGTAGCATCTCAACATGTATCATTACCTCTATAATTACGGTGTTTGCACAGATGAGGAGGGCTGGGTGGGGGATCTGCTTACACGCTACCGTTTATTATTAAGGAGAAACATGTTTCCTCTGGATGACAGCAGGCATTATGGGAAATGTACATGGTCTCATTTCAGATACCAACAGGGTAGTGTTAGAGTAGTGGTAGTATTTAAATGACAGTACACTCAACCTTTAAACTGTTATGTTACACTGCAAGGGGTGTAAGGAACAAACATTATCCATGTTTAAAAAGTGAGACAATTAGAGGGAATATCCAGTTGTTGAGTTTGTTCCAGTGTAATACCGCTGACGGCCACTAGATGCTGCTCCATAGACTTCCATTGAACTCGTCTCTATAAACACTAAGGAGTCATTGTG
>JAPQRN010000073.1:4155-20740 GCA_037367275.1 Coranthus polyacanthus | reverse complement strand
CCGAGGCGCTAAATGCAGAAATGGAATATAATATTCATATTTATGTTAGTATATAAGAGCCCATTCTGACTCCCAAGTTGCTTGGTCATGAGGCCTTGGCATTTGTTTTCAACAGGGTACCCCTATAGCGTCAATTTTCAAAGTCCTTAGAATATGGGGAGGGTGAGGGGGGTATTCAGTTAATTGCAATCTGTGACTTCACCACTAGATGTCACTAAATATCACACAACACACTGAACCCTTAAATGTTCAAGGGAAAGGAGCTGAAATCTACCCAAAAAGTCGCTAGATTGGTCAATAAATGCTTTTCTATTTGAAAGAGAAAAAAAGTCACCAAATCTAGCCAGACGACGGGTAAACTGTGACTATTAACACTCACGGCCTCTTCTTTTCCACATTTGAGAAGGTACGATATCAGCTACACTTTGCTAGTATCAGAATCATTTTGTTCTCGTAAATTTTACCTCTAAAGTGCGCCGAAAGGAGAGAAAGTCAGCTATTTAATAGAAGAATGTGTGAAATACTACGAATGAATGCTGTGTTGTAACTTCAATTTTCAGTCAGGCTGCAGAGAATGTGAGAATCTACAGCTTGTTTGATTTGTTTACGTCCGTTCAGTTTTTATCTTGAAGCTCTTGTCCAGTTTGAGTGCCTGCAGCTTTATTTTTTGTAACCTTCACCCTCATTTATTTATCTCCGAGGCTGCCTGTGTGTGTTTAATGTACACACTGTACATCTGTGCCTTATGGTGTGTTTCTAGTGTGTGCATTCACGAGGAACTGTCTTATCTAAATGTACCGTATGATGATCAGTGCATGCCTGCAGGCGTGTGCTTGTGCGTCTTTGCGCTTGCCTGTATGACCACACAAACTGAGTCGCTTTTTGCTTCAAGGGACATAATGAACTTCCTCACTTCGGTCGGTGAACTCAAATTATTTCTCTGACAAAAATAATCTGAGAGAGGCTGCAGGCCTAACAAAGGGAGCCAAAAATTGCAAAATTTTGACGAGAAAACAAAAAAGAAACGTAAACAAATTCAGGAAAATGCGTTTGTTCTTGAGATTCTAGATGTAAAACGTAGATGTGCTGATGTGAGCCTATTTACTTTGCGTTGGCTTCTCAGTGCATGGCCGCCTTCGATTGGTTCTCTGAAATCTATACACCCAGCTCCCATCCTTCAGATACAGTCCTGCTGTACTCGACTGATCTGAGCTGACGATGCTCACGGCTGACTGACTGTGACCTTGTGCAGCAGAAGAAGGCAGCAAGAAGACTAATTTTTGTGAAATAAACATGAATCTTCTCACTTTCTTTTGAAGACTTGAAATCAAAAGAAAAAGACCCGCACTAAACAAGTGGTCTGAATTTATGTGTTTCATAATTTAACTCTTAATTTATAAAACTTTAAAGCCATTTTATTCTTTAAATACATAAAGGGGATTTTTATTTTTCCTCCTGGACATTCTGGTCTATTGGAATATGTATACTGCAGTGGTGTGAAGTGAATGCATAAATAGATATATGACCATGACCCAGTCTCAATCGCCATCCTAACTCCTAATCACTCTGCTCTCACAGACTTAATTGGCGTCACCTGTGTGCTTAGCTGTAGCGCTCGAGAGCTCAAAGAGGCATAAAAAGGAGGGGGAAATGGGACACACCATCGTGACAGCACACGTTGCTTGGAAACAACACATCGGGAGTGTTAAGTTCGCTCAGATGCATCCACTATCTTTGCGTCATAATCTGTTCCTGCGGTTCTCTAAATTACTAGCGGCTATGGTCAAAAATGCATTCCGTGAGTTCACGGCGACCTCGACCTGTAACTACAATTTGAGAGAAAAAATCCCCAACGTCCCCGAAATACTTCCAGATGACACGCTGCTGCGCGGTTTTGTGTGGCTGCTCTAGTCCGTGAACACAGGTGAAGAGGATCTGTGACAGTCACAGAGGTGAGGCTGGCAGTGTATCCCAAGCATTATGAACTTGATGACTTGTCAGTGAGAAAGCCCTGAGCCCTCACACACGGCTAAGCCCTTTCCACCAACGTAGCCCTTGAATCCGATCCCATTTTGGAAGCTAAATACCTACCACAGTAGCAGCTTCTGCACTAGAGACAGCTCCGTCCAGTTCTAGAGGACCTTTGGATGCCTGTTACTCACTATTGTTGCCTCCTTGGTCTGTCATGCAGGTTGATGAAATTACCTTCGAATATTAATACCAATGTAACACTTTATACAAGCAGCAGTTTGTACCGATAAGCAAACATCCAAATACTTAATGTTCTGAATCTGACACCTTTAAGCTAATGTTCTATAAAATATTGACATTAACTACTGATAAAAAGGGTCATGCAATGTTTCCAGTCAATTACAAGCAAAGCGCAGCTCATTGCCTTTCTAATGAGTCTATAGTTTGAACCGTTTCCTTGGCATTTTTCTTCAGCAGAGTTAGAAAAATAGAGCTATCGTCGATGTTTCAGCCGCGCCACTTGCAGCTGCTCACAACCAGCTGATGGCTCTGAAGTTTAATAGCGTAGGTTGTAATGTATTTTATCCTACAGACGATTTGGTTGATGCAGAAAAAAGTCCAAACAAGTATCAAGGCTTGTATAATTACAGATTTTCCCATATTGCAGTGTCCATGGATCACTGGTTCTTCAATCAATGTTGAGTCCGACTGCCTTTAATTGAGCAGACAATTGTTTGTTTCATATTTCACCCTATTAAATACTGACATGTTTTGCCGCTCAGTCCAATCGAGGCGATGAGTTCCGGTGGAAAGTGACATCAGTGCGTACCCTCTGTTTTATTTGGACACAATAAAATAGATTTCACATCAATTAAGTCATTTTTTCCCCATCACTGTTTCTCAGATTATTGATTTCTTTTGTAAACACCGGGTATATACTGCCTGTATACCTTACATACAGTCCACTGACATTAAAGTGAAATGACTGCAGGCTTTCACATGGCACTGGCTCAGTTGTTTTTCGGTGAACACATACACAGTGCATCACCATGAAATGAGACGCCATGCATCGATCCAACACGGTATTACTAAAGTAGGACAAGGTGTATACAGGGGGAAAAAAAATGCATAATAGGAGAAGATTAGAGGAGCTGTGGGTTCTGTTTAGACAGCACTGTGATCCCAGCTGACTTCTAGATATTGACTGTTTTCTTCTAACTAAAAGGGAAAAAAATAAAAATAGACATTAATTTATCCCACGACACCAGTCGCAGAGGACCTTTTTCACTAGTTTCTGCTTCTTCTGCGTCTTCCTCATCCTCCCCTCATAGAGTAAAGCGAAGCCTGATTACACAGAAAATGTGATGTGTTGGCATTTGGTCCGTCTGGTAGCTTCAGTTTACTGTCAGAGAGATACAACTGTCATGTTTGCTTCTGTTTTATCAGGACACACACATGCGCCACAGTGACCGAGAGTTGTGTCAGCCTCGTCGAGTCTCGCCACTCTCTGCCGTGAATTAACGGCCCATATTCCACCGTGAAAAATGTCACTTTCTGTCCTTTCTTTCTGACTCAGACTTCCTACCGCTCTTTATCTCTCCACCTATTTTCACTCTGTTTCCGTCTCATCTGTTTGCGTCTTATTTTTCTTACGTTCAACTGCCAGTTTCACTTCTCTGTGCCTTCTCTGCTCTCCCTGTCCTCCTCTAATACTTGAATAGCTGTCAAATCACAGGAGAAAGAACAGAGTGAAGGGTAGACACAGTATTTCCATCCACTTTTTTTTTTAATGCATCGGAGTGGAAATGCTGCGTGTGGGGGGGGGGGGGAGTCCAAACATCACATTAGATGTTCCAGAAAATGTATAATTTGTGGTACATTGGCATATGCAGTCCGTGACTGGAAAACAAGAAGAGTACAGAAAATCACCACAAATAGATTAGTAAGAAAAGTGGTTAAGAGGGTATTTAGGTTATGTGATTTGGCTTGAGGCGCTTTCACACCTTCATTGTTTGGTCTGGACTTTCCCGTTTGATTCAAACCATATTTGCAGGTGTGAAACCTTCCCCCGGACCACGGTGTGGCCCAAACAGTCGGCCTTCGGTCCAACCAAAACAGGACCAACAGATCAAACTGAGTCATGGTTCACTTCATTTACGGTACACTTTTTGGATAGGCCCGACTTTTGGATCAATCACAGGAAGATGGCAGAAGTTAAAAATGAGATGAATAAACAACTTGGTGACGTCAGACATGGCTGTCTATAAAGGCAGACGCAGCACACGTGGATGATTACGGCAGGGTGTATTAGTTTCAAAAATTGCAATGTGAAAGCAAAACAAAACGGACCAAATGCATATGATTAAAAGAACCTTAATATGGACTTTCAGCTTGATACCAACAAGATAATATCTATATTAAATCTCCGTTGCTTTCAGGCTGTGGCAATGCCATGATTAAGGATGAGTTAGATTTAGGCACAAAGACAACTGGGTTAGGGTTAGGAAAGATTGTGGTCAGGCCTAAAATAAGAAAGATACATGACGACCATTACAAACACAAACACAGGGACATGGGTTCAACATCGTCCTCCTGTGTCAAAGTCTGCAGGGTTTCTTTACAATTCTGGTTTTCACTAGCCCTGTTTCCATTGAGTTGTCAAGCAAATTGAAGTGAACCTTTAAAAAGTCACTAAAAAGAAAATGTGAATGATGCGCATTTCCACGATTCCTTAAATGGGATTAGAGTGATCAAACTAGGCTGTATAGTGTCGTCAGTAGGTGGCGCTGTAGGCTGTTGTGCGTGGTTGTAATAAATACTAGAAGTAGAAGAAGAATCGGCGTTATCCCACCTGTCTTAATCGGACAAAATCCATTCAACACCTAGCAAATTCAGAACATTGTTATATTTAGATTAATAGTGGACGGTCGTGTGCCTTTGAATGTAATGACTGTTGATGTGTGCTTGTTTGGAAAAGAAAACCACCTCTAATTGCAAACCAAATAATAGCCTGACCAAGTGACTCTGTTAATTAGATGCATGAGTTGATGTTAATTGCAGTTTGAATTTTGCTTAGTTTGCCGAGTCATAATGTGGAAAATAATTGACCCGTTCATCTGATTGATTAATGGACTCATTATTGTTCCAGAGGCGATCTGCAAACACAACAAGCTTCTTCAGGTCTCATTTTTTGTTTACAGCCTGGCATGTTTATACCCGAGGCCATCTCTGAAGTGGTTTCTACTAGAAATTGTACCAGAAACGCTTCATAAGACAAAGGGGGATGTGTTGGAAGTGACATGAGATTGAAATTTAGTCTGACAGGTGTGTTGCTGCATGGGTGGAGAGACATAAGAAGAAGGACTATTAGCACTGGAGGTGGAGAGGAAGGAGAGACGACAGAGGTGAACGAGTGGGAGGACGGAAATGTCAAAGAATGAAGAAATGAGTGGCAGAAAGCAGAGGGAGAGTGATAAAATGCGGGGTTAATTAAAGAGACAAATGAGCTGGGAGAGGTGGGCAGGACATAATGAGGGCGAGATACGAAGAGCGAGAGGAAGAGAGATGGGTTTAAGCAAGACGAGATGGTGAAAAATAGAGTTTTTAAATCTCGAATGAGGGAAATAGAAAACATTAGCCGGAGTAAGATGGGAAAAACAACAACATGCATGATTGTTGAAGTGGAAAAAAAAGGACTCAAAAATGACGGAAGGGACAGTGTCGC
Source organism: Coranthus polyacanthus (assembly GCA_037367275.1). Lineage (NCBI taxonomy): Eukaryota > Metazoa > Chordata > Actinopteri > Kurtiformes > Apogonidae > Coranthus > Coranthus polyacanthus. The sequence continues at coordinate 15,045 of JAPQRN010000073.1, read as the reverse complement.
TGCTATCTGTCATCCCTTTAAGCCCATGATGAACCAATTATCCACAGGCACATAATCCCATCCTACACTTTCCTCTGAATACCATGACCACACATGCTCTGAGCATGTGACACGAGCCGTAGCGTCCAATGGAGAAGAATCTTAATGAGCAAAACAACAAGAGTTACACCTGATTTGTACAATATGTATGCAAATGGGAAACACTCTCACATGAATTATAAGAGTCGCTGCAAAGACCATTTACATTGTGGCACCTGCAATCGCTGGGGGAAAAAAATAAGTTATTTTAATGCACTTAGACCACAATGCCTGTTATTACCATTCTCTTTACAAAAGAGACATTAGCCATTAGTCCTGAAGTGAAGTCAGTGGAGGTAATTTGGCCCAGGATTGTGGAACGAGTTGCCCACTAACATAGGTCTGGATGTGTCACAACTCTATGAAACCTCAGTATAAAGATCAGTCTGTTGTCAATTTACAATCACAGTAGAGAAGTCAAACAGACAACACAAGTAAAATAACCTCCTGTTTAGATGTGAGTTATATCAGAGCTATCTTATATGGTGATGGATCTTAACAGATTTTGTGGTGTGTTGATTTTATATCCATCTATAGCTGCTTTTATCTGCACCAGTCATAGCATGTGTAACGTATGTCTGAGGTGTACATAGTGAAGGTATGTCTTTGTGCTAACATTTCTAAATAATTATGATGTGTCAGATATATTTCAATGTTTCTAATGTTTATGTGTTTGTTTAATATACTTATTTAGGCCACGATTTACGAATGGTTTATATGAGAAATGATCTCTTCTGCTTTTATCCTTTTGACTCTACATTATTTTACCTTTTGTGTGTCCTACATTAGAACCACAGACTGTATATAAAAGATGGACAAACCCTCCATAATGTCACCCATATTTTTTCTGAAGAGCAGTTATGAAGCTCAATTGTGGAGGCTCTGGCCGTCACCATATTCGTACTGCCTACTCCCGGCTACTCCAAAAAAAGACTGTTTGATGAAAACGCACAAACACACTAATTACAGCTACCTGAGCTTATTAGCAGGCTAGCTGACAGACCATATAATTCAACAGGAGTTAATGCTAACACCAGCTAATGCAGCTGAGTTATGTTGGTTATTGTAATTAAGTACCGTAACCTTCATAATAGAATCCTCTGACAGTCTTGTTAGTGAAACTCCTTAAACACAACTACAGCAGAGCTGCCTGGCAGGGAGGAAAATACATTTCATTTAATAAATAATAGTCTGAAGGTCCGATTTGGCAGCCGAGCTAATGCTAGCTGTTAACCAAAGCTCACACAGCATGGCATACACTGACGACACGAGTTATATAGAACATAGAATTCATGCCCCGTGCAGTTGTCATGTAGGAGGAAATGAACCATAGAGACCAAAACCGTTGTTTGTACCAGGCTGAGCCATTTTAACATGGGGGTCTATGGGGATTGGCTCCCTTTTTGGAGTCTGCAGCTTTTGACACATAATCATAAAAAGTGCAACTATTCTTAAAACGAGGACTAAACAATACTTGAGGCTTGTATTGTGTGCTTAGCAGAGTTGTGGACATGAGGATATAGAAAGCTTGAAGTGGTTTTATTTGCATTTGCAGGCTCTGTTAACGTCTACGTGAAGGTATCAGTTCATATTCTGAGCTACGTGTTACGAGGTCCCGAGCGTGGCTTACTGATGTTTAATATTCTCAACATGATGAAACTGTTCATCAAGTCAAACACTTCCCACTGTTGGAACAGTGGTTACATAACTCTTGATACTTAAACAAATAGCATTACGCCAACATCGAAAATTAATTTCAGAATACATTATAAAACATCCATAGGGTCAGACAGCCACAGGGGTTTTTTTTTTCTCCAAATACAACTGATACTCAAATGCACTGGTTTCCTGCCTGAGTACATTTTTTTCATTTCATCGTGTGGTCCCCCCACCCTCCAGGGATTAATTATCAGTGCCTTTGTGGGACTCTGGCATTAAGTAAAAGCATGTAGATTTCCATGGGCTGGCAACAGTGGATAATTTGGTTTTTTTTTTAAAAATACAAATCTGTGTCATGAAGTAGTAAAATTGGCAGTTTTGCAAGAAATACATATCCATGGATGCTTTTAAAGGAAATAACTTTTATATAAAAAACCCCATGCAGTGGTTGCTGTGAGATGTATCCATGTGGAGTAGAGACAAGACGCAGAAGATTTTAATGACTCTTTTTCTTCCTTACAAAGGAAAAGCATGATAGCGTTTAAATTAAAAGGGCCATGTAACATCATTCTTCTCCCCAGGGGATTCCTGAATTGTGCTGCAGTAAGACATTGACATGATATGAAAGACATTTCAGAGTTGATTAACAAAGTCCCCGTTGGAACTATTGTGACTTTTAACATTTCAGTTTGAGGAGTTGAAAAGAGTTACTTGGAGAAAAAGCTGTTTAACGGGACAGTGAAATGAGGGAATGACTGTCCGAGATAGGGTTCTGGCCAAGTGTCCATTTCTCCTTTTAATGAATTTGATAAGCGGGACACAAACGAAAAAGCGTTTATTATTACAAGATATTTTGCCAAATCCTTGTGTTCTGCATCCATCAATTTATAGACATATACACATGGGCACATCACACAGTTTATATTTTCTTTATGCAATCACTGCCTCTATCTTATAGATTTAAATTTACATCAGATTTTGATGTCAACCTATTTTATGTTTACTCCTGCTGACAACCTGACTGTTGGATTACAGGTAAGAGAAGCCAGTTAGTTAAGTAACATCAGATGATATTTCCGACGATGGAAAAACTGGTGAGGTAGCAGGTTTAGTTTCATTTTAACATGGCGTATAGTTTATCATCTGTTACCGATGCTCTGGATGATGAAAAAGCTCCTGATGTGTTTTTCGGTGTGTCATGACAAAGCACAAAACGTAACCGATAGTTTTTACTGTAACTCCAGTTCTATGAGAATGCAAGCAGCACTCTAGGCTTCGCCATCTGAAAGATAAGGTAATACAAACAAGTTCTTCAGATATTTCTAGGGACACTTCTGTCCTTCCAAAATATTGGTAGTGACATGTCCAAATACAAGAATACGCTCCTTGATGAATACCTGAATGAGTTGAAGCTTTTTAGAGGCTGGAGACAAAGCCTCTTACAGCGATTTACATTTAAAAGTTTCTATCCAATATCCAATCTGTGTGTCTCCAGCTGTTTATATATGGATTATCTGGATCTGGATTTTATCTGGAACAATCATAATGTACAAACGCTCACAACTCTACGTCCTTGGTAACAGCAGAGGTATGTCTCTGTAAAACTGCGAGTGTCCATTTCTGTTTTTTAATTCATTTGCTAAGCTGGACTGTGGGACCATGTACAGATGGACTCAAACGAAAAGGAGTTTATTAAAAGATATTTTAAAGCTACTTTTAAAGCTGAAACCTTGTTTGATGCTTACACATGAATACATGACACAATTTATATTTTGTTTTTGTAATTATTGCCTCTCATTTCCCAAGACTGGGATGATGTTTGATGTGGAACAAATGGAATAAAATGCATCTTGAGAGCCAAAACCACAGCGAAAGGAGGAGGAGGAGGAGGTTGGGTGAAAAAGTTGGACAAAAGGTAAAGGCGGACGATAATGAAAATGTAAGAGCTTAAGACCGGAGAAAAAGATAGGGCAGATGCAGTGGTGATGGAGTGTGGAAATGGACCGGGAAGTGCAATAAGATCGTTACAAATGGGACAATAATAGGCTGGTAAGAGTTCAGACGGACGGAGGGGAGAGAGAGAGAGAGAGATTGAATTGAAACGATGGAGAAAAAGTCACAGGTGATTCTGAATGATACAGCCAAGGAAAGACAGAGTAGCAAGCTGCCAGGGCAAGGAGAGGAAGAATAAAACCAAGTGGATTTCAATTATAGGGAGAAGATTGGGTTTATTTGATTCCAAAAATGACGTGAGGCCATAGAGGGCTGTGTGGGTAGAGAATGGACTGACGGACAGATAGAGGAATGGAAAAATCCCATGTATTAACCATTTATCCTCCTACTCCTATACAGCTTTATGTATGCTCACACAGTCTTGATCTGGAAAGCAAAAATCCTGGCCTCATCCCTTATCTATTTCCATTCTTCTTTTGGGTTCTGACCAAATTACTGACCATTACTCAGCTAAGATTGTGTTGTATCCACTCCTACATTTTAACAAGCTCAGTTTGAAATTTAGGGTTTTTTTGTGTGAAAGAGGAGGAAGAAGTGTTTGAAGTGTTTTTATTTTTCTGACAGATCTAAGATAAATACTTAGAGCCTTTCAGAGCTCGAAGCATGATTGCAGACTCTTAGGCCGATTCCCAACTGGGCCCTGACCCTACCTCTACTTTTAGAGCGCCCTCTAATGTGTAGTGGCACTTCAGGACGGAGCTGCAAGGTGTAGGGGTTGAAATCTTTATCTATAGGGGATGGTACACCACTCATAATGGTAAAGCATGCTTATACTATAGCACTATACATTTTACATTAAAATCTACTGCTTGCTACCATTACAACACATCCTCATGCCTAGACGACAGCATAGGTCAATTTCCACTCACTTCCAAAACAAGATATACAAAAAAACAGAAAAAAAACAAAACAATACTGCTTTACTGTTGCATTTAGGTGATGGTTAGGTTTAGGCCATGGACTGTACATAAGAAGTGGATAGAGGAACCTTTACATCACCCATTGGGTTTTGAACTGCTGTTTTGAAGCTAGTAGTTTGCGTTATGGCCGTCGCCATGTTGGCTCTTTGGAGCTAGAAGTGACCATATGTGGCTGTGGGAGCGTGAGGGGTCATGGGTAAACCCTAGCTTACTGACTCTGTAAAATGGTAAACTGCATTAAATAAGCACTGTCGCAACAAACTCATTTGTGGTCTTGTTAGTGTGACCCATTAATCATTCATTTCTGCTGTCATTTTGAGCCAAGGTCGTTGCCTCTTGGCTTAGGCACAAAAACAACATGGATTGGGTTCGAAAAAAGGGTCAGGGAAAAGACTAAAGTAAAGCAATAAGCTCCAAGAGGGCAGAGTTTACAGTCATTTGACAACAGCCAAGGGATGTTGTTAGGCGCAACACGAGCGGATGTTTCATTAAACCTCTTAACATCCAGCGACCCATTGTAGGGTTAGGGTTACATTTGAGCCACGTTTAAACTGATTGTGATTGATTGTGTTTCAGTCACAAGATAAATACAGAAACTAGGAGATGTTCCCTTTCAAATGAAGCCTAATAACATACATATTGGACTTAAAGTTCTTGTGTTTAACCCTAGAAAAGAGTGGATGTTATAAGTTTAAAACAATTGGAACAGTGCGGTGGCCACGTACAGTTCTCTTAATACATCCACAGAAACATGTTCAGTGTTTAGGCAAAAGTAAATAGCACGCTGCTAGCTTTTTCATAGGGACTGTGAGACCTCTCAGAATAACATTTGAGATATTTTTAGGATATTTTATAGATTAAAGATAATTTGATTTGAGACTTTTTAAGGCCCCACAGAAACCCAGTGTACACAAACTAACTCACCAAAAGTTTTCCAGTCTGTATTAGAGATGCATGTCCAACAGAAAAGCTCACGTCACGTCTCTGCTCAGAAGGAGAATCACACCTGTCTTCAATCATGATCAAAGACATGGAAACAAACAACTTTTCGGTTTCAAAAAGGCGTTTGAAGCAATGAAAGAGGGAGGCTGTGTTCACACGGTCAAACAAGTCCACCACCGCGGAAAAAAACTTTGTTAATCAGAGTATGCACAGCAGCATGTTAATGGGAATATTAGTGAAATATTCATTTCATTTTGTGTGCATAGGAACTTGGTCATTAGCAGCGCACTTGTGGTGGATGTTTGTTTGGCAGCTTGTTCATGAAGCCAGCAATTTCCAGTGCGGATCTGTATGCCTCACCAGACACATACAGGTAATTTAATCTAATTTAGACTTAACCCATAATGTACTTTCACAACCGCAATCATTCTCAGTGGGAAGTGTCAAATATGCTTATTGCTGGCATTTTGTAACAAAACTAATTTTTGTCAGAGCAAAAGTACACCTCCTGCATACTGATCAGAGACTCCACGCCTTCTGTCATTAGGAAGTCATGACTTTCAGTGGCGCTAATGAAATATAAAGATGTAGCATCAGGTTCCAAATGTACCAATACAGTAATGACGACTTCATTTCCATCCATTTTAGAGAAAAATATCATTATCTGAAGTGCACTGCTGAATACCGAGCAGTGAAGATACAGTCTGCGGAGATGTTCCCGTCCATTCATCTGTAATGTCCTCATTTACTTTAAATGCATCAATAAGGTTTGTTCATTTGTCCATCAATCAGTCAACTGATCCCCATTAGGTTTAAAACATATTTCAGGAAGGGTTTGACAGAAAGTCTTTGAATTTGGCACTTGGTGGCCAAGGGTCAAGGTTGCTGTGAACTCACAAAGCACATTATATTATTATTATTATTATTAAAATTTGCCAGAAGTAGCCATTGAAATCCGCTTGATATAATGCGGGGGATATAGCATTAGCACTGTGTCCATAATCATTTTGTTTCTGGAGGAGCATAACTGGAAAACCATTCAGTTTGTTATTGAACGTTAAACTTTTTTTTTTTTTTTTTTTTTAATAATCAGATGAGTCAGTGTCTAAAGCTTTTATCATTTAATTAAAAAGATAATTATGCATTTCCTCTGCAGGTATGCCTTTTAATTCACAGTGTTTCGCTATTTGTCTGTAGGTCAAGTTTTCACCTACTCCTGCTGCTAGACTGTTAACGGGCTGATTAAAATCTTGAAGCAGAATTTCTGTTTGAATAGAGCCTTCGCATTACATTAACTGACATTTTAAGACTGCCGGACAGATAGCAGGCGGTGTGTTTATGTGAATTAATTACTCAAATGCAGCTCACAAAGACTTTCTGTCAAGCATCTATTACTAATTAATTTAGAAATTGAAACCGCTTCTTTAATAAGTCATTAGAATCTGAATGGAGAGTAATGACCATGATGAGATTGAACAAAGACGGAGCTGAAATGCCATTTGAAGTCCATGCGGACGTGCAGACGCGATTAGGTGTTATTTAGATATTTTTTAATGGAACTAAGCTTTTTCATACCAGTTTTAATCCAAGCAAAGCGTCATGTATAATGAAGTCCCATTGCCCATTGTTCGCCACAAGACCAGGCAAACAATCATTGTCCTCTCAGTCATCAAGAAACTGTATTCTTTATAAATTGAAATATTAACCTTTAAAGGAAATTGGTTGAGCAAGACTTTTTCAACCACAAAAAATTAATCAAGTGTGAATGCACCAGAAGTATACTGTAACCTCAAGTTTTACTAAAGTTAACAATAATTATAAACAAAAGAACCTTAGATTTTCTTCATAAGAAAAGTGGTTCCTAAATTTTTTCAGCCCGAGATAAAAAAAAAAAAAAACCTTAAACCGATGTTGAATAAAAGCACCGTGTTGGGATTTCAATAACTCATAGGAAGATAATGTCAACAGTCGCTTCTAACAAGTAATGTTAGTGAAGTAGTAACACATTGTATTTTCATCTTTTCTGTTGTTTTCATCTTTAAGTCATTTTTGTCTTGTCACATCTTTTACTTCATTTTCTCTTTGTCTCGTCACTTTCGTCTTGTTGCATCCTTTACGTTGTTTTTGTCTCTTCTACTTCATTTTCATCTCACGTCTTTTTTGACTGAGGCCTCTCCTCTCCATTGACGAGGTCAACTTTTACAAACCCTTCTAGACGACACCCCTCTTTTGTTTTCCAAGTAGGAAATTGAATTCACATATCACATTATTGTATGTATTTTCTCTGACAATCCAGTAAACCCTTCAAAGGCATCTCTGTGACTCATTTTGAGTCCCTACCCGGCAGCTCTAAATAACACATGAGCTCCGCTGAAAACAAGATATATGAAAGTTTGGAGGGATCTCTGAAACACTGACAATATGATATTTTCGCCATACATTTTCATTTTTCTGTAACTTCATCATCACATTGTGTGTATCATGTGTAAATTAGATTTATAAAGGAGTTAATTTTCTTTCTCACCTTTGTGCAACGGAAAATAAAATATCTTCTATTACATTTTTTCATCACCAAAAAGAAATAAACAGCTTCTGTGTAGTGCTGAAAGAGGCAGAACAGGCAGCAACAATCATCTGTTACCCGTTTTTTTTTTATTATTATTATTACTTATCAATAGGAATATAATAAATAAAAGCTCATTGTTAAATCTGTTGTTTCTGCCTGTGAAAAAGTGAAAAAGCCAATGGCGCGGTTCGTACACTGTTCTTATTAGGCCAATGCCGCCAAGCTTAAGGGTCTGAGATCAATCCTTTATATAACTTAATTTCTCTGAAATAACAGTACATATAACTTCTTTCTCACTAACGTGTGTTCGTTCAATCCAGAAGAGCAGCCAGTTTCGTCTCTTGGCCACAGATCTCCATCCAATGTATATTCAATCGGGAGGCAAGTGGAGCGTTGTGTCCACATCAGATGATTAAAGTGAGATTCCAGGTTGGCCTGCCTGTTTAATGCACGACAACAGCGCTACACGGCCACAGCTCAGCGTGAGCCAAGATGGGGACGGAGGCTTCATAAATCAGGCCATGAGTGTCCGTGATCTCTTAATAAGGGGGCCGTTAATAATGCAGTGATGATTTCTTTTTAACTCGTGGTGCTGCGAGTTCAAAACCTTCTCCTTTATTTTTTGGCTCCAGACTACCAAATGAAGGGGAAAAAAAAAAAAAATCTATATTTTGTAGTGCTGTCAAAAAGAACAGATGAATTGCAATTAACTTGGAATATTTAATGTGTTGAAAAAAATGTTTTATTCACATTTGCTGGAGTGTTGTGGACCTTTTTGAAACTCAACTGGCATGAAAACATGGGGCACATTTGTTGTTCATGATTATAATTTACATTAGTGCATATTACAAATTATTCCCTTTTAGACTGTGGCCATGGAGTCAATATTGAAAGCCAACATCCTTTAAGAATTCACTAAACCATCAGCTGCTGCTGTAACCACTATTGCTATTATATCACACCTAATCCATGTTAACCATGTGTTCACCCTTCACCACAATTCAGGGCACGCTAACTGGGCTACATAGTTTGCCTGTAAGTTTCGTTGCGGTTACATTTGCTAATGATTATTTTTAGAGCATAAAAAAGTTTAAACGATGCTATTAATAGGATTTGAATGTATATACACACACACCCTTTGTGCTGATTCTACCTTAATTCCATGATTTGCATTAAATATACATTACTACGACCTTCAGTCTTAAGAATTAATGAAGCGATTCATCACCATTAACCACAGCAAACTTGATATCTTTATGTGAGTAATCGGTCACATTTAGATTTTCTGTATGAATTACATATCATATGTGGAGACTTACTATTTTTATTATTTTATTTTTATTTTAGTATTTTGACTACTTGGATATCAGCAAGTGTTTGCACCAGATGGAGGCCGAATGTGTCAGTCTGCGTTGGTCTGCTGAGTCTCATTTTGATGCCGAATGAGATGCTCCATCCCTTCTCGTCAATACTGCATTGACATATTGTCTCGTTTCTTGGTGCAGAGCAGATGTCAGCGCAGCCAGAGGAGTTTATATTCTCTCGGGCCTGGAAAGAAAGTGTCCTCAGCTCACAGATTAGTACAGAGATAGAGTGTGTGAGAGAGAGAGAGCTGGCTAATGAGACCACGCGGATGTGTCCCCGTGGCAGCCAATGAGAGCCCACAGAGAGTGTTACAATGTACCAAACAGATTGTGTGTGTGTGTGTGTCTTCCTACACAGTTATCTAACCGTGGACCACTGAGCCAGATGTTGGACTAAATCTTTTACCATGAGGGGACCTGCAGGTGTATGAGAGTTAATAGTTCACACTGTCCACTGCCCCTTCAGGCTGGTGCTGGGATTTAAACAACTCCCTAACTTTTTTTTTTTTTTAAAAACTCCTCCATGTGTGCGAATGGTTTGCAACCCCAGGCAAAGCTGAATAACAATGGAGAGGTACTGTACGTACAGAAGACACCATGCACACCCCTCATCCACTAAATAAAAGATGCCGAGGAGGGAGTTCATCCTCCAGTATTTTAATGCCAAATTCCTCTTCATTCTTTTTTCTGTTGCTGTAGCAGATGACTGCAATGATAATGCTGACGATGACAACAGCAGCTGCTACTGTAGGTCCATGTCCATAGTTCATGATCAGTGGTGATGTTAAACTGAGTGTAAGCTCACGCTTCTCCACAGCCACAAGGTTTTTGATGGTACACAGGTAGGTTCCAGAGTCCTTCTCTGTGGTCTTAATTATATAAAAGTCACCTCCTACAATGTCAACAAAAGCATTACGAGTCAACATTTAGTTTCCACTTGTCTTTGACCATGAGTACTTCAGAGCGCCACCATTCTGGGGATCATAACGTTTCCAGTGTACCAGATGATGCTCTTGCCATGTTGCTGTATTCTATTTGGAGGCACAATGCGCCACTCTATCTCCATATTTGAAACCCAGTTCTCGAAGCAAGTTCAAAGTCACACTTGAATCTCTTTCCACATAGTAGTACTTCATGTGTGAGGTCGTTTCAAAGCATTCACATAGTGACAAAAAGCCATAGCCCAAACTTTGTGGTGAAATTAAATCAACTCCATTTGACTTTTTACACTTTTACAGTAAATGCAGATGCCCGCTTATCATTCTGTAATTCATGTTCAAAACATTAATACCAGTTTACTAATACTCACCGTTGTCACACTATGTTCAATGGATCCATTCTCAACAGC
>JAPQRN010000072.1:0-58792 GCA_037367275.1 Coranthus polyacanthus | reverse complement strand
TCTCTCTCTCTCTCTCTCTCTGTCTTTCTCTCCGTCTCTCTCTCACTCTCTTTTCTCGCCTCTTGGGACCAAAACCCACAGTCCATCCTTCATCTAAATGGACTTGGACGTTGTCAAAAACCACTCGAATTTACCGTAGCGTCTGTTTTATCTAATGAAAACGACAGTAAACATTGTTAAAGTTATACTTCAAAAACAAAAAAAAAACCCACCAGTAACACCAGTTCTAATCCAGACACTCCGTGGTCTTATTCTACATAAAACGACGATTCTTCATTATATTACGATTATTTTTGACAGCGAACACAGCGCAGAGCGGTCACAGAAGAAGGGTGTAGTAAATAATAGATCCGTGAGGCTGTATGGTGGTTAGAAAACTCTTGGTCACCTGGCCTCACGGTGGCGCTGTTTACTTTAAAATGTAAATTGACCTTGTGAGCCCGGGACATGACTTAAAAGTGTTTCTCATAATCCTACACCTGTATGTGTCCCCCGCAACCATTACTCAACAAACAAAACCATACACATGAAAATACCAACTGTGAGCCACATCTTGTTCGACTCCATATTTCTCCGCGGTTTTCTGCATCGTCTGTTATTTTATTCTCTAATTCTTTTCCGTCTTTTTCGTGTATTTTGGTATTCATTTAGTAACGTAAATCCATCAGGCAAGCATTTAAAAAAAAAGTAGTGATCGGTGCATTGAGACCCCCGTTGTTTCTGGGTCTGATCTGAAAAGCACCCGCCGTCCCAATATTATTATGTTGCTCCAGTAAATGCGGGGTGTTGTCGTTTAATCAACTCCCAAACTAATCATGAGAACAAATGTTAATGTGCATTTTTAAACAAAACAGCGTTTGGAACACACAATGCACATCCTGATCTCATTCAGACCCCGCGCAATCTCCAATTACGCACAAATAATGCCATTTACGCACAGCTCTAACGCCCCTCCTCAGAAGATCCAAATATGACATCACGTTTTGCAATTCCCACGTTTAGACCAACAACTCAGTTCGCCTTCAAAGATTTTCTCTCCTCCTTGCGAAGGCATTCTCAAAGACAGGAGTACTAGTTCAATGTAGAGCTAAAAATCACGGATTTGTTTTGTTCATTTTCTGCGTGGAAACTAAAGTTGGACTTCATACTTTATCATGAAAGCAAAACTTCGGAAGCTTTGTGCTTGATGCCGCAACACTAAATTGATTCTGCTTTTTCTGCCGGTGCTGTTGTTTGTATTTTGTACATTTTTAATTTTGGACACATGGACTGATCAACAGTTTTCCTAATCTCATCTTGGAATAATGAATCATTCCTCTTGGATTACATTGTATTTGGGGATTTAACAGGTCTATGACAGACCGTATATGCTACAGTTTCCAAACGCTATGGAGCTCCCTTTGCGAATTCATCTTTTCACAGCTTTTGTCTCCTGTATCAAGGTAAGCTTTTAAAAGGGAGCTTTTGACAACTGTAGACCTGTGAATATAAAAACTACACGCTGTCCATCTGAAAGATAGCACCCTTAAAAATGCATTTTGATTTTTTTTTTTTACAGGTATATGCCCAAGTGGTGCAACCTGTGAAGCATCCAGGTATTAATGTATTTTTGTATGGCTGGTGACATTGTTTTATGTTTCCACGCTGTTCTCACTTGTGTATTTTAATGACATGTAATTATAGTGCTTACATATATTGCATCACAACTATAAAATGAACTGTGAAGACAAAGTTTTTTTTAATCATCTACTAACTTCCAGACCAGAGGTTGTTGATTTGTTTATTACTCCTGTAATTAATCAGATTGCTCTGCAATACAGCTGTTTGGTTCATTAATATCAATCTTTTAATCCACTAAAATCCAAAGTGGAGTGCCAGGAAAATAGATTTTGAGTAATGGGACAGAGCTTGATTGGGGAAAAGCCCTTTCTGGATCCTTGTTTACCCGTGAACTCTTCATCCAGGCCTGCAGGTGTTGGCCACGGCCTCACATTACTGGCCTCTCGATGATGTGAATGGAATCCATGAATTGTGGGACCGGATTGGAAAGAGACCTGGTTATGTTAACGGAAGTAACATAAGTATGTGCATACATAAACCCGCCGCATATGCTCACGAGAACACACCACTTATTGTCTTTTTCTATTTGCCTGTTGCATTGCCTTCAACTGTGTTCACCATCCGCCGTCTAGCCACACAAATCATTACAATCAAATCAAGTTTTTGCAAAATAGATAAAGTTGTAGAGGGATCGGGTATGACTTGAGTCTGATGTGTGGAGTCATTCTGAGTTTAGGGAATTCCTCTGGGATAAGGGGGAAAACCTGAATGTCTTTCGCTGCCACTGTGCACCTCAGCATCACTCTGTCTCATACCTGCGCACCACGTCCCTCCATTGTCTTCTTTCACTGTTCTCTTGTGTCTTGTGTTATGTGTCTGTAGGTATGAATCACTGTTTCTCTCCATTGTCTTTGTCCAGCACTCAGAATCCACAACCACACTGTGCTCCCTTCCTCCCATAACTCTTCCTATGTGTATACCAATGACTCTGCCTACACTAACATTTCTGCAACAGTAGGTGAGAATCAATCAGTTCTGCTCAGTGAAATTCACGTTTGCATTATCCACTGCCCTTTGTTGTCTTCTCTTTACCTTCATACACCTTGAACTCCACCCTCTGACTCTCTTTGTTAATTTGCAATTATCAGCTTTTATCCATTGAAGTTTTTTGAATAATAATAGTTTGAATGTTTATCCATGTTCTGTCAGCTCTAATCAAAGAAAATTGTGACACAGTAGTACATTTAATTCACCTGTTTTAAATCTTTCATGCAGTTTTATGAGATACCAAGAAAGCTGTAAAACCCTCATGCTCAAATTAATTTATGATTAGCTGATTATTAAGGCAGATTGTATAATTAGATTTAATGAATGAGCAGAGAACTGAGCGTTCACGTTATTTTGGCACTGTGCAGCCCTCCTGGCTAGAAGACACTACCTGCTCATTTCAAGCAAAATGATTTCCTTGGCTTTTGTTTTGCCGCAGACATTGTTGAAGGAATGGTCAATAAGGGCATCTTTCTGAATGGAGATAACGGTGGGACATTTCTCCACTTTGGAAACTACCAGAACAGTTGCATCAGTGACCCTACTTTGTGCGGTCCTGAGGGTGAGTGCTGTCGCGTTAATACTAACGACTGGCACTAGAACGTGTTGCTGCGCATACAGTCGTTGCAGTTTATGCACAATTTTAGATTCCTGCATTGGTGGCCACTAATAATTTCCCATCATTCTGTAGGGATTACCTTCTCCTTCTTTTGGAAAAACCATGAAGCAGAGTCCCGCTTTGCTGTAGCCTCTGGAGGGAAAGTTATCTCCAACGGGTTTTCTGTCTTCACCAATCCCTTCGGGGGATACGTGGAGTTTTACACTCGAGGAAACAACCACAGATGGAAGGCCAACATCGAAGTTCCAGGTACTCTGAATGAATTCTTTTTTTTAACAAAATGTTGCTTCAATGAGAAATGTATTTTGATCTTAGAAATGTTCTTCTATTTCTTAATTATTTTGTTTTTGCTATGCATGCATGTAGTTAACCAGTACCAGGTGGAACCACTGATTTGCCGTGGTTAAATTTAAAACGCTTTTTTCTCCCTCTTATTTTTGGTCTTGAATACGATTACGTTGGGCGGCTTTGGTAATTATTAAAGGTCAAGTTGAATGAAAAGTTAAACATTACAAAGGTCAGAATGTGACCAATACCTTAAATTAAGTTGCTCACATAAAATTTGTTTTCCAATGTTTTGTTAAAATGTTTGACAAAATGGAATAAACCATACGAGGAGTTAAGTGAAACATTTACAGGTCACTGTTGTCTTCTCAAATTACTTCTGTCATCTGTGTTTTTGCTGCAGTTACACAGGGCTGAGCGTCATAACTCAATTTAAATGTGTGTTCAGTTACAGAGAATTACACATCATCTGGTTTTCATATGGTGTGACATGTCAAAGTTTCAGGACATAATTGGAAAATCTGTCAGATCTCTCTTCCTGACATGATGAGGAAAAGCTTTAAGGGTCGGTCAAGGGAAATAATGTTGCATAATGTACAGCAACATGTCTTTAGATTAGAATAAAGGAAAGTTGTAAATGTTGATGTAGGGTTTTGGTTTGTAATCTTACCACAAAGACATAAATTATCTTAGCTGTATTTTCAGGCAGTGCATGTACTGACGCTTCAGTTTACTAAAAAGAGAAGAACACATTGTTGTATTTGAAGCTAGAGGATGATAAAGACAGTGGCAGACTGCATAGGATTCATTGTGAAACAACAGAGACAAAAGGTTAAGAGCTGAAAAAATCTGAATCAGGTTAGTATTGGTCCAGTGCTTTAGTTTAGTATCCGTTACATGACTCAGACTCAGCCGTACTATGTGTCTGTAGGCTCATTTACTGCTTTAGTACTAAAGTTAACACAGTTTACATTTTACCTGCTAAACATTAGCGTTTAGCATTGTCATCTAGCTTCATGGATGTTAGCATGCTGATATTAGTGTTATCACCCCATGCTACCAAAATGCTAAACATTTCTTGGCTCTAGCTTTTCTAGGGGGATTTTAGTCTGTGTGTTGGACAAAGCAATACATATCAATACATTACCCACCTGAGAAATTACAGTGGCCAATTTGAACTTCTGACAAGACAAGGTTTTAGATGAAAACCCGTAACACCTGCATATCAGTTCACAAGGCCTCATTTGCACTGTTTATTTGTTTAAACTGCTGCAATTCAGTAATAAAATCCTTCTTTCTTCTTTCTTTTTTTTTTTTAGGGCCTTTCTGGACTCATATTCTCTTTACCTGGACTAAGGTTGATGGTCTGAAGGTGTACATCAATGGGACTTACATTGCTGGTGACTCTACTGGCAGTGTCTCAGGAAACTACGGTGACCCTCACCCTGACCTCGTCATTGGAACTGGCAACGGCAGGGCGTCCGGTCACTATGTAACAGGGGCCTTTGATGAGTTTGTCATCTGGGAACGGGCCCTTTCACCTAATGAAATTTTGCTCTACTACAATGCAGCCATAGGTAGGGCATCGCAGTCCACTCTCAAGTGTTTCCTGTCATTCTGGGATCTAGGTCTATTATACTGCTTCCTCCCTGTTGACACTGGGTTAAAAAGCGATTTCCGTCCTTTTACTCATTACATTCCATCCGCAGCTTTCGCGCATAACAACAATTTATTAAACTATACAAATACACCTCCCCACACAACCCTTGCAGACAACATTTTCATGACCTTTCACCATGTTAGTGCGACAGCTCGCATAGTTCTGCCTTATATGTATCTCTAAAAATGCAGAGGCATGTTGGGTTGTTAAAGGGCAGATCATTTTGATTCAATGTGACAGGTGACAACACGCAAGGACAAATTCCTGAGAGTCTGTCTGTTTTTGTTCCTGTTTTGTGTATCGTTTTTATTAAATAGAGTACCATGAATGGACAAAAGCATGTTGACATTTATTAGAATTATATTAGGTGCATATTACCTAATACCCATAGTAGTGTAATAAATATTCAAAGCTTTTTGTTTTGTGTGGAGCATGTATTATTTTGAGTGTAAGCTGCCTCTTTGAACGGTATACATGTATGCACCTGTATGTGTGTGCTGTTGCTGAGCTTTTACCGGTAAAAGAAAGGCACACTGCCGTGATTTCTCCTCCGAGGTCGTTACCAAAAGCAATATATTCCACAGGCCATTACCAGACGCAAAGAGCCTGACTGTTATGGTTACAGAAAAATATTTTTACTTCTCCTGAGCACACATATAAAATGTTGCATTGAACCAAAGAAGAGCAGGACTGGTGGTTCAGACTGATGCTTCTAACGTAGCTCCATATAAGGCCATTTTTCTAGTAGCTAGTTAGTGCTGTTTTTATTAAATGACAGCAAAGACATAAAATGTATCTACGCTTTGCACAGAAGCTAGTGACAGAATATTATGTGGTTCATTATCCCAGTTTTGTTGTAATCTATCTCCTTACATGACTGGGCACAGTCCACCCTTGTAAACTCCTCAAGCCACATGGTGATAAAATCCAGCTACATTATAGCAGCTTGCCTGGACACATTCAACAAAGGCGCTTATAACAAAATCACTACATTGTTTCTTAAATAGAAGGATCACAGAATTTACCTTTCAGGAAGAATGATCTAAATAAGTAGCTAAACTAAATAAATAGCTACTTTTAAGTACAGTGATCTACACAGGTCGGTGTGTTTCCTGTCCCACTTTCATAGAGTCTCTTATGTTTTATTTTTTTAGGTCAAGCCATGATTTCTGCCACAACACAGAGTTTCACCAAGGAAGTCACCTCAACCTCACCAACAGTTGTAAGTTTGTCAGTTCTGACCTCGGAGCACTCTTTGGTCAAAAGGCTGTGACGCCTAAATATTACACCCAAATAAATCAATATATAAATCAAGGTTTTCGTTACGTATATAGAGTTTACGCTGAAAAGTGTTGAAATTTGAGGCCAAAATGTGCAAAACAAGACACCAAAAGAAGAAAACAAATGAAATGCATCAATACAAATGCAATAGAATAAAGAACTCATTTGTTGCTTCTTTTTAAAGTTAAAGATAATGAGGAAAAAATGGATATTGAGAACACATGTGAATAGACCAGTCTGTTTATTAAAGGACTTTGGAGGTAGATAAAGAAATGGAAGAAAGTAGAGACAGCTGCTCAACACCACACTAAATGGCTCCCTTTAGGACATGAAACAGAAAACGAGCAACACTGAATCATTTGTCCAAAGAGAATTCCCCAAACACAGGCTATCAGTCACATTAAACATCCTGTGTATGTTGGAAGTCAATGCTCTTTCAGAAACAGCCTCCTGATCATAAACTTCATTTGATGCCTCTTGTGTTGTCTCCCCAGAGAGTCACTGAAGTGAGTCCTCCTGTCGTCAGCGGTCAACGCGAGGAGGTGCAAAGCTCCGAGGACCCAGGCTCCACGCCAGTGTTGGGCTTTCTGCAGGCACTGCCCAATAGGACCATTCCTCACAACACTGCCAACAACCTCACACAGGTTTTGGAGCATAGACAGACTCATACACACTAACACACAACTTGCAGAACCAGTTCACACACAGACACAATGCCCACCCATGTGCATATGATGCAACAGTTCCGTGATGTCCATTTTCTTCCATTCAGGCTTTTCTCAAAAGCGTGGAAGAAGTGCTGTCCTCTCCAGGGTTGCCGGAGGTAAATGAGTTCACACTGTTGTTGTGCAATGTCCAAACGTGACATAATGCAACATATGCAATTTGGTGAATACTTAAATCCAAGGTGCTTAACAGATCCACGAGTATCAGATTCTAATACTGCATATTTTCATCAAAAGTAGTGCCAGTAAAAGTAACATTATCTGGCACAAACCATACAGGGACTATGCAAGCGCAAGAAATTAAACTGTAGTAGTGTAAATTATATTTAACAACGAGTCTGACTATAAAGTGTTCACAAGTACGAAGTCTAGCAGCACTTTGAATCTAAATTTTCAAATTCCTGTACTGTACACTGATTCCAGCCAAAGCTCTGTGCTCTCATATACAAACACATTGTTGCCATAAGAAAGACATCTGAGCAAGTGTGTGGTTTCAGCACACTGAGTGCTCAGAACCAGCTTGGTTGTTGTTTTAGGAGCAAGCTGAAACAGATGTCCACGTATGAGAACACATGAGTTGGACAGTACAGTGTTTAGTAGAGATTACCCTCTCTGTTCAAACTGCTGAGTGTCAAAAATGTTTACTCTCTATTATTTTTTTTCACAGAGCAAAACATAGAAGTAGACGCACAGACCTTAAACGAAGATGATTGAAGACTGGTCCATACTGTCTATACTTATTTTAGTCTACACTCAAATGACTTTAGTACGAATAAGACAGTTTTATAAAGATAAGGCTGGAGGCCCTAGGCTAGAAACACAGGAGTGAAGTAAATTAAACCATGGCAACAGTCAGGAACACCTGCCAACTAGTGCTATCAAAAGCCGCTTGTTGTTGTTGTTGTTGTTGTTTGCTGATAGTCTTGCGGCGCAAACAAAGAGAACCAACACAGTAACCCTATATATATATAATATAATAAATAGCAATAAAGCGCGATGAGGAAATTGTTCAACATAACCGTTCTGAGCCTGAATAAGAAGTTACCAGATGCGTTGATGTAATTGTCTTGTATTTTTCAAAACCAGTCAGCCTTTGTGTTACTCTACTTCAGTTTTCCAAGTAAAATATCCTTATTACCGTCAAATCCTTCCAAAGGCAAACGTTTTGCGCTGGTGTTAGGTTTTATTATGACTGAGCCGTAGTAAGAGTCTATATTTGTGAAACCGGGCCCTTGTCATTTCACACAGTTATGCACAACATGGCTTTTGATTTCATTTAAGTGGCAAATTAAAATGCGTTATTTTGTTATGTTGGTGTTTTTTAGTCTCCTTAATTAAAAATGTTTCAAATCCACAAAAAAAAAAAAAAAGAAGAATTTTTCAGATGTGGTACAGTTTATGAGGCAACGTTGGACTCTAATAGCGGCCATTGTGACTTGAATGTTCTTGTTTATTTCTGTTGGGTCATTGTTAAGCAGCAGTCAACCCCTGTGGTCAGAGGGCTGATTGAGACCGTGGACAGAGTGATGGAACACATGGTGACTAACCTGGAGCCCAGCCCAAACACTCTCATCTCCCTGGGTGGAACATCTTTTGTTGCAGGTCAGTGTGGTGTCAGCGGCCTACAAGGTGACTCACGGTTTGTAGTTTGTGTAGACACGGTTAGGAAATCAGAAAATGGAGAGTCCAGCCCTGACATCATTAGTTTTCTTATTGGGAGGACAAATGCAGGTCAGATAAGCAGAGGTCAACTCCCTCCATCTTGCGTGTGGGTCTTTTTTTTTTCCTCCTTCATGTTTTTGCATAATATTTTGTTTGCCAGAGGACAGGCCGAGCTTGTATCTTTCTCCCTGAGGTCCCTCGACATCTATGATCCACCCCTGATAATGCAGATTGGCCTGGTGCTTGCTTCTTCGTTTGATTCCCTTCTGTGTTTTTTTCTGTGCGTTTCACCCTTTTTCTAACCTCTAACCCTACAGATTACTCTCTGATGAAATTCCCACAGAACTACAACCTGCCGCATTACCGCTTCCCCACAGAGGGAAAGAACTACATCTCAGTGCCTGGGGAGGCTTTTACCATGCAGTGTGAGTGTAAATATTACAAATGAAAGACGTTCAGTGACTTGAGTGTGTCTGATGCAAAAAACAGACCTTTTCTAGCTTGAGTATTCTCTGGTAGCTTTTCTGGGTTAAGTGTGAACACTGTGCATTAGCCCTGCACTGATTCTGCCAAGAGAAAATTGTCCAGCCGGGAGGCTCTTATTATTAGCCCCGTAATTTATTATGCTTAGATTTAAGACTACTAACATAGCATACAGTGTAGAACAGGAGTGCCATGAGAGCTTTTGTGTGGCTTTATGGTGCACTGTAGAAATCCAGCTATGACTTTAATGTTGGCAGTTACTCTTTTATTCAAAACAGAAAGAAAAAAAGAGAGAGCACTTTTTCTCCACTTTCCTGTGTCATTAAAAAGAATAGAGAAGAGTAATTATGGTGGACATTAAAGCTCTTTGTGTTCAAGTCAGATTTCCTTGGCTCCACCTGGCCACTTCTGCACTGTGTTGCGATACAAACTCTTGAGTAAATTGTTTTCATAATTCCTTAAAACACTTTTATCAGAAATATGTTATTGCTAACACATTTGAGCCAAGACCAAATAAACTTGTCTGAATACCTGGCTGGTGGTTTTATATCTTGGTTAGGTACAGAGGCAGGGCTACACCTTGGCATGCTATGACACTTGTATTTTACTTATTCTCTCCCTTCGATGGAAACTTGAACAAACAAAGTGGCCACATAGCGATCCCTTGTGGGACTTGACAGGGGGCATTGTGTTGAAATAGCTTTTTGGAAGGTTGAAACTCTCTTGCAGCATGTACAGCACACATTTGCATGACATCAGTGAACTTTTGACGTCAGAGACAGCAGCTCAGAGTAGAAACCCTTTGAAAAGAGGAACATGGCAATTAAGGATTTTCTCCAGTTTCATTGTTTATCTTACGGTACTGACGTGGGACCAAGCTGGATGATAAGTCAGATTAGGGTAGGAGGATGAGACCCCCTGCTAAACTGGTGAAGTCACAGTAGTTTTATAAGACTTCCCAACATCCATGTGGTTTGTGGCGCTCTCTCTGTCACCCTTGTGCGAGTATATGGCTGTCCTATTAGTCTGCCGGTGCCAGCATTAGGCGGCAAGGCAGCGTTAATTAACTTCCCTTCTTTGTGAGCATTTTAGCAGAACTATATCACATTCCTCGCCTTCTGTCCATGCTTTTCACTTCTAACCATGTTGTCTTTTTTTGCTCAGCTCAAACTACCATTGTTGGTCTCTACTACCACAACATGCACAACTACTACAAAGAGATCAGCCCGTACAAGACCAGGTAAGATGAGATGAAGGAAAACCATCCAATGTCAAAAGTTGGATCACCACCACCACCCCCACCCACCCAGCGCTTTTAGTCAATCCCAGGAAAATTCAAAATTTCAGCCATTTAACAAAATGATTAAAAAATGAATCGGGCCTTCCTGTTTGTACTTCCTGTGTGGGAAATCAGGTCCAGAGGCACTAAGGCGCCCCTGCTTCCTGAACCACAGAACTGCTGATGCCTGGGGACAGGGCCTTATCTGTCCTCTGTCCTATCTCTCATCTCACCACTCAACCTCCACTGACTGATACACCCTGCTATTAGTCCTACATATCCATTCACCCCCCCCCACCCCCTTCAGTTATTGTCTAATCACAGGAGCAGCTTGTTTCACTAAAACTGCAATGTTTATTCTTAGCAAAGCTGACATGACAGTCATTAAGCAGCCTATTTTTCCCCACTTTTGACTTGTTTGCACGGCAAGTTAAAAGTGACCGATATGTGAAAGCACACTTTAAAATGTTACTGACTGATTGCTTTTAATGTAGCATGCCCACTGCCCGACTTCTCAGTGACTTCTCATGATAAAGAGGTGATGCTTGTGTGATCCCCATGTCACATATCAGAGTACCCTGAAAAACTATCAATGCCATGCGGCTGGCTGTCTGGTGATTAATAATATTGACAGAAAATCAAAGTCCCACATAAATGCTACAGCGCTGGGCTCATGTGTAACACTTATGTGTCGATGTCTGTGCCAGATTACAGCGGTTTTCTTCCTGTTCGCCTGACTGGATCTGTGTCTCTCTTAAACTTTACTCTGTCTCTGTCTTTTTAACCGTGCCTCTTATTTCAGCCTGATTCCTTTTTGTCTTTGTCTCTTAGGATTAATGAAGCCACTGATTTCAAGGATCATAAGATCCAGGTAGCAAGCTGCTTAATTTCTCTGAAAGTGGAGCCTTCTCCAGCCCTGTCAGTCAACCTTTCTGGAGCACCTCTCATTAAAATTGTCCTCACCCACGCCCTGGTAAGAATTGACACACGGTTTGCCTCATATCCTTACTGACTTCTATATGAGTCAGTAATATTGGGAAAATGGAGTGCTTAGCTTTTCCAGTCGGCCACAGTTTTTGGGTGTGGGACACCCACCTTATCAGAGGGAAGCAGGCCGCTGTTTACATGTCGCCGTTGTACTCGTATCCCCCCATATGAAATATATCAGTTCTATTTTTGGTGTTCTCTTATGTAAGAAGATGAGTGTCTATCACTGACTGTGGCTTGTGCAGCTGGGCACTCACCAGCGCAACGAGCGAAACCTACTTTGGTTTTCATTAGCCTGCCTAAATTTTCCCTCACAGAGCATGTGGCTTCCAGAAAGCAAACTGATTATGGACATTTGAACTGTGGGCTCGGGGCACTTTGAAAAGAACAATAACTTGCTTTTATGAACAGCATATTTTTTCACCGCTTTATGACATGGGTGTGCCAGTTTTCCATGGGAAATGCATTTGAAACTCATAATGAAAATTAACTAAAAAATGTGCAGTGCATTTGTTTGCCTCCCTGTAAAGTCAGAAATGTGGCAGTGCACTTCACAGCCACGTTTTTATCCTTTGTATAATAAAATGATTGCAAAGCTATTCTTTTCACATAAATGCATTGTGTTAATAGCTTATTAGTCAATCCAACAATGGTAATTTCAAGTCAGTTGACAAAACCAGCTGACTAAACCCTCACTAATATAGTTCTGTTAAATTTACAAGTCCTTCAAGGATTTTCACTTTCTATTATTTCCCTTCAATTATAAGAACACAAATGGAAACCATGCAACTTTATGAAACCATGGCAATGTTGTTTTGTTTGCCTTCATTTTCACTAGTGAAATAGATGTGTATGCTGTAATTATTTGGCCCAGTACTCGTGACAATGATTACTGTGTTTGTTTTAGCCGACACCATGGGAGAGAGCTTATAATCTCCTTTGTTATGGAAGCACTGGAGATGCTCAAAAGCTCTGCTGTCTGTTAGGTCAAGGTGTTTCTATTTTAGTCAGATTGCCTTTACCTCTGATGAAAAGATAAGTCAGGCTTCTTACATTCTTTCCTCTCTACCCCATTAAAAATAGGCTGTTAAACTTATTACTAATGCATACTGTACTGATTGCTAAAACTCATGCCAGCACTTTTCTGCTTAAGTTTGCTACAGAACTTTGACGATGATTTATATTTAGGAGCTGCATGGTTATTTGGCACGCGGCACACTTGGCTGTGAACATATCCAGAAAAAGGGCTGTTTTCTTATGAGTGATTTGCTCTACAGACCTGTTGTTGGATTTAGTCAAAAAGTGACTATTTTTGGAATTTTAATGTCCTTGGCAGCTGGTGGATACTTATCGCCTCCCTAACTTGGAGGCAGGGAGGGCTGCACACATAGTACAGTATGTGGCAGACATTTGCGGTCATTGTTTATGTCGCTTTTTACCGTCTGCACAAGTTAAAGTTTAAAAATGTCCTCAAATGGCACCAGTTCAGTGTCCCGGATGATTTGCAACTGACCTCTGTGTTTATCCACACAGAGAAGACAAGCATCCAGTGCTTGTTTGACTTCATTAAAACCTAGCAGCGGGGCTGAATGTGCAGAAATCTGTCCGCTTCCCCATATGTCTTGGTCTTTTCATGGCGTCATGGTTACACCAAGTCCTTTATGTAATCTCAGTTGTACAGTACAAACAGTTACTTACTGTCATGGCTCAGACCCAATGCTGTCCATTTCCTTTATCTGACACCTGCCATGATAAAACGTATCGTACCCTGGATTGATGGAGTCTCCATCCTGTGAAGAACCTTGTGTCATGGCAGGTAGCCACTCACTGAAGGTCAGATTCATGCAGTTGGTGTCTCCATGACCTTGCACTGTTGATTGATGCCCCTTTAGTTCACTGAATCAATCCGCTGAGGTCATGCCATTCCCAGCTGACTCAGTCAGAGCCAAGGTGCCGCCATCGCAAGTTGTGTGGTGTGGACTAAGTTTGATATCCAGACAAGGTGTTATCAAGGCTGCTGGAGACCCACAAGCTTTCTCACGCCATTCGGCTGCCGTGTTGATTGGACCCTGGCTCCGTCCGTGATTTATTACTGCTGTCTGACTACAGTTTAGTTTGAGAGGTTCGAAGGAGAGAAGAAGAAAAGAAAAAAGAGGGTGGGAGTCGTCAGGGTCTTTAGTTAAACATTAATCCATACATAAAAGGCTGACACCTCCTCCCCGTCCCTGTTCCCCTTTCGAAGCATCACACTGATGGAATGAGGGGAATGAATGGAAAGATTGATTTCATAAGCAACGCTGATTTATAGGGCTGAAACTGAGAGGATTTAAAAAACAGATTTTGACAAGGTGGCCTGATTTTACAGGCTTATAAAGCAGTGTGTTAGTTTAGCGGCTTCATAAGAGGAGCCACTGCAAAGGGCGGAACAGGGTGGCAGTACCGGAAGAGCGCTGGTGGCCTTTTGTAAATAAAGTCATTTTAAAGTGACGATATAACACTGAATAAAAGCACAATAAAAACACAATGTCTGAGTTTTTCAAAATTGATGTAAAGCCAGCAAAACAACAGTTGAAAAACGGTCTGTGCCTAAGGTTTCCATGTAGCTTTACACACCGGTTCTCTCCTGAAGAATATGAAAGGGAGAATTTGGTGGGAAGGAAGGAAAAAGGTCAGAGCAGAAAGGGAAACTGGGTGGTTTTTGTTTACAAAGATGTCTAGACTTGTTGGAGCTCCCTAATACATGCGTAAAATAATAGATTAATTGTTCAGCAACTTTGAAAATAATCACGTAAAGGTTATTTGACACTTTGTGATACCCACGCTTTAATCATTTAGTTGTGTGAGCCAGTGCTGGTATCAGTCCCTTCTGCCACAATAATAACCACTCTTCATTGCCAGTCTTTTTATAACTCCCAGCACACGCCCAGCTTAAACCTTGTGGGTGAAGTCTCTCCTCCTCCTCCTCTCTCTTTCTCTCTCCCAACCTCCCACACCCATACATACAGCAACACACATACAAACACAGGCTGTGTGAGCCAACA
Organism: Coranthus polyacanthus; assembly: GCA_037367275.1. NCBI lineage: Eukaryota > Metazoa > Chordata > Actinopteri > Kurtiformes > Apogonidae > Coranthus > Coranthus polyacanthus. The sequence continues at coordinate 44,163 of JAPQRN010000072.1, read as the reverse complement.
TGCTGATCAATCACAGATGGAGGTCTGGCTATTGCTATTCTTCTCTAGCCAAAAGCTTTTGGATTTGGAGTCTCTCTATGCCACTCCTCCCATTTAGCGCCCCCTTTCTGTCACCACTTCAGCCCCGCGACCACCACCTCTCGCTACGTGCTAAACAAAACAGAACTTCAGTATGAGCCCGGAGGACAGTATAATAAGTGCTGGTGCAGATTCCGAGTGCTTCCCATGTCCCTGCTTCTCTGCAAAGGCTCAAAATGTTAATGCAAGTAGAGCAGTGTTTAACATAAAAATGCAGCTACAGAGACAGACCAGATTGCAGTGGTCCCAGGTGATTTAACACATGAATCAAGTTCCTCTTGTGTTGCTGTGGGTTTAATTCTAAAAAAGAATGTCAGCTTTGTTGTTTTAAACCAAAGTAATATCCCCGCTACGGCAATTTAGTGATCGTCTACCACTCACCTTTATCAAAAACAGCTCTGTAACTTCTAGGGTTGTTTAATTGTCTCCAGTTTTCCTCACACCCTCATGCCTATCAACACGTCTTGTTGTTTTGAGTGTCTACCTCAGAGACTGAGCTGAGACCACAGCTGCATGTCTTATTACATTTCCCCTGACGGCATGATCTCACTAAAGGCCAGTTGTGTTTTTGCATGGATTCAGATTGTTACTCCACATGCTCAGGCCTTTGATTGAAAAGCGCTGTTAGAACCAGATCTGTGCTCCATCAGAGGTGTAGGCTTTGTCACCATGATGCTCTAATACATCAACCTTGAAGGGATTCAATGGGCAGGTTTTTCCTCCAAGTCCGGGTCAAATTTTGAGCTGTGGTTGTTTTAATTTATTTTACATTTTATTTTTTGGAGTCTGGCGGGTTGAGTCATGTTACACCGTGCTTCATTGTGTCTTTCCCAGACATACTGCAATAAAATGTTTCCTTCCCTTACTAAATTTAACAGCGGACCATGTGGCTTTTGGGAAATGTATGTATAGCCTCTCTGTTGTTATCCGGAACAATTTAACCATTGTCAAACCCTCGCTACATCTTAGATAGTACATTCTTTTATTGACTTATGCATTTTAACAAACACTTTTATGTACTGTATGCTGCCAGAAAAAGAGACAAAGATGGCTATCCTTTAAATAAAAAAAAAAAAAAACGCCTTGTCATTGGTTTGTATGTCATCAAGTGTGACTGACGTGTTTCAATGCCGTTATGGGCTTTTGCAGCTGCACAGTTATGAAATGATATCTACCCCAAATGCAGGAAGCGCAGTCCAAATTTACACCCTGGCTCTCTTTTCTCTCAAATATTTGGACCATTTGAGGCGAAAAAAGAGAGGATCATTGGCTTATTCAATCACACTGCTGTATAATTTTTCACTGCTTTTTAAATTTAGCTCAACCAAAGCCTTTACTCAGACATTTTTTTTTCTACTCCAAAATATGCCTGACTGACTGACTTGCGGCTGCATATTGTTGTGCCAGTGCTTGGATGGAATGAGTGGGTGCGTGCAGGATCAGATCATAGATCAGGATCGGCCGAATGTAAAGGTTTTTATTGTTGAGACCTTGTCCAAGACTCTCAGAATGATCAAATCGATTGCAGCAAATTAGAAATTAATTAGCAGTGTTGCAGTTTTAATGCTCACCAAAGTTGTTTTGGCATATCAATGACAAATTTCATGACAATCCATCCAATTAGAGCTGCAGCAATGAATTGTTTAGTCAGCGGGAAAAACATTTGCGTGTTTCTGCCTCTGTAACGCGCAAGTCACTACATGACACTCAAACCCTGAGAAATTAAAGTGGATTTTATTTTGATTTTTTTTTTTTTTCAATTCCGGACCAAAACTGCCAAACTGTCCGACATCATCATCCCTAAAGCAATATTGTAGCTAAAACACGTAAACGAAGTTGAATCTTTTCTTAAGAGATTATTTTTGAAATGTGGGATTAAAATGATGCCTGTGTGTTTGTACACATCATGACACGAGTGACAATCTACTTCTGGCTGCAAGACGTTCAGTTGTACTTCTAACAAAAGTCTGTCTGTTTTGAATTGAGTGTTGAAATATGAATGATAAATGGTGAGTTGATTTCTTCATCTTTTCTTTATTTCTGCCTTAAACCAGCTGTCAGAATTTAAAATTTTAATGCTCCTGGAGTTGTCCGATGTCTTGGGGTTTGAGGAGGCTTATGCTGTCTGTGTTCGGTGAAGCCAGTTCAACCACATCGAGGCTCCGCTTTCCAACTCTGCCAGTCATGGGAGGTCTTAGAGACACCACAGAGGACAGAGAAGTTTGCATTTACACACATAGCTGGGGTCTGTATGTCATCTAAAACTTCAATGCAGATGTGATCATGAATGTTTATTTTCACCCCTCGTCATTTTACCCGGCGGGCTCGACGCAGCCATTAAACAGCCGAAGGATGAGTGTTGCTTCGGTTAAGAGGGATATGCACACCAGACAGAGCCAGTCTGTCTCACGTTCACATTCAGGGCCCTTCATTCACTATGGCAACCAATGAGTGTGTTTAAGCCTGGATGTGTTTCCATTAAGCCATCTAGATACACTGCTCATACCTGAAACAAAAGTCAAAGTCAAATTGCCAAACAAATTATATAAGGCACTATCACATAGCAGGCAATGATGATGACATGGCAACTAAGAAGGGTTTGTTTTTTTCTGCAAGAGTTGCATCATAATCTACAGTACGATTGTCCCAGTAAGCTGCTCCAAATTAAATGGTACTTGTGTTCTCGATTCAATAGGTGTTTGCTGCTACACTTCAACTTTATAGCTAATTTATATGTAGCTCTTATTTTGCTTAATGTTTAAACGTTATAAGATTGTAATTTTAAAAACTCAGTACTCCAGTAAAATCCAGGGTCAATGAGGTAAACAGATGGAGCTATAATTGACGGCTGCACCAAGTGGCTATCGCAGGAATACCAGAAACACCTTGACTAACTATGATTTATCAGCCCCTCTCATCCCCGTCTCCCTGCGTCACTCTCCTGTCACTTGCTATCACTCCCTCCTTTTATTTCTTTTCCTCACTGTATCTATTCTTCTTACGGGGCTCAAAGTCATTTCTAAGGCGGTGCTTGCTGGCCTTCTGTTGTTAATAAAGAGCTGGAGCCCCAGCTGCAGTCTTGGCTGGTAGATGCTGAGGCCTCAGGGCACCAGGGAACAACGGCGTGCACGCAGAGCACAGCCAGCTCTCCGAGTGCATTTTAACACTCACCAGCGACTTTCAGGTTCCTGTGCCTGTGCTGAGATATCAGCTCAGGAACACGCGTTGGATATATATACTAGCACAAACAGAGAGTTGCTAGACAGGAAGCGTGGCACCAGCGCTTCTCACATGTGCCATGATCTGTTAGTCAATGTATATTATAGCCTGTATCTGGTACGTATCAGAGTTCGATAATGATGGGCCGTTTCTCACGAAGGGTTTACATTTTGTGCTCGATGTGGATCATTCGTCTATTGAGATGGAGCGCAAATATGACATTGTAAAGCAAGCCTTACAGTGTGTGAATGTTCCCTCTCACCATTTACAGTTTGACTCCATTCCATCTGCTTTCATTTACACTCAACAAAAAATGTGAGTTATTAAAGGCCACAGGGGAGCAGTAAATTCACCCACGGGGTTGCTAGCAGCTTCTCTAAGCTGGCCGATCGCTCGTGATGATGGGCTGCATTTATAGCGCTCTCATGGTCTTTTGGAGCCGTTGTCCTGTCTGCTTTAATGGACCCACACATGAATATCTATTGTTGCATTCATCTTGAGGGCCGCAGTACATGATGACTAAATAGATGCATGTGCAAAACAGACAGAATGAGAGCAACGATTTGGTTACACAATGAAGTCAACGTATTGCTTTGTAATATGAATCACAGCGCCTATAGCCAGGAAACAGACAGCTTGACTGTCAGTTTCAGTCTCACTCTCACTTTTTCCAGAAGGAAATGGTGCAGACACAGTCCATCAAATCATACACTTATTCAGTCTGTGAGTCGAGGCTCGGGGAGTAAGAAGAGGTGTGCAGTCTCTCAGTATACACACAACCAGCCAATGGAAGTGTTGTTTTCTTCAGAAGACCGATTGAGGAGGGTAGTGGTTTGACCTGAAACCAGGGCCAAGCCCCAATTACTGCATTCTTGCACTTTAGCCATTAGCTCACTGTCTCTGGGGACTCCGAATCTCATATTAAGGAATGACATGGAAAGAGTGAGTTATAATCAAATAAGATTTTTGAAGACAGTAGGGAGTTTCACTCAGTATAATAATCACCTTTGCTGAGTGCTGATCTGCGTCTTGTCTTTCCTTTAGTATTTGCGCCTTGTCCTTCCTTTAATATGATCTCAGATCTCTTGCATTGGTGTCTTTTTTGATTAGTGTTTAACCTCTAGTCAAAGTGCCTTTATTTTATAGAGCAAAGTTAAAAAAAGAGGATTGCTTCTCTTCAGAGCCAAAGCATACATCAAAATCTGATGTTTCTGTTGAGAATATGAAAGGAAGGAAAGGCACAGATCATTAAGGAAGGTATGTGGTGACGTAATTGGTGTCTATACATGCCGTCTTGTGGATGAAGGCACACTTTCCTTGCAGGTTCTTTAGAGCGATGGGGCAACAAAGCTTGGAATTTAATGGACATTGTTTAGACAGTACGAGCCAAGCAAATGTTTTCCTACATCACATAATTCTCTCTGAAAATTACAGATGGGATTACCTCAATTTTCTTTTTCTTTTCTTTTTCAGACTAAAGAACAGCAGGATCAAGTTTTAAATCACAGCAATAAAGTCTTCCTCTACTGTGCCTTTTTGGACTATAGGTGGGTCTGTGGTCATGATTTAGATACAGCATGTCTCAATTATTTATGCACATGTAGTTCCAAAAAGGTTTTATCTTGATTGTTGAGCCTTTCCATATTCTGTGCTCGAGTCTTTCAGATTAATCGTTCAACTCAGGGGCAATAGCCAATGATTTGGATAGGTGTACTTCCCTTCAGTCATTCAAATTAAAAACATCCAGCGCTGCATCAGTCACTGTTTCAGCTCAGTGTATCGTGAGCAGCAGTGCACCGTAAAATATATTTTTTGATGTGGTAAGCGGAGCCAAAACACTATTTAGAAAGCATAAATCATTTTAAGAGGGAGTGTGTTTTAGTTGGATTCAAAGGATTTGTCTCCTTACTCCCCTTTGCTCTGAAACTCAAGAAAAATGTGAATAATTGGATTGCCCTGTCAGATTTCCCCCGCAAATTCAGCGAAGAATATTCTGTGTGCCTCCCTCAATGGATCGTGTTGAATGATCCCGGCCAGAAGCATTCTTAGAAGAGCCTTGTTTATTTTTTTCCTCTGTTTTCCTTTTATTGTACCTAATTTTTCTTGTTTCAGTTCGAACGAGGGAGTGTGGTCCAATGAAGGTTGTGTACGCTCGGATGGAAACATGACTTACTCCGTGTGTCTGTGCAACCACCTCACCAACTTTGCCATCCTTATGCAAGTAGTGCCTATAGAGGTACGGCTTCATGATTTTTTTTCACCTCAGCTCTTCTGTTTTATTAGTTCAAACCTCCCGCATTTTTAAAGACGGAGGTTTATCCCCGTAGATCAGCCTGATTTAAAAGTGCACCTCCCTCTCTGTGCCTTTGTCACATTATAAGTAGATCTGTAATAGCATAATTGGGCAGGAAACAGTGGTTTACCACACAGTTATCCACCAACCAGAAGCCCACCCCACCCCCCCACCCCCACTCCTCCCTTTGGACAATTTACCCTTCCTCCCTGTAGGTCAATTGTAAGCAGACTTTCACAGTAACAACGTTGGTTTCACTGGTGGTTTTATATAAAGTACTGCGGACAACCATGATTAAATGTGGCTCTTTGGGGTTTATTGCAAAGGTCAGTGGTCCATTCCCCTAAAGACCATAGTCCCTCAAAAGACCAAAAGCTGTCCATTTGAACCATTGTTCACGCACAGATGTTGTCCCGTTTAAACATCGTGTCACCACTCTTTCCTTACTCCCTAAACACTCTCTTGCACAATATTTTTACGTCTACATAATGTGCGCTTTTCGTGATGCCCACCCTGTGAACAATGCCACCACAGACTGACTATTTGTTATCCAAGGATATGCGCCGTGGGAGTACGGTCAGCATCCCTGATGCTGTCTTTAAATAGAAAAGAGGAGTTCTTACTGCAGCTAAGTGGGCCAGTGCTGTATTTAAGGAGCAGAAGTCTATTTGATGCTATACTTTTACTCAGCCAGTCTCTAATTAGTGGGTTGCTTCATCCCTCAGCTGCGAAGGGAACATCCCACATATCCTTATTCTGGATGTCTAAGACTCCTCTGCCCTCATAATGACAAGGCACATGGGAACATGGTTAATGGAGAATCAAACCCAAACCCTTGAAATATCCTGAACTCCTAAACAACATCACTGGCATGGGCTGTATGGCGTGGATATAGAACTGTATGAATCCAGAGAAATACAATTGCAGTTGACAGTTGATATTGTACATTTTGTTATTGCCAAAACTAAGAAAAACTGTGTTTTACTGTAAATTCAAGGCAAGATAACAATGTTTTAAAATGACAAAAATACATCCAATGTACACATCCTATAGAAACATCCAATTTCAACGTACTCCTTGTTTTTTTCATCTTTGCTGAGGTTTTATTACAGTTTATTATATAGTATAGCTCAGTCCTGTAGAGCAGCTGCCAGAGAAAATACTATTGAAGTTTACAAATGTGTTCATCATCATTGAGTTTACCGAGTCCACATGAATTTCTTGGCTCAGGTTAGAGTTATGCAGACTGGCAGACACAGACCAAAGGATTTGACTGCATCAGTATTACATATGTCCAGACAGCACAGTATAGCTGCCATATAAGAAGCTGTGGCATGCTCCACTGCTGATTGTCTTGTCTTGATGATTTGTCTGTAAACACAGCTCACCACTGGCCACCGGGTGGCACTCTCAACCATTGGTTATGTGGGATGCTCCATTTCCATCTTCTGTCTCGCCATCACTTTGGTTACCTTTGCAGTCCTGTCGTGAGTATCACCAACCAATTACAATCATGCACTATTCATGACGAAATGAATGAATGATCGCACTTTTTTAATTCATGTTGAAATATAGACCAAATCTCTTCTTAAATGTAACCAGAAACATGTAAAAGCAGCATTCATTTTCCTTATACCGATTATTATTATATTAACTGTGTTGCTGTGATGTTGCCCTCCGCTTCTCCTTAGGTCAGTAAGTACCATCCGTAACCAACGCTACCACATCCACGCCAACCTGTCCTTCGCCATCCTGGTGGCCGAGATCTTACTGCTCATCAGCGCTCGCTTTGACCCAGGCACGGTACGTATTCTAACGGTTTTTACAATTAAGATTCAGATTAACTCAGAGAAGAGAATCAAGCTGAAAATACAGTAGATAATGATTACACAGGTGATTTAATAAATGCTGATTATTGAAATGACAAAGATTTTGCAGGTGTTGATTACCAGATTATTAGAATCAGTAACGGCAAAACTTACTTACTTACTTTACTTAACTTACTTTAATTCAGTATGACGGCGGCTCCAAAAACTTTGGATCTTTGTATTTCCCTTCCTGCCACCGTAATGTGCAGCTCTTTAAAACCCACCATCTCTAGTTAATCCTACAGGTGTTCTGCTAAATAAATCCAACTTGAGATAACTCCTGATGAGACCAGAGCAACAATGAACTTTTGTTTTCGTCATCAGAATAGTAGCAAACATTACCGGTAAACTGTGCAGGGTTTGTCCATGTGTAAAATCTGTTGAGAGTCATTTTACTGACGAAGTATAAATACGTAATTATGTAAAGGAGAACGATTTTGATGGTAAAGGCCATGTTTTTGTCACCTTTTCCAGCTGCCTTGTAAAATCATGGCTGTTCTGCTTCACTTCTTTTTTCTGAGCGCCTTCGCCTGGATGCTGGTGGAAGGCCTCCATCTCTACAGTATGGTAGTCAAGGTGTTTGGCTCTGAGGGCAGCAAACACTTTTACTACTATGGCATTGGCTGGGGTAGGTTTGCTCTGGAGTCATTATTCCAAATGCAATGATGTACCTGTCTCACTGCTGCAATATACATTTTCTTTTGTTATTTTGTCAAAAACATGCCATTTTATTTTACCGACTGATGCAACCTCATGCCAGACCCATTACTGTAAATGTGACTTCAGCTTTTTAATACACCTAACTGGTAGTTTTAAAGTAAATAACGTTGACCCTGTTAAATAAATCTGCTTCGAGTTACGTTAGTGTCACAACTGTCTGTCCCGATCTCAGTGGACTGGAGTTGATGGACAGATAAAAAGAATCTGGGACATACGTATACTATCTTTGTCTGCTGGGGAATGCATGGTCTCTCCTTCACATGCTGAACCCATTAGTGGAAAAAAACATCCTTTTTTTATTACTTCCTCTCTTCTGGCCAGAGTAATTTTTCATTTTGTGTGGCCAGCTGCAAATTATGTGCTAGAGAATTGCCTGAAAGCAAGAAGTGTAGCTGTTATTAAGTAAATACTCATTTTGTAATTAATTGCTGCTGCTCTTAGCTGAGATAAAGGTTGTTGACCCTTTGTTTTTCATTTTCTCCTTTAAAGTAAAAGTTTCCCGTTAGCAGGGCACGCAGTAAACCTTGAGAGCGATTTTCAAGGACATGGGCAATAAGCAGTACATAAAATGTGTGTGTTGACATAAGTAACCTGTACTTTACTACTACAACTATATAATGCAAAGAGATCGGGGCAAATGGCAGGCTGTGTTTGTTTATCTGTGTATCATCAGGTTCTCCGTTATTGATCTGCGTGGTGTCCATGACATCAGCTCTGGACAGTTACGGTGAAGTTGACAAGTGAGTATGACCCACACGTTAAATAAAAAACAAAGAGTTGGATGGGATTTATTTTAATCCACCGTAACTTGGTGGCATTGCACAAGAATGACTTCACTTGTGGAAAGCAATTGGAACCTTCATGTGGGTTTAATGTTACTGAAAAGCTTTTAGGTTAACATATGTTATTCCATATTTACATTACAGCATTATGGCATTTTGCTTGGATGGGAACACCGTGTAATTCTTTTTTTCTTGCCCCTATCCTTGCTTTCTCAGCTGTTGGCTGTCACTGAAAAATGGAGCCATCTGGGCATTTGTGGCACCAGCTCTGTTTGTCATAGTGGTGAGGAAAAACAATTAGCATTTTCACTTTTCACACAGTTCATTTCCTGCATTGCTCTGCATTCTACTTTCTAGCACTCGTGTGTTCATTTCATTAAAAAAAAAATGTACTGTCTGACTTCCAGGTAAACATTGGCATTCTGATATCTGTGACCAGGATCATATCTCGAATCAGTGGAGAAAATTATAAGGTTCACGGCGATGCAAATGCAGTCAAGTAAGTTCAAGTAAGTTAAGTGTTTGAATCTGAAACAGGTTTCCTCGAACAATGTTAATAATATAAAACATGGTTTGTCTCTTGCTTTGTTTTAAGACTGACTGCAAAGGCGGTGGCTGTACTCCTACCTATTCTAGGCATTTCCTGGATTTTTGGTGTTCTTGCTGTCAACACACACTCTTTGGCATTCCTATATATCTTCGCTGTATTCAACTCCCTACAAGTAAGTTCCACACAATGGACCACTTTCAAAATATTTGCTCTCATTTGTGAAATTCCTACTAAAGTGCGTGTTTTTTTTCCCTTTTCTGTAGGGGTTCTTTGTCTTCTTGTTTCATTGTCTTCTCAACTCTGAGGTATAGTGAAGTCCTAATATTTAGAAAATGTGTTTTTAACGATACCTTTGATCTGTGGGAGGAAATTAGTCAGGATGGGACACTGATCTCTGAACTATTCTAACCCCAAATCTCTGGTATAGGATGACAGGATGTGTGCTTGTAAATAAAAAAGTCACATGGCATTCATCACCAGTTCCTGTAATGGTTTCGCTCGTTTCTACAGGTCAGAGCTGCTTTCAAACACAAAACCAAAGTGTGGTCGCTTACCAGCAGTTCCATCCGTAACATCAATGTGAAACCCTTCAACTCTGACATTGTGAGTGAAGACGATTCGCTAAATCAAGACTGACTTGTTCATCTCCTTCACTAGCCCGGTCTAACACTCTCTTTCCAATCTTCTAGATGAATGGAAACAAAGAAGGCGTTACTCCCACTAAGATGAACACATGGGACAAAAGCAGCAACTCAGCCAATCGCATCGACCTCTCCGCTGTGTAAAGTAACAGATCGCAATGTTTCTGTGAGGCAGGAGGGCTCACTAGTGTAAACTGACAAACACTGGCCAGAAAATGTTCCCGCTATTTTATTTGTGAATTATACATTCATCCATTCAAGTGAAAGTGATACTGGGCTATCGAGGTGTTGTCTAACTTAATAACAGCTTCACCTTCAAGGACAAACAGACTATGGACTGTGCCTTATTAATGTCTCTTTTATAAATATATTGTGTTCCCCAAAACAGGAGCAGGGATTTCTTAGGAGGTCAGTGAGTCCCATGACTTTAGTTTAATGTCTGACCGCCACTCTCTGTATATGTCCTCGGTTGTGTGCCGAATGGAACATCTGCCTAATGCAACTGATTTACTATTTGGCCAGAGCTGATTTAAATCACAGTGACGTACTCCGACGTTTTCCGAGTATTTAATTTAGCGCAGTACTAGTAAGTAAGTATTGAAATCTGACTTGATGATACATTTCCAAATGTGTTGTGGTTAAAGAAAAATCAAGCAAAGTGTAATATATTTATGTAGAATCATCTTCACAAAGACAAATTGCTTATTTTACCTGCCCTTATGTAGTCACTGCAGGAAAAACTTGATTAGCTTTAATCCAATTGTGGGGACAGCGTAACAGAGTAACTGCATAATACCAATAAATAATGTTGCAGTGCCACGTCCATGTAATTCTGATGTAATGTATTTATTTATTTTGTGATTCTGAGTTATTTTTTACGACTTCGGTAAAATATCACAGCTCAACAATCAGTATGTTCTCATCTTAAATTTTGTCTGTCTATTTTTGTGAGTTTTTTTTTTTTTTCTTTTAAACTGAACTGACTGGTATTTTGCAATACCTCACATCTTAGTAAGCTGCATTATGTTATACTCTTTGAAGAATAGTGAATAACGGTTGTGTTTCGGACACAATCCTGTGAAGTTTTAATGGTGTCTTTGGCTCTTTCTTTCTAAATTTCTCTTACATTTTAATACTTTTTTTTTGTTAAATAGGGTATAGGGATATCTGCTCTACAACGGGGGATGTTACTCTTGACAAGGTTGTTGTTTTTTCCTTATTGTACTGTGAGAATGGAGGGTGATGACGTATTTTAAAATGTCATCGATCTTACACTGTACCAACTTTACATTTCCTAAAACGGGATTTACTGTAAGTCACTCTGCACTCACTTTCCATGTCAGATTTAAAGTTAAATATATCAGTATTTCTCAACATGTATAAGGCCTTTATTGATTTTTGTCATATGGTACTATGGTTTGTGCTTCCCAATTATCTTTATTAAAAAACGTTTATGACAAAACTTCAGTGTCATCTTTATTACCTAACCAACATGACTACATGTAAATTAGTAAATTAGTTTTAATCCAGTTTCGGTAATAATATGAAGGGGTATGGAGTAAATGAGGTTTAAAGTGATTCATTAATTTAATTTTAATTTTTAATTTATTTTTTTCAGCTTTGCCTTATTTGCGCGCACATTTCGTGAAAAAAAAAAAACAAAACAAACAAAAACAATTTAGAGAACTTACACACGACAGCTAAAAGCGCTTTATGGTGCTAAGACTCCTAAAATAAAACGTCAACCACCACGAAACTACACTGGCAAAACTGCCCCGAGTAGATTTGTCGAGTAAATGGCATGTTTTATAAATAGAATTGCCTGCTTTACGCGGTGTCCCTGAAGGCACCGCCGTCAAACATCTGCTTGTCCGTTTGCGCATGCGCAACCTGAACTCGAGCAAATGAGTAGAAAAGGTGAGGAAGACAAATAATATCTGAGCTCAGAGTGTGAATAGAAACAGCGATTAACGCCATTAACGTGAGTTTAGTGTTGTGTGTTGTTGTTTTTTTTTTTTTAATCTTTCAAAGAGACCAGAAAACGGCGACGAGTTGCTCGACTCGTTTAATAAACACAGTGGGGTCGATAGTAGTTTGTTTACATACACTTAGCCTATTCCTACGCAGCTTGTTTTAACTTTCTGACAGCGCCTTTGTGAGGTTGTCATCAATATTTCTTACAATATAAAGTTTGCCATATGCGAAGACGGTATTTTTTTTTTAATTTTATTTTTTTTTTATCAATGAAATGGGATTTACCGGCACTTTGAAAGTGTCGTGGGATTGTGCGCCTGTTTCGCTTGGAAAACCAACCTCCTGAGCCTGTTCCGACACTTTAACGGGTTTGTTTTTCTTATCCATGGAGTCCATTGGGAAGTTCGAGTTCAGCAGGAGAGACTTGATTGGTCATGGTGCCTTTGCAGTCGTGTTCAAAGGCAGACATAAGGAGGTAAGCTTTTCATACGCATTTAAAAGCACGTAGCGACACCTTTTGTGCGTGTTTATAACCTGTGCGTATTTAGGCTGAGACCGTGTGTGTGTTTTTTTTTGTTTTGCTTTTCAAGAAACGTGACTGGGAAGTCGCCATCAAGTGTATCAACAAGAAAAACCTGGCCAAATCACAGTCTCTGCTCAGTAAAGAAATCAAAATCTTGAAGGTAATAACATTTTTTTTTTAATGTGGCCATATATTCCCTGGCACTCACTCCGTATACCTCTTAACTAAATATGTTCCCATCTCTAGGAACTCAAACATGACAATATCGTTCGACTACTTGACTATCAGGTAGGTCATGTTTTTCTTCTTGCTGCCACATGTTGCCAATGTTGACACATGCTGCTCTTAACTCTGGTTCATTTTCCTCATGCGCTGCAAGTTTGGCTGTTGGATGTTGTAGTTTTTCCTGGTGCTAACGGGCCTCAAATAGATGGATCAGATGGATCAATCTGTCAAATAAAAGTTTACTTTGTAGTGAAAAATAGAGCGTGTATCCTATATCCAAACACAACAGGGTTTTTTGTTTTTTTTTTACAGTACTGAATGCAGTAGCCTAAGTAAATACACTTAAACTTAAGAAGGGTCACACATAGCAAACCATCTGTGTTCTTTCCACTTCTCATCTTACTGACACCTGCCAAAGCAGCCATTCATGGGTGAGCTGATCTCACACGTTTGGAACAGGTGACAGGGTGCAGCCTGTTAAACAATGGCTTATAAAACACTGACTCCGACACCAGCGCGCAGGGATAATTATTTCACATTATACAACAGCACTCAACGTCAGGCGAGACCCCTTTTCATTTCACTTTTTGTAAACATTTCAATCTTAACACAAAAATATTCTAAGTTCTATCAATTATGCAACTTGCTTCCCCGCTGACTGACACCCTGACCTTCTCGTTCTTTGGCGCCACTCCAGGCTCACCTGACCACTCTGTGACGTTTTCACTGAAAATATAGAGGGGGTATTAAATCGGGGAGGGGGTCGTGGGTGGTTCAGCGGAGCCATGTCAGGCCCCTTGACATAGCTGTTGTCAATCAGCCCAGAATTTCTAGAAAAGCTACTGGTGAGTCTCCAAAAGAGAGTCTATGAGCTGGTTGACACAGGGACGCAGCTGTTAAGACACTGACAGATTGTTAGTGTTGAGTTATAATTACCCACCTCTGTTTATGAAATGATTAGCATCCATTCTCGGATTAGTCATGAAGAAAAACCAGTGTATTTCAGTTATTATTCCTTCATTCTGTTTGTGTGGTTTTCTCAACAGGAAATGGGAGGGTGTGTGTATCTTGTTATGGAGGTGAGTTGTGTTAGAAATGCTAATGACTGGTCTGTTTTCATGTGGAAATGACAGTTTCAGCGGGTAGCTCCGGCCATTCTTACTTGTCTTTGTTGTCTTTTCAGTACTGCAATGGCGGTGACCTGGCAGAGTATCTGCACTGTAAGTGTGCTATATATCACACTTTGCTTAATATAGCTCTCACCTCACTACCGTAAAGTTTTCCATTTCATCTGTGGTCGAGGCAAAACGGGGACATTCGCGCCACACTCTAGCAAGGGAAGCTCAAATACTCTTGTTTGTTACTTGTAAACACGTTCCCACCAGCTTATGGTCGTACTGGTGGGTCAGTGTGGCTCTTAAGAGGCTTGGGGCAGATTTTCAGTGTTTTAAAGAATAATAGGATTTTCAGTAGACCCTTCTGTATAACCATCAAATTTAGGTTGTTCAGCCCCGTAGGTCTGGGGGTAAATTATCAGTAATACTCCTAACCTAGATTAAATAAATCCCTAAAATTGGCTTCTGAAGTAGTTATTTCTTCTAGACATTAAGTATAAACCAACATGAAATAAGTGGCCAATAATAACCCAGGTTTTATCTTACATGACATTTGCTTTTCGGTAACTTGTGTCTTTCCACATACGGCTATCAAACTGAAAACTGACCCTGCCTTAAGTTTGAAACCCTGTTTCAAAATATGATGACGCAGCTGAGGGCATGGAGTTGACTGTTCTCAGGCTAAATTTAGCTTGTTGGTGTCGATGTAGAGCATTGGTCTTTTACTCCCACCTTGCAAGAGTGTCTTATTTTATAGACATGTCCGTTTTGTGTCCCTGCCAGGAGGCACATTCAGCTATTTGCAGCACAACTCTCAGTCACACTTGGCAAGGCTCACGGAGCACCCACATGACCTCCCCCATCTGTCACTCACTTATCCTCTGTCCTCCGGTGGAACAACACAGAAAGCCAAAAATACTGAATTGAAGAGACAGAGGGGAGGGGGTGTGTTGGTGCTAGCATGTCAGATGACATTTCCAAATCAAACACTACCATAAACAAAATTTCCTCCACCATGATTGACAACAGTGACGCTGACTAGAGCTGTTTGTTTTTAACTTATATTGGAGTTTCATATGAATACAGACCTTGACCACTCAATATGTCCACAACCCTTCTATATTTGGATGTGTTAACGCCCTCCTATATCATTTTATGTATTTTGTCCCTCTGTCCCTCAGCTAAGGGAACACTCAGTGAGGACACCATCCGTATATTTGCTCAGCAGATTGCTCAAGCTATGAAAGTCCTTCAGAGCAGAGGCATCCTACACAGAGACCTTAAACCCCAGAACATCTTGCTCTGCCACCCAGAGGGGCGAAGGTCGAGTCCCACCAACACCTGCATCAAGATAGGTAATGATTCACCCAGTAGAGTTTGGGAAAAAGTGAATCTACAGTGTGAATGTATGCGTAAAGTGTACAGTAGTGTTTCCCAAACGTTTTCTCTGCGGACCCACTTTTTAAAAAATGACACAACCATCACAGCTCAATTAGTAAATCAGTAAATCAAAAAGAATGTACAAAAAGAAAGTCTTTCGTACCAGATTCACTGTTAAAGTAGCTATAATTACAACATCAGAACAATACGAACATTCAGTACTATCCAGAACATGCTTCTTTTCTTGTTCACCTGTAAGTCCCGACCCAGTCTTTGGGAATGGATAGTGTTATAGTATATTAATTTAAGGAGCATAGCCCATGCCTCCTCTATACACATGTCCTTCCCCCGGTGTTTGTCCCTAACCATATTTCCGTCACCCTCCAGCTGATTTTGGGTTTGCACGTCATCTGCAGACAAACACTATGGCAGCTACGCTGTGTGGTTCGCCTATGTACATGGTAAGCATTAAGGCCTCTTACTCTAGTTTCTTTTGCCAACAAGGTGTAATGGCACTGTGTTCCTAAGCCATAAGCTCTGCTTGTCTGAACACAGGCTCCTGAGGTCATCATGTCCCAAAACTACGATGCCAAAGCTGATCTGTGGAGCATTGGCACAATCGTCTACCAGTGTCTGACAGGAAAGGCACCATTTCATGTGAGTTGCATATAAAACACACACGTACAGATACAGAAACGGTAAAATCAGTCTTATGTGCTTAGGTAAATTTCCCAACAAATGCTCACTCTGTTCCCTTATATAATAACAAATATTCACGAAGATCTAGGTTTGCTTTAGCTCTAAAAAGGGTTCATTATTGTCACATCAAACTGTACAGGATACGTCCTTACAGGACAGACAAACAATACGCTCCACAACACGTTCATTAAAAACCACCTGTCTGCTGTGTGACAGTCTCCCTGATCTCGTGTTGTTGTTTTTTTTGGAAAATGCTAGAACAGCTTGACTGCTTGTTAAGAAAGAGACTTATTTACAGATGGGGGGGCATGCGGAAGTGGCTGCGAGCCATTTCTCTGAGTCCAGTGTAAATATTGTTTCACAACTGTGGGTATCACTTTCTACCGTTCACGTGGCAGCTCAGATGGACCTGTTTGAACTGTTATTTCCTCAGTGCCTCAGTTTGGATTTATATATGGACAGATGCTAATGTTTTCACTCTTCTTGAAATTCCTTTTTACAGTTTAAGAAGAGGAAGACATATTCTGTTGACTTGACCTTTGATACCTATTGAGGTTATTTATGTTGCACTTTCCTTAAATGAATTTTCCCTGATAATGAGAGGGAAGATTGACTTCTGTTTCTGCCAGCAGGGCAGTGAGCTAAGTCCAAGGGCCAGTGTGAGGTTGGCGAATGATGGTTATGATGATGTTTACTCAGCTAGCTTAGTTTGCATCTCCTCACATTACACCCCTGCTCTTAGTGGGATCCTCAAACAGCTTAATATATTTTGAATTTGTATTATATGCACCACTAATGTTATAGATTTGTGATGATGTTGGCAATTTGACGGTCACATATTCCATCATCACTATTTACATACACGTTTGTGAGTGTGCAGGTGCGCATGTCGTCATTTCCGTGAGTTGTTTTCTGTGAGTGGTCATTTTCAAGCGTAACTCATGTTTGTAATGTGTGTTTGTGTCTGTGTACAGGCCAGCACACCACAAGAGCTCCGGCTTTTCTACGAAAGCAACAGGACCCTCTTGCCCAGGTTAGTGCCCCTCT
Organism: Coranthus polyacanthus; assembly: GCA_037367275.1. Lineage (NCBI taxonomy): Eukaryota > Metazoa > Chordata > Actinopteri > Kurtiformes > Apogonidae > Coranthus > Coranthus polyacanthus. Next base: position 27,049 of record JAPQRN010000072.1, on the reverse strand, counting down.
TGATTCCCCACCAACACATGTACATAGTTAACACACGTGCTGCATGTGGAAATGTAATCGTGAGAAGCTGTACACAGGTATTACTCAATGGTCTGTTCCTCGTGCATTTCAGTTTAGTGATGAATGACACTAATGTACCCCGAACTAGCTCACACAAAAGTCAGTATGAATGCAAATCATGGTCTGTGTGCACATAATATACATATTACCCAATAAATTAACAAGTCGCATACCACTACTAAAATAGTCTTAACTTGGAAGAAACTGATACAAACACTTGACTGGACTGGTCATCTAGAACATTCTCCATTTTTGGCTCTTACGCAATCAGTTGTAATGGCATTTTGCTTTCTAATGTATCTGTCACTGACGCACTGATGAGTCACTATGAAGTAACCCAGTCGTGTCAGTGACGGTCTGTAAAGCCTGTTTAATATGATAGCAATCTAATTAATGTATGTATACATGTATAAATGATGCTAACTCTGCTGCCTAGATATATAAAGTGTACGAATGTGTAAGGTGAAACTGCACTTGTCCGGTTTGATATCACAAAGAGCATCTACTATGAATTCTCAAGTGATTTCAAACACCACATCTTTGATGTTCAGAACATAGACCTGGCAGTGGTTCAAAGGGAATTGTTTGCTCAGTGTTTTCATGGTGTATTTTCCCAGCTCTTGGCTTGTGGCCATGCTTATCTTTTAAATTGATAAAGCTGTTGATAATATGCCTGGCCGTGTTTGTGAGCAGGCATGGTTTGTTGTTTTCTAGTCTAATCTATATATAACCACTGTGAGCTGCCAGCTAGTGGCCTGCACGGCTATCATTTTCCACATGACCCACATAGCTCAACACAGACATAAACATGCACACATAGTCTGTACTGATACAGAGTGTCATGGTGCCCTGAGGTTTTGAAGTGAAGCCATAAATGTGATTAAAAATTCACATATTTTTCGCCTCCCCCTGTACTTAAAAAAAACACTAGTGACCTAGTTATTATTTCTTTTACCACCACATACAGGATAAACATGACAAGTTTTATAATCTGAATTCATCTAAACAAGAGATCTGTGCATTTCCCCAGCATCCCTAAGGAGACTTCTAGTCACTTAAGACATTTACTGTTGGGGCTGCTGCGGAGAAACCACAAAGAAAGGATCAGTTTTGGTATGCACTTGCTTTTTAAAATACAGAGCACATTTTCATAATCTTTAAAAAGCCTCTCTCACTTACATCTTCAAATTTGCAGATGAGTTTTTCCACCATCCTTTCTTGGAAACGGGCTCCTCCACCAAGAAGAGTATGTGCTTTATCTTACTTATTACTTAGTATAAATATGTCAAAAGTGCTGTAGTTGAATTCCTAAAAAATGTAATTTTTTTGGACAGGTTCTCCAGCTTCAGTGATCGCCTACCCTAGTTCTGGCTCAGGCAGCTCTTCGAGTGGTTCCTCCACATCTCATCAGGCTTCCCCTCAAGTATGTAAAGGATGTGAACTATAGATTATGGGTCAAAGAAATAGATTACACTCATTTCTTTTAGTTATATTTGATGAACCCACAATGTACTCCTTTGCACAGGATGCCCCTGGTTTCCTGCTGAAAGAGGTTGCTAATCAAGAGAGTAGGAATACCTCATCTTACACAGAAGACTATGTCATGGTGCCTGCCCAGTTTCCCAGTAAGCGCTCCCACTACAGATAGTCAGGGTTGTTTAATCATGCAGCTACTTTAACCTGGCACTCATTTGTTTACTGCTTTGTAGGCGAGTACACATGTGAGGTGGAAGTTGAGTCACCCATCGAGAGTTGTCTGATAAACAGTGGGTGAGTTTCAAACAACCAATTGAATGGAGGTACTGTGAGAACTACAATATAAATACCCAACATAAATGTAAAATTTTCAAGGATGAAAAGTCGTCATGACAATATGACAGTATCCGTCATATGTAAGTTTTCCATTTAAAACTGATTACAAAACTGTATTTAAATGTGACAAGAATCCATTTGCCGTAGAAAGAATAAAGAACCGTTTTGAACAGTTTTAAACTGTTTTCTTGTAAAAGAATCTTACTATGATTCATTTTTTCAGCTAGAGCCAAGTAATATCTTTCTTTGTGTCCTCTACAGGATCTCATTGTTGGCTGACAGGGGTCCTGGAGTAGCAGGCAGGACGCCCCCCCCCTCTCCTCTGCTATACCGTCCCTCAACACCCATTAGGTAAGAGAAAGGCAGGCCAACTTAGATTTTGGTTAGTAATAGATGATGAGGTCTGGAGTTAGCATTAATCCAGCAGTGTGTTTTTTTGTAATATCAGTTTCAGGATTTCAGAACATGTGAATAAACCTTTTGAAAAACTATGCTTTTTAATGAATGACTCTAAACTCACTAAAATGACTCAGTGTCCATTCCTCTGTGTCTCATTCCTTTGTTTCTTTTTCATTCATGCAGCAAGCCCGTTGAATCAGTTTGCAGTAACATCAGACACTCTGTCCCAATTCCTGTCCCAACTCAGATCCATAACTACCAGCGTATGGAACAGAACCTGCAGCCTGCAGGCTTGCATGGCTCCACCAGGTATCTACAGCTGATCGGCCATCCTGTCTCTGCCTTCATCCACTGCAGCGTTCTGTTTCCAACATAATTCCCTGCATAATTTCCCTATTTCTAATGTCATCCAGGGCCACGCTTTGCTGTGCTGGCAGCAGCGGTGGGACCTCCCTGGGATTTGGAGGGTGTAGAGCTCCAGGTTCAGCATTTGTCCATAACTCCTCAAGGCTAGCAACTGGAGGAGCCCTCCCACAGCAGTCCTCTCCACTGGGTAGGCACCAGAATTGGCTTTGTTTTGTAATCTTTGATGATCAGGCCCATTATACACTAGCTTTTCAAAGCTATGCCACATGTTGCCAATAAGGGCATTGGGGTGTTAACAAAAATCGCAACAATCGACACTATTATGCACTTCATATTTGTCATGCTTAATGCATTCTGTGAATTGTTTTGTGATGGAGTGTAGCCACTTTCCCTCACGCTGACACATCCAATTTTACTTCAGCTTGCTGACAACAGAAAACATGTCAGAGCTTGTTTATTTCAGTGTGTGGAGATGCAAAGTACACTGTTAATGTGTTAGTGATATCCTCATTAAAGACAAAAGAGTGCTTGTTAATGTTTCCGCCTTTTGCTAAAGGTTTCATCTTTGTAAATGTCTGTACTCTAGTGGGAACTATCCCAAAGACCCCAGAGCAGACTCTGCCTCTCTGCACCAGAACTGTACTGCTCACTGGCTCTCCTGACATAAAGGACACTTCCAATCTCAAGGTCTGCTTCTAAAACAGCTGTTGCAGAATACCTTTGGCCTTTGACTATACAGTATGCATGCTACATGTTACATCTTACCATTGAAATGAGCTGTTAGAAATGTTATTTGCTTTTCACCAACAGGTGGAATCAAAAATGGCCAACCGAATCAGGACAGTTCCAGACCTGCACTCTCTTGGCCACTCTCCTGCGTCCCAAACCAATCTCAGCAACAAACCAGCCAGTAGGAAGGGCCCTTTTAAAAGGTCGGTGCAAAATATTAGTAATTTTAATGATTAACATAACATACTAGTATAAAATTAATTCAGAAATATCATGTGACAATGGGATGTGATTTTGTTTGTGATTAATTGATTCAGTCATTGATTTGAAAACATAATAACAAGTCATATTCTATTCAAAACACACCCTATGATACCTTATTAAAGGCTTTCAATGCTGTTTGTGGCTGTATTAAATATCCAGATCACTGAGCACAGGCAGGCTGTCTGATATGCTCTTGAAGGCTGCGTATGGAGCTCAGCTCCTGGAAGAGGGGAATGATGAGAACCTCAGCTGTGAGAAAAGCATGGATACAACAGGTATCAGTGCAAAACCACACAACTAAGCTCAGGCATATTGTTTGTCTTTTAATTAATTAATAATTTAAGTATTTAACACTTGTACATACTGTAGGTTAGAAAAGATTCACCTCTGTAGTGACCATTGACCACTGCAGTTCAGCCGGGCTACATTTTCCCAAAACATTGCCATTTCAGTTACACGCCTTTTATTTGTTCTTTCAGCTCCACCTACTGGTTGTTATAGAGGCTTCCCTTTCCCAGATAGCCCACCTGTTGCTGTCTTCACTATTGGATCTCCATCCAAAGGAAACAGTCCTTCTGATGCCATGCCTCCAAGGATGTTCACAGGTAGATCCTCCAGCTACGTCAAATAATTAACTTACTGTCGGAGAATTAATTATTAACCTTTATTTTAACATGTGTTGTGGGAGGTGTGTGATTTCTAAAGGCCATTATATTGATTTGTCCGGCTGAGTGTTTGTAAAAACCACTTATGAATGTTACACATGGTTTAATTCTCTCATTAGAATATGGAAAGCATTTAGCAAATACCCAAAATGAAATGTGTTATTGTCTTCAAAATAGGCTCCCCCAACTACAGTAGCTCAGCCTGGCTACTCAACAGTCGCCCTCTACAGAGAGCGAGCCGTAGAAACAGTGAAACTGAAGCTATGGATGCTACTCCACACAGTGACCTGGTCTTTCATCCTCCAGAGCTCCCTGAAGATACACTAATGGAGGTACAGATAAACAATGGGATGATACTGTGAGGGTAGTCTGAGTTTATTTGATGTATAATTATATGTATAAAGCATGTTACATTTGCATGATTAAAATAAATGGCAGGGGTGGCTCGGTTGTCGAACGGTTAAGGGCATCGACCACGAACCATAACTTCCCCCGATTCAATTCCTGATGTGGGTGACCTTTGTTGAACGTCATCCCCCTTTCTCCTCTCTTCCTTTGTGTCCCGTCTCCTCCTCTACTGACAGCCTTCAAAAAAGGCACAAAAATGCCCAACCTGATGAATCCCACCTAGAGTTTTGGTTTTCACCGTTTGGTATCTGTTTGATTTTTCACAGGAGGCGCATACAGTTGCTCTGAATGATCTGCGTTTCACTTTGGCTTTTGTTCACTGTGTCATGGAGTTGGCTTCCGCTAAGGACCCGGGTCTGAATGCCATCAGCAGTCCTGATATTTCCTTTCTGGAGCAGAGCTTGGTGACTGATCAGATCAGCCTTCTAAATAGAGAATGGAGGTGAAAAGCTTTTTACATTTTCTCAACATGCACTAGCCATCTTCTCTTTACAAGTGCTTTTAAATCCAACTTATGTTTCTTACGTGTGCAGCTATGCTGGGCAGTTAGTGCTGTACATGAAGGCTGAAGATTTTCTGTCATTGGCTCTACATACTGCTAAAGAGAACATCAAACAAGGGCGACTCCTTCCCTCTGCTACAGTTAAACAAGGTGAGACCAGTAACCTCTCTTCAAGCACTCACTCTTCTTATGAAGACTTGAAGGGGAGCTGTTTAAAATAAGCGAGGACTGTCCTTATTTTGGATCATAGAATGCATCAAAACTTTCCAAGCTCCTTCCGTGGCCATGTATATTGATTATAGAGACAGGAAGTTTTTTAGTTTTTGCGGAAATTTTGACATTGGTTTTCAATCGCAGTGAAAATTTGTTGTAGACATACAGACGTACAGTGATGTAATCTGACCACAGCCTATGTTCCTTGTGAAAAACATGCCTTTAACAACTGCTTTTCAAGCTTACATGAAATGAAAAGTTCCATTCTTATCTGGCTAAATGATCAAATCAAGTGTGAGTTTGAAATAATGAAATACTTGTCTGTATTATGCCTCCTCCATGCAGTGATCAGGAAGCTGAATGACTTATACAAAATCTGCGTGACATACTGCCGCTCCTTCAATGATCAACTGCAAAGCTTCTTGCTTGACAAACAGAAGCTCATAGACCGCTTCAATGGGCTCACAGCGGAGAAGCTCATCTACAGCCACACAGTGCACATGGTGAGTTTACTGTAGCCACAACAGGGGATGCCGACATTCACTCAGTATGCATCTTTATCTTAGCCTAATGTGTGTTTGTAATGCATCCAGGTGCAGGCTGCTGCTCTAGATGAAATGTTCCACTATGGCACAGCGTCAGTCCAGCGCTACCATAAGGCCCTTCTTCTCCTGGAGGGTCTATCCAGAATCATCACTGAGCAAAAGGACATCGACAGCATAGATAAATGTAAGTGGAAGTACTTTTACAAACACACCGCAAGATGGGACACTATTATATTTTCAACTTCTCGATGTTTCTTTGTTTTCAGGTAAGCAGTGCATTGAGCGACGCCTTTCTGTTCTGCAGACTTGAGATTTTCACTGAAGTCCACATTCACATCCTCAGAAACGGGATCTTCTTGCCTCATATGTCTCCCTTCAATATATTGATCTTCCTAGACTGTCGATATACGCAAGCACTTTCTTAAGGGAAATGACCACTGGAGCATCTGCTCTCATCCCACCCACCAGTTTGTAATGTTTTATACATACACAGGAAAGACTTGAAGTCAGATCGTGTTATGATTGTTTAAAGACCTTGATCAAGTGAATGTTACTCTGTATTTGTTTCATTTTGTTACAGATTAGTACAGATCAGTGTGTTACTGTGTTGTTTTGTCTTATGCACAAAGAGCGATCAGATGAAATTACTACTGTTTTTAATTGTGTTAAAACTTGAAACAAAGATTACTTAAGTGTTTTGTATATTGTGTGTTACCTGTAAAATAAAAGTGTTTTCCTCAATTAGAGTGTTGGAAGGGTAATAGTATATTTGTAGCACATACACAACGCCTGTCATTTTGTATTAAAAAGATCTTTAATTTACTGTAACATCTGAATGGCATTTTAGTTTTCAATCTGGATTCAATGTCCCCCCACAACTGCTGATGTATTGAGATACTTTGAGTGACATTAACTGCATGCCAAATGCCAAATGCCAGCTGCTTTGTTTTTGGAAACACTGGCGCGGACATTTTCAATTGTGATCATTCTGGTTTTGAGATGTAGGTTTGGATTCATGTAAAATTAATTTTCATTCATGAAGCAATTCGACTGATTGAAATTATATTTGCATTTTTTTTAATGTTAGCGTTAAGACGGGCTTGTTATCAGATTGCCTTTTCTACTTTTATTTCGTGGCTGCCAGGCAAATTTGTCATAATGAATTGTTACACACTGTGTGATGAAATTAAACATTGTTTAATATTATCATTGCACCTTATTGTCATTTCCTCAGCTCCCATGCCACATCAGTATGTCTTTATTTTTCCACATTATCTGGACATAATTTTATTCTCTGTGGTAACGACATCACAGTCACGATAGTCAATTGTCTGTGATCTCAGTAACATATTTAGTGCACTATTTTTTTTTACAATTGCAATAATTAAGCTTCACTGGAGTCTTAACTGGGACGTTGTGTTTTATACAGTATAAGCCATAGGTAGAAACAGCGTTACGTGACCGTTTCTCTGTATTACCACATCCTGTAAGCGGAACTAGATCCGGGTTACTCGAGAGGTTGCCGCGGTCGCCATGTTGCTGAATGAAATTAGCTCAAAACATTAAGTAGCCGCTAGCAATATCTATATTTTATTTTGACATCAAATGACGTTCGCTACATCATGTGTCTGGTTGTAAATATGACTTAGGACTTAAGGAAATCTTAGAGAAGTACCTTTCCTTGTAAGTATTGTCTTTGAGTATATATTATGCATTTATTCAATGGAGGATGGCCTGCTAGCAAAAACAAGCTAACATCGGCTAGCACGCGTCCCGTTGCAAGGGTTTTATTATTTGTCGAAATTGAATTTACGGCATTATTGCACACGATACATTTTAAATATTTGAAATATACGTGCAGTGTAAATGTTGTCCTTATTTTGATATATGCCTTAACGGCAATTACTAGTCTTTGTGCCGTATTATAATGCTATCCGCTAGCTGGTGTTAGCTGATGTTACGCCCCGGAGCGATACTGAAAGTGGTAACGTTAGCAAACGCCGTAACAAATTGATTTAAGACGATGCCCGCATAGTACACCGATTTATGCAAAAACAATTCTTGTTAATATAACGACGTTACTACAGTGTAAATGCAGGCGTCCAACAGACTCATGGTTTCTTCACCGGTATAATTCACTGTAACAACACACTGCAGTAACAATACATATCACCGTCGCCCACACTAGTATATTTACCACCTTTGTTTAAAATGCAGGTAGGTTTTGGATGATTCGCAGCAGTAAACTAACCTAGACAAACCCTTTTATTTCCATTCTAGAATAATCTGTATCTCTCATAGTATTACATTTAAGATTGATTGCGATTAGTTAATTGTTTGGTCGAGATCAAATTATCTGCAGCTATTTTGAATATATCAATAAATCATTGGTGTGGTTTTATGCATAGCGTTTGCTGTGAATACGGCAATTAGCTTCTCATATATGCATATGTGTTGCTTCACTGTGTTCGACATAATGCACAACATTACTACTTTCTATAGGCTGCAGAGACTACATAATTTGTCATATTAACATACAATAAAAGTAATCGTTAGCATCATGAACTGAAAACAATTTCTTTTGTTTAATGTCTAATTAACATTATGTTGGAAAGAGATAAATTAAATAAATATACTGTTGTGACCCAGTAGAGGCATTTAATGATGTTTTCTTGCTTTGTAGACCTGCTAGAGTACTTGAAAGTGCTTTATCTTTATCTTTTTTTTCTTTCCACAAGTAATATAAGAAGGAAGACTGTAGGTCCACGTACTGATTTGAGTGGCCCAATATACCATATTGATATTGTTATAAACTGTATATTTTCATACAATTAATGCTTTTTACTATAAAACTGCAAAAAGATGCTGTAAAACCGATCCAGGTTGGATGCATTATTGGCATGTACCACTTTACATTATTTGGACGACCTAATAAATATCAGATCATTTATGTAACTACTAAGTATCTTTGAGACTAAGTCTTGAGACTGTTTTGGGCTCATTTTGGATCTGTTACATTAATTAATGTAGAATTTAATTGTTGTATTTTGCCCCTTTCACAGATTGTTGTGTTTAGTCATAGTAACAGTATCACGCAATGCACCATGGAAGTGGATCACAGAACATTCAACGACAACTCCAGAGATCCAAGTCTGTCAGTGGATCTGAAGCAGAGGAGGTGCCGCAGCAGCAGCCCACCTTGGCAGCCACACAGCAGCAAGCCACAGTTAACCACCCTCAATCTCCTGTGACCACATTTTCGTCTGCTGCCAGCCCTTCAGCCCCCCAGTCCCCCAATTATCAGATAATCATGAGTCGTAGCCCCGTCACTGGCCAGAACATGAACATCACATTACAAAATGTGGGACAAATGGTTACTGGTAACCAGCAAATCACTCTTACCCCTCTCCCCATCCAGAATCCAGCATCCCCTGGCTTTCAGCATACTACATCCCAGTGGAGGTTTGAGCATGCGCCATCCTCCTACATCCAGGTCACCTCACCTGTGCCCCAGCCCATGCCACCTCAAAGTCCCACACAGCACAGCCCAGTCCCTCTGCAAGGTGTGACAAGGCCAGGAGCCCCTGCAACAGCGTTAAGTGTGTGTGGGCAGAGTCCAACTCGATTTGTTGAAGCTGGTATGTTAGTGCGACAAATCAGTTTAGGCAGTCCATCTGGAAGTGGTCACTTTGTTTACCAGGAGGGCACAGGACTGGCTCAGATTGCCCCAGCCACACCTGGGCAGGTGCAGCTAGCCTCACCAGGTACACCAGGCTCTGTGAGGGAACGCCGGCTCTCTCAGCCTCACTCACAGACTGGAGGCACTATCCACCACCTTGGGCCTCAAAGCCCTGTGGCCACTGGTGGTGCTCTCCCCACTCTAGGCAGCCCTGGTCACATTACCACTTCTAATCTACCTCCACAGATCAGCAGTATCATTCAAGGACAGCTGGGGCGCCCAATGATATTTGAGAAGACACCACAGGGTGTGGTTGCTGGAGTAGGAACCACAGTCACAGCATCTTTCACTATACCCTCCTCCATTCCACCATCTAGCCCCTCTCTCACCAGTCCATCCCAGGGGAACCCCAATAATCCCCTTGGACCCACCAGCATGGCAGTGGGCACTATGAAGAAGCAGGCTCCTAAGAAGTTAGAGGAAATTGCTCCTTCTACTCCAGAGATTGCTCAACTGAGGAAACAGTGCTTGGACCACCATACCAAGAAGATGGATAGCCTAAAGGACGTGTTCAAAGAATATCTGATTGAACTTTTCTTTCTCCAGCATCTCCAAGGGAACATGATGGACTACATAGCTTTTAAGAAAAAGCCCTGTGTTCCATTATATACTTACTTGAGACAAAATGACTTGGACCTTGAAGATGAAGAGGAAGATGAAGAGCAGTCCGAGGTCATTAATGATGAGGTATTGTATTTGCTTGCTTTGAGTGTCCATTTCCTGTGAATGTTTAAAGTGCATAATTTTGCTTTCACTTCACCCGGTGAGTATTGCACCTTTTACAAAACCGTGCTTCTTTCAGGTGAAGGTTGTCACTGGAAAGGATGGCCAAGCAGTGACACCGGTTGCCATAGCAACCCAGCTTCCTCCTAATGTTTCTGCAGCTTTCTCTGCCCAGCAGCAGTTTCAGGTGATAGAGGAGACAGTAGTTTATAATTTAATTATCTATAGTTCATTTCATATAGAATAAATGCCTGCTAACTTCTTGAGAGATTGTTTTTGCAGGGACACCAAGGGACTGCTGCTGGCGCCATTACAAATCCTGGAGACATGGATGCCTTTAAGAGGCAACAAGCTATGGTGCAAGCAGGTAGGGCAAGGATTGTCGACTCCTGTGTCTCTTATGTTGCTTTGTTTCCTCCCCGTTTGCTTTGTTTTTTGTTTCTTTTCTTTTCTCCCTCTAATTGCTTCTGCTTTTAGATATTTGGCATCCTCTACTAGCGCTCTATGTTGAAGTCTTAACCCGAGGAAGGAGAGGTGACCTGTAAGGTCTTCAGAAGGTCATTGCTCTGTGCCGAGTGCTTTTTTTTTTGCGTTATGAGGGTATTGTGTGTTTTAAATCCCAGATCAGGCTAAGAGGTCCCGGATTGACGTTGGTCGCCATGGGCTGATTTTCCAGCATCCTGGTGTAGCTCCTTTAGGATCACCTGGCGTTCCACTCCAGCAGCTTATGCCAACTGCGCAAGGTAGGAGTGCTACTACCAGGCCGTTCTGTGTTCTGTTCGATGCTGCTGGACGTATCCCCTTCCTCAAACTAAGGAGATTTTAAAAAGTGAATCACAACATTCATCTTCTACAAACAAACTCCAAGCAGCATCAACAGACAGATCTTCATCCATCTGCTGGAAATTTTCAGCAGTCCAAAGGAAATTAAGGCTTAGCTCTACCAGCACCCGCACTCTTGTCAGGATAAATGGGGAAGAAGACAATCCAAGTCTGAAGAAGAGTAGCCACTCAATGGGAAGATGCCATGTCTTATGATTTCTTCTTTTTTGTTTTGTGTTTACTATTGATCACTCGTCGTTATCCATCTCTTCTTTCTGACGTTTGTTCCTGTTAGTCGTCTTTATTTGGACAGACCTTCCCATGCTGATGGATTTTCATCTAATTTGGAGCCGGATCACAGAAAGTGGGGAACCCTATGGGAATAAATTCACTTTCCGATGGGTCGTTCTTGTTTTCCCATTTCATGAATCCACGTGTCATGCTTCTTTTTGGTTTCCCATTGTCATTCCCTCACAGATCTTTTTCCCTGTTCGGTTGTCCGTCCTCGCATCATTAACAGGGATTCAAAATCATCAATCTTCAATTCATGTGTCACATCTTCAAGAGTGTCGTCTTTATTTATCATGTTCATATTTGGTTGATTTCCTTCCATGTTGTTTCATGGCATTTTGTTCTGACTTGGCTTCTTTCCCTCAGTCTAAGTAGGAGGGGAATCATGTGGAGGAGTTGTGTTCACGGCACAGGGTTTTGCGATTGTGGTGCTGTGGGTGAGTCAGGGCCAGGTGTTGATGGCGTCTAGGCAAGGTGGTGTGACGTTCAGGGAGGTAAGGCAGGCGCTGCTTTAGTGTGCACAGCTCTGCTCAGGCCTGCTGTCTGCAAGACCCCATGTGTGTCCTTTTGCTCACCTCTGTGCTTTGTCGCTATGTGAGGCATTCAGATGCCTTGGTTATCGCTAGAATGACATCGCTTCATGCATGCCAAACATATGGTGTTTTTGTGAGTGTCCGCTCTGTATTTTTATTTCCCCTTTCTTCTCCCTGTCTCTTTGTTTTCAGAAGTTTATTTTTCATTTTCCTATGGATCATTTCTATTTTCTTCTCTCAAAATACTTCTCTTATTGCATGTATACTTTTTGATGTTTTAACCACATTCTCTCAACATTCAAAATGCAATATTTTGGTTTTGCATTAATCAAAGTAGTATTTTATTTGAGAGACATGTAGATGATCACATTGATTTCATTTCTTCTGTAATCATTGCTGTATGAGTTTCATTAGTTTTCGCTCCGATCACCAGGAACTAGTACTCTGCTGTTGATTCAAACAGTATACCTAGTTCATCAAGGCAAGAACCTGAGGAGCTCTTAATAGCTCAAATTCAAACAGTTCCTTAAAATTACCAAGTACTGTTTTATTATACAATTAATATCTTAAAACGCTATGACTCATAAATTTAAATTAAGGGGAAAGCTATCAAGCAATTAACGGCAAAATGTTAAAGCAAGACGATAAAAGACATTTGCAAAAACGCTTCACTTCAAATAATTTGAGATTGACAACCTGACCCTGATTTCTACCTTCTTTCTTTGTGTTGCTTTCTTTACCACCCCTTTCTTTGCCCTATAATTTGCTTACCGTGTATATAGGCGGGATGCCGCCTACTCCTCAAGCGGTACAGATTGCAGGACAGAAGCAAAACCAGCAGCAGTATGACCCGTCCAAAGGACCTCCGGTGCAGAATGCGGCCAGCTTGCATACTCCTCCCCCACAGTTGCCTGGCAGGTTACCGCAAGGAGCCCTTCCTATGGCTGGCCTGCCTATGGCCCTCTCTCAGCAGGCTCAGTTGGTGGAGAACACAGCCCAGCCAGGTGCTCAGCTCCAGGCTCAGGTGAAGGTGCAGACAGGGGGGCCTGTTCTGACCTCTGTAAACCCACACACACAGCTCCAGGCCCAGCTTCAGCAGCAGATGCAGCCAGGTCTTCATCTCCAGTTGCAGCCGCAGCAGCAACAATCCCAGGCTATGCTGCAGTCAGGACAGGCGGTCAGTCTACATAAAACTGTACTATAAAGTTTGTTTAAATGGTGATAATTCAATTTTTGTCATTAATAGTTTTTTCTTCCTTCTCCATAGACGGTGGCCCTTGCTCGCCCCAGCACAGAGTCAAATCAGTCAGTCCAGAGGATTATGACCAACTCCATATCCATGGCCTCTATGTCTCCTGCTCCCCTTTCTGCTCCAAACTCTGTCCCAACCCCCCATAATGCAAGTCCTCTCCGCCCACTTGGTTCCAACATCAACCCTAGCACCCAGTCCAAATTGACTGGAACTAATGGCATCTCTGCGGTCAAAATTGGTGGATTTGGTCAAAGTGCAACCATGCAGACTTCACAGGAGGGTTCTCAAGATAAACAAGTTGAGCAGGCCAAATTGGTGAGTTTCCTAATCTCAGCCACTTTACATACTAATGTCTATACTGTTTCTTAGTCTTAGATTAGATAGATTATGTGCCTTTTAAGTGTGTTGCCTTTGGATCTTCGGTAGTAAATACAATTTTTTTTGTGAGACTGTCGTCTGTATTGTTATTGTTTATTATTTGATGAATAAGAATGAATATTGTAATAATAAAAATAATGAAAGCAACATTTTAGGGAATCCCATAACACTAAAAATAACCACTTGAATAATGATTAATAGGTTGGATTTGTATTCTGGTGTTATATGCTGTTTTCTAATCCTCAGGAGAGTCAAGTGCATCAGCGTATCTCTGAGCTGAGGAAGGAGGGCCAATGGTCAGCAAGTAGGCTCCCCAAGCTTGTGGAAGCCTCACGACCAAAGTCCCACTGGGATTACTTACTGGAGGAGATGCAGTGGATGGCAGCTGACTTTGCCCAGGAGAGGAGATGGAAAGAGGCTGCTGCTAAGAAGGTATCATTGTAGGCATGGATAATACAGAGAGAGAAAATTGTGAAATGACACATTGGTCCAACGAAAAGAGAGCATGAGTTGTTAATGAATGCCAAACTTATCAATGTGTCTCCACTACAGCTTGTTCGCACTTGTGCCCGTTACCATGAAGAGCAGAAGAAAAGTGAAGAAAGGTCAAAGAACGAGAGGGAAATTCATCTTCGTCACATTGCCAGCACAATTGCCAGAGAGGTGGAATTTTTCTGGTCTAACATTGAGCAGGTGTGTTTTTTTTTCCCTCCCTTAACCCTGTCATATGTCACAAATTAACCTTGTTATTAATATTAAGTCATGTTTCCTGACAGGTTGTGGAAATTAAACTCCAGTTTGAAATTTATGAAAAGAGGTTAAAAGCCCTGAGCTTGCAAAAAGCCTCACCCAAAGGTATGTTTTACTGAGTAGCTACTGCTCAACCATTCCTTTTTTTAACATAATTTATAATCTCCTATTGCCAAGTATATTAAACATAACTTGCTTGTGTTACAGTATCTAGTCAATCCACTGGAGAGAGAGCTGATAAAGAGGTAGGTGCTTCACTGACATATTTCAGTATGGCAATCCATAAATGCATGTTTCATCTTGGATATATGGGACAAAAAATATATGTTTTTATAGGAGGTGGCCACTTCAAGTAGAAAAAGAAAACCAAGTTCATCTTTGGTTGATGAAGCTGGTATGTATGAAGCTTTAAGGGTTTGTTTTGCCAAGAATTTAACATCTATATATAAAGAGATGCGTGGTATTGCCTTTTCCCTCTTAAGCTATTTGCAGCTGTTCATTATTTGACATTTATTTTCCAAGTCCCAGATGAAGAGAGCACCATAGAGGAACAGGAGGCCATGGAGGGTGAAGCAGACCACAAAGCAGAGTTGGTCAACCTTGCCAAAGATGGTATTTAATTTACTTTATAGATTAGTCTTTATTTATGTTGAAAGGAGGTGTTAAGGAAGGGAAATTAACAAGTTAATTCCAATTCCTGTTTTGCATATTCACTTTACACTTTACAGTATTTTCAGGTTTTAGTTAACCAACATATGTATGTATACATAACTTGACGTTACATTAGCAGCATACTGCCTAGAGTAGTCTCAGTACCAACATAATTTTTCCCCACAGTATACCTAAATTCTTGAAATTTTAATGTCAGAGATTGTTAACAAGCATACCAGCTACTGGCTGCTGTTGCTCATAGTAAGAACACATCCTATTGTTTGTGTTTACATTAATACTGAACCTGTCTCATTTTATTTTCTTTTTAAAGTAAAGATTATTATTATTAATAATAATAAGAAGAAGAAGAAGATGAATTAAAGATTTATTTTATTGGTATTATATACCATATTAGTGTTTGAGTGATTGTATTGTTTGGTTCTTAGCTGAGATGCCTTTGGATGCTTTGATGAAACAATATGCTGGTGCCTACGCTGATGGTTTTGAGTGGCCCCAGCCCAGTCCTCAGAGGGATGATGAAGGCATGGAAGAGGCTGAAGGTGCATTCTCATAGCCGATTTTCATCATACCTGATTTGGCAGCATGTTTTAAGATCTGCATGAAGTTGTTGGTTTAATTACTCATTGTTTATTTTACTTTCCAGAGATGGAGTGTCCTGAGGGCAGTCCACCTGAAGCAGTGTTAATTGATTCTCTGCTCAGTGTGGAACAGTACCGGGGGACTGACAAGGCAAGTTCCTCTGACTCTGATGGGAAGCCTGCTCGAGACATAGCTGAAGTAGCTGCAGCCACAGAGCTTATCCTGCCTAAGGGCAGCTTCAGGACCACTTCTTCAGTAAGACACACACACACACACACACACACACACACACACACAAATTAAATTGCATATGTCTATTATGATTTCTTAACTGATCTCATACATTAGACCCGCAGCCCAGCTCCCTTTCTACTACATGGGTCACTGCGAGAATATCAGCAGATTGGTGTGGACTGGCTGGTCAACCTACACAAGAAACACCTCAATGGCATTCTAGCTGATGAGACAGGCCTTGGCAAGACCGTACAGACTGTGGCTTACATGGCTCACTTAGCTGGGCAAGAGGGTATGTCTGTTAAAAGACTGTTTTAACATTGTTGTTTCATTGTGAATGTAATAATTTTTGTTATTTTCTATGGGTAAATATCATAAAGACATTGTCTGTGTTTGTCCGCAGGCATTTGGGGACCCCATCTTATCGTGGTAAGGACATCCAAGTTACTAAGTTGGGAGGTGGAGTTCAAGCGCTGGTGTCCAGGTCTTAAGATCCTCCTGTACCTTGGCAACAAAAGGGAGCGCAGATCTAAGAGAATGGTAATATTTGCTATATTTAAAGAACATGCATATATTGATAGCGATCAATGTGGAAGACTTTTGTTTTCTGATAAACAGCTGTAAATATGATAACATGTTATCTGATCACTGATCTACAGTGGTGGGGGGAAGCCAACAGCTTCCATGTATGTGTGACATCCTACAAGCTACTGATGAAGGACCAGAGCCACTTTCTGAGGAGAAGGTGGAGGCACCTCGTCTTGGACGAGGTTCAGCTCATCAAAAACATGACTGAGAAACACTGGGAAACAATTTTCGCTCTCAGAAGGTGAGCTATGTCATAAATGCACTGGTTTGTAAAGAACGAGAGATGCTTATTATCTATCTCTAATCACTTTCTAATATGCTTGTTGTGTGTCTGGTGACCACAGATGATTATAATGCAGCTGAGATGACTGAGGTATTTTTGTGTTTTTCAGTGAGCAGAGAATCCTCCTCATCAACTCCCCTCTACAAAACACTCTGAAGGAGCTGTGGACAATGATCCACTTCCTTTTGCCAGGAATCACCAGGGCCTACTCTGACTTCCCTGTTAAGGCAGGCACAGACCAAAACCAGGACTACTGCCACAAACTGGTCATCCGCCTGCACAGGGTGGGTTTAGCCCCTGGACATCTTTTAATTAACAGTACCATCTTAAACATTATTTATTCCCCTCATCTGCAATCCATAAATTCATGATACTTATGTAAATCTTACACTATAGATGATCCAGCCTTTCATCCTGAGGCGCTCCAAAAGGGACGTGGAGAAACAACTGCCCAAGAAGTATGAGCACATCCTGAAGTGCCGCCTCTCCAGCAGACAGAAGAGCCTGTATGAAGATATCCTCACTCAGTCTGGGTAAGATTTATTGTCATAATAACTGGAGTTTCAAGACATACAGTATGTCACAGAGTCACACATTAGACGAATAAAAGAAGCGCCAACTGATCACCATTTAACCTTTTGTCATTTTTTATATTGTTACTAAAGCCATAATGAATGTACTGAAACTATACAATTTAAATTTGTCAACATGGCCTTTTTGAAGTCAGTAAACCGTAAACTGAGAAGTGCAAAATGTGTACAATTACAATCTGTGCAGAGTTGTGATAAGTTAAAGAGTTAAAAGTTATGCCATAATGTTTTGCTTTATATTTTGCAGCTTTGAATGGTGCCTGTCTCACCACTAGTACTACAAATAATTCAGGAAAGATGTATCAATGTCTGTAATAAGGTCTCCTTTAATTTGTGTTGAACTGTTTCCTCACTATATTTTATGTTTGGTTTACCTAGGACCCAGGAGGCACTGAAAACAGGACATTTTGTCAGCGTGCTTCAAGTTTTGATGCAGTTGCAGCGAGTATGTAACCACCCAGACCTGGTGGCACCCAGAGAGACAAACAGCTCCTACTTCTGCTCCTCTCTACAATACAACATCCCATCTTTGGTGCTGGGAGCACTACAGAATGACCCAAGCAAGGTAAACGACTGTGTTTTACCTTCCCTTTGAGTTTTCACTTGTCCTATTTAACTGTATAATTGTAAAAGGTAAACTAAACCAAATAAAAAAACCTTTTAGTACTATTAATAAATGATTAGATGAGATGAGAATTCTCTTGTTTAATTAATTTGTCAAAGTGTAAGCCTGGCCTTTTTCTGTTTCATGACTTGTTGATTGATTCTTGTGCATGTATGTTGTAGTTTGTATAGTATATATTATATCTTAATGATGTTCTTCAGTTGAATTTTGTGTTCTATTTTTTATAGTATAATTATCAGTGAAAATGTATAATCAATTTGTAATAATACCCTCTTTCGCTGTCTTCCATCTATTTATATTTACAGATTGCAAACAAATCAATATTTGATTTGATCAACAATGAGAACAGGTTGACTCGGTATCAGACTGAAGAGGCAGTACCGAAGCTAAAGGTCACACAGCAGCTCATAGAAGAGCTCTACTCTGGTCCAGATCCACCACCACGGCCCAAACCATGCCCAATAAAACCTATGAGGTCAGTATTTGATGTGTGTGTGGGATTGTTTTTATATTGCAATATTATATTATTACAATATTGTAACAGCGATGTTAATATTGTTATCATATTAACACAACATGATGAATTATTGTTTCTGATTAGACTGTTCCAGCCAGTGCAGTATGGGACAAAGCCTGAAGGTCGACTGGCTTCCATCACAACTCCAGCAGGCCAGCGCCCTCCATTGAGCTCTCCTGCTACTAGCACCTCTGTTTCTACCACCCAAGCAGCGCAGGCCAGGGGCAAATCCCCTGCCACCACTGGAACAACAGCCACCTCCCATGGTAAGATCATACTAAGGGCAGTGTTCAGTAAATGCCAGGAAATTGTGTTTCCACAGCAGCTAATGGTGACATCCAAATGGTGTCATTGAACATTAAAAACAGCCTGTCATAGCCTTCATATTACTGCTGGTTTTCTGGTGTCTTTACCTAATGTGCTAAACTGGTGTTGCCTTGTTTGTGATGTTTGCATTTTACAATGTTATGCTGCATGGTAGTGATGCTGTTTTGGATTTTAATGAACCTGATGTAAAATGTCATGCTTAAAAAAAATATATATATATATATCATTGACATTGACCATATTGTATGTTGTATTTGCAGCACGTTTTACCGTGTGTACATCTTTGTGCACCATGCTGCAGACTTTAATGGCCAGGTCTTCCTGCTACACCCTCACTTAGATGATCGATTCTTCATCATTAGCAAGTTTTAACTGGTCATACGGTTTAAATTTGTATAGATTTATTCATCCCTGCAGCTGTTGGTGGGCTGGTTGTCCCCTAATAGCAGCAAAGCACAGGCTACTTTTGGGCCATTTAAATTCTCTTTAAAAGTTTCAAACTATATATTTTTTTATGCACAAAGTAGGTATTAAATACGTTTTAAACATGCACATTTAGTGTTTACATTCAGCCCCACTCAAAGTAAAAGTGAGGTATGCTATGTATGGTAATATTGTAAGGAAGTATATTATAATGGGAGCAATAGTCATAGTCAACCTGTTAGATGAGGAACTGCAGACAAAATGCATTTACTGATGAAGTTTCACTGCTACTAAATGCAATTCTTCTTTGGCCCACTATTTCTTAGTTATTATGTGAAAGAAACCATCTGATAATGATTTAACTAAAATGGGTTGCCCCTAACATGTAGTCCCATGCCCAATTGCCTTGTACTTCACAGTGGTTGGAACAGCTACTCAGAGAGCCCAGACTACCTCTCCTGTCAGCAGCAGCAACAACACTGCCGCCTCCACTGTATCCTCCTCTGGGTCCAGTGGCCTTGGGCAGCATGTGTTGGGGGCTACCCCTGTGGCCTTGGGCCAGACGTTGGCTGGTGCAGTTGTGGGATCAATAGCTCCCATCAGCCAGCCTGGCATAGCACAGGTCGCCAGGCCAGCTCTAGCCCCCAGCCATGCCATCCAGCCCAGCTTACTGTCTCAGAGGCTGGTTCTTACATCTCAGGCCCAGGCACGGTTGCCTAGTAAGTGGCCTCCCCTTCCGTCCCTTTCAGCATTTCCCCTCCACCTCTGGCACAGCAGTATGGGCTGCTCTGATATGAGGCCTTTACTTGGGGCACTGCTGATATGTGGTTCATCTTTATTTGTGCCTGCAGAGAAACTGCATTGTATGCTTTATGGTGCAGTGGTAGTAACACAGTGCAGCAGTTTCAGTCTTTCATGTACTTTGGTGGCATGTATTAAAATTGAGACAACTAAAAAAATAATTCGAAATAAATTGGCTCCTTGAAATCACATCTAAAGCCATATCAGCAGCATCTCCACAGCCTCAGCAACTCCCCGGTTTCTTTCTCAAAACCTGCATGTACACTGTGAACAACCCAGTTATGTTATGCCACACGTCACTGCAGACTTAATAATTATATCCCCCCCCTTCTTTTGAATCTTTTTTTCTCCCAGTTTACTAATATTCTGTTGTCTCTTGCATCAGCCCATCTGCAGGAAGAAACCCCAAAGCTTTGGTTGTTTATTTTTTTCCCTTGCTAATGTTATGATTTCACTCTGAGTATCACCGCAAAGCATGGGGAAATGGTCCCACAGTTTGCCAGCCCTTTCTGCCTCAAATGTGAACAGAGAAACCTTTCCAGTAACAGCACATTATATTTAAATATATATAAAAAGGTTTATTTTGATATTTGTTTTTTCAAAAATGTAATTTTTTTGTTTTGAAGCTCAGAATGCTTTTGAAAAGAATTCTCATGGCATGTTTCAAAGATTATTTTAGATTAGTGAGTATTAGGTTAAAGTTTATTAGAGTATGTGCAGAGAAGGAAGTATACTTGACTGTATTTTCGCTGCATTTACATAGCACAGTGTGTTGTCACTATTGCTGACAGCTTGTCCACTCAAATTGTCAAATACTTTCTATGATGACTTACAGTAAATTTTGCCCCTTTTCTATTGTTGTGCATTGCTTTTTCCTCAATCTACAATTGATTTTTATTAAAAACACATTTGTCATCCAATGCATTCAGTTATGGTAGCCCCCCCTAATGTATTTTCAACATTCAACAACGTAAAAGCTGAATATGAAACTTTTATTGTGGTCTGAAAAATCTAAATTTTTGTCATTGAAAATTATCTCAATTTTTGGCCAATAAAAATAAATGTACTGATCTTTTTAAGTGGTTAGAAGTATTAATATTAGTATTAATTAATCATGTTGGTACTTCTGTTAGATATGAAAATCGAAAGAACCAAAATAATGAGCGATAGTAGGTGTTTGGAGATTTTTTATTTTTTTTTAATTTTCTATATTTCTTGGTGGCCAGTGTGTTTCCTTGAAAAGACAGTCAAGTGCAGTACTTTACATCCTGTATGTGTATACTTCAGGCTCTCTGTCTCACCTGAGGACTGTCCTTTATGGCCATTTTCTTTCCCCTTCAAGGTTTGTAAAAATGCAAGCTGCTATGGTTCTGTTGTGGAGGGTGGCTGCGCCCGTTCCACTGATTAACCCACCCTGGTTCTGCATGTTGAAGTATCTTTTTCACCCTTTAACTAACTGATGAAAAGTTTTAGTTTTTTTTGTAGTTGTAAAATGTCAGTCGTTTTAAGCTCCTTCGTAAATGCTGTTTTTGATTAAAAGTTTTTCGTGTTTTGTTTTAATTGAAGGTGGAGATGTGGTGAAGATTGCCCAGCTGGCTAACATAGCGGGCAGTCAGACTCGAATCTCTCAGCCGGAGACTCCTGTCACCCTGCAGTTTCAGGGTAACAAGTTCACTTTGTCCCCTAGCCAGCTACGCCAGCTCACCACAGGACAGCCCTTACAGCTTCAAGGTACACTCGGTAATGTACATCCCATTGTCACACTTTTTCTTACCATCAATCTCTTCATTCTCTTCCAATTCATTTTTGGGTCCTTTTCATAATTTCATTGAATTCTCTTGTCCTTTGATAATCATCCCACAGTGTTTGTGTGATACTTTTGTAGACCTTAATACAAAATTATAGATATGCATTATACTGTCTGTCTGTCACTGAAATCATTTCAGCCATGCTCTCCTCTACCCATCTTTCCTTTCTCATTGTTGTCAGCTGGCACTAACAGCTACATGCCAAAGAAACTTTCAAGGAGTTGAATGTATATTGACCATGGTTTCATACAAACATTTTGTCTTAAATTTATTGTGAGTAGATTTATTGTTTTTATTTGTGCTTTCACCCACAAGCATAAAGCAGGGCTCTTGACTGTTGATTCTAAGAAGCCATACTTGTCTCTCACTAGGAGTTTATTTTGTTAAATTTATGTTGTATGATCACAGCCCTACTTTCATCCTTTTACTACTTCTGTCTTTGGTATTAAGCATCACAGTCATGCTCAAACACAAATAACTATATTCAAATATTACTCATATGTTTGAGTGCATCCCCGTCTAACACCGGGACCTCCCAGTGTCAGTGCAGATTTCCTGGCTCAAAAAGGGGACAAAATATATTGCTCTCTCTTCCCTCCTTGGTGGATTGTGTTCCTTCCAGGGCCTTGCGAGACGCAGACATAAGAATAAGGGATTAAGCATTTTTCATTTGCACATTTATCTCTAGTGTTAAATCTTTCATCTCTGCTGCACCTGTCAATTTGTTTTAAATGCTTCAGTATGTTTGTTTTACTTGTTGTCTGCACACCCTCTTATTCGTGAATCATTTAATTTGGCCTAGTGGTGCTGTATGAAAGGAAAGATGCAGGGCACTAATTGGCAGTCACAACACTCACATTAAAATGGATAATGACGCTAGTATACAACTTTAATAGGCCCAAGGGGAACTTAGCTGTTTTGTTAAATTTCTGTTTTAGGCAATATCCTGCAGATTGTGTCAACTCCAGGGCAGCAAATTATCAGGCCTCAAGGATCCATGGTAATGCAGACAATGCCACAAACTGTTGCCACAACCAATGCTTCAGCGACACCCGGCGCTCCTCATCCTCCCCAACAGCCTCAACAAGGTGACCCCTCCGCACATTTATATTTTCTCTCACTTTCTCTCAATCAGTTATTTATTATTCCAGTTACACTTAATTCAGTTTATATATTTATAGGTCATTAAATGCTACCTTGCCTCCACATTTAGATGTAACACTATTATTAAACCGTTTAGATGTATCCTTCTGTTGTTTGTTTTCTTTAGCACTGGGTACAACTACTAATGCAACAGCAGCCCCCACAAAGCTCACTGCAGGAGCCCATTCTGGTCCTCAGGTCAGTACTTTAGCTAAACCATGTTTACTATCAGTTTTCATTTGTAAATCTTCAAGTCAAGTCATTACACAGAAGTAAAAATTTTGCTGTTACATTCAGGAGTCCTCAGAAGAAAAGACCCAACAGATTAAGGAGCGTTTAAGCCGCCTGTTTGAAGCTAATGAGCGACGCTGTAGCCGCAGAGTGTTGTATGGGTCTGACCTGCTGCAGGCCTGCACTGTGAGCTCAGAACCTGCTCACTCTGCTCTGACTGCTGGAGGCTGGAGATGGGTGGGTAGAGAGAGCTGCCTGAGAGCTCAGAGTACCTGCGTGGCAACAACGTCTACATTGCAGTCCACTCTGTTCTCTGTCAAAGACCGTCTAGAGGCTGCCAACAGTCTCATCCAGAGGTATTTTAGCTCAGGATTACATTGTGCATGTTGTTTGACGCAATAATGCATTGTATGTGTGTGTCACTTAGCCTACAAAAACTTTTAAAAAGATGCACTATGTCTAATACTATTATAGAATCCATTAACAACTTAACAGTGTTTTTATCATGATACAGATGTTTTGTTTCTTAACTTAATTCGAATAATCCAGGTCTAATATACATATATTTACCCATAACTGTTTGGTCAATTAAAATCTACTGTTGTCACCTTTTAGGTTGGCATGTGTGGTGCCTGCAGCTGTGGCACCGCCTCCTCACCTCTATGCAGCCAATCCCTCAGTTCCCTACAGACTGGAGCAGAAGTCCTTCCACCGTCGGCTACAGGAGGCCTCTTCCTCCCACAGCACTGACATCCACCACTTTGCATCCAGGCGTCTGCTCCCTTTTCCTGATCTGCAGCTAATGCAGATGGACTCAGGTCAGCCCAGCAGTATTTTTCAGAATTTTCCTGGGATTGTATGTAAACTGTAACTTATTCTGGGACATTAATTAACTGTATTTATTATTAACATATTTAAAATCATTTGTCTCTTATAAACTGAAAAAAAGCTATTTAATGCTCGCCTTCAGTATTCTCAATTAGTTTTAACGTTTAAAACTGCTTAAGTCACAGTGAAACCTGATCATTTGCACACATTGCACAAAGCTGAAACATCTGCTTTTTCCATAATAACTTTTTTGGTGTGTGTTTGTAAAGGTAAACTGGAAGCGCTTGCTATTCTGCTGCAGAAGCTTAGGTCCGAGAGTCGCCGTGTCCTCATCTTTACACAGATGGTAAAAATGTTAGACATCCTGGAAGCCTTCCTCGATTACAGGCAGCTCACTTACGTGCGTGTGGATGAACGCTTCACTCCTGGTGAAAGACAGGTACAATAACCAGTATTTAAATTGACTCTGACAATCCATCTTTGGTCTTATTTATATTCAAAAACAGTTACTTGCATATCACATTACACTAAATGTACAGAAATGTGGCATTATGAGACTGAAAGTCTGTTCTGCTCACAATCCAAGAAAATGTTTAATACAATGGGTCACATGTGACACAGATCACAGCCCTACTTTCATCCTTTTACTACTTCTGTCTTTGGTATTAAGCATCACAGTCATGCTCAAACACAAATAACTATATTCAAATATTACTCATATGTTTGAGTGCATCCCCGTCTAACACCGGGACCTCCCAGTGTCAGTGCAGATTTCCTGGCTCAAAAAGGGGACAAAATATATTGCTCTCTCTTCCCTCCTTGGTGGATTGTGTTCCTTCCAGGGCCTTGCGAGACGCAGACATAAGAATAAGGGATTAAGCATTTTTCATTTGCACATTTATCTCTAGTGTTAAATCTTTCATCTCTGCTGCACCTGTCAATTTGTTTTAAATGCTTCAGTATGTCTTTCTGTTACCTGTTGTCTGCACACCTTCTTAGTCTCGTATCATTTAATTTGGCCTAGTGGTGCTGTATGAAAGGAAAGATGCAGACCACTAATTGACAGTCACAGCGCTCACATTAAAATGGATAATGAAGCTAGGATACAACTTTAATAGGCCCGAGGGGATCTCAGATGTTAAAGATCTGGATATGGATAATGCACTGTTAATGTACAGGAAACACATCTTAACCAAGAATACAAGATATATGCAAGAAATAGGTGAAATTTTAAGAAGAAAAAACATTTAGCTCTTCATTAACCTTTGAGCCAGTCTGTTCATGTACTTTGTCTCCTCTCTCTGCAGGAGAATATGAAGAGGTTTAACAGGAACAGACAGGTTTTCTGCAGCATCCTGACCAACCGCTGCTGCTCTGCAGTTGGAACTGTGTTTGATGCAGACACCATCATCTTCTATGACACAGACCTAAATCCGAGCATGGACGCCCGAACCCAGGAGTGGTGTGATAAAATTGGACGCTCCAAGGATATACACATTTATAGGTGATTTTTAAATCAGTTTTAATTTTTCTGTACTTATGAAAGTCTATATGTCACTTCTGAACATTGATATTAAAGGACTTTGGTGTTAGTTTTGGTTACATTTTGTGTGTTGCCCAGGTTGGAGAGTGGGAACTCCATTGAGGAGAAGCTGCTGAAGAATGGCACCAAGGACCTTATCAGAGAGGTGGCTGCCCAGGGCACTGACTACACTTTGGCTTTCCTCACACAGGTAAGGTCACCTGACTGTAATCTTCTGGATTTTCATTGAACACTGCACATCTCAATACATTTTCGTGTGAAACATAAATTTAACCAAAGCATGAAAACCTTTTTGTATGTGGGCAATAAGTGGTGTTAATGGTGAACTTCACACTGTCTCTTTTGCACAGTTTGAGCTGTTTTGCGTTTTACAGCTTTCAGTATAAAGTAACTGTGCCCAATACTGTGTTTTATAGCGGACAATCCAGGATCTGTTTGAGGTAGAGGCAGGATCAGGGGAGAAGGTGGAAGAGTTTGTAGTTCTGCACCAGGAGCCGTCAGCCTCAGAGGCCATCTCTCCCAGGGTGGCTAGACCCTACATCCAGGCTCTCCACAGCATAAACCTGGATGCCCTTCAAGACAAGGAAGAGAAGGAAGAAGAGAAGTTGGCACGCGAGGAGTCGACAGAAGACGATCAGGAGTCAGAGAGCCAAGCTAAAGAAGAGCCTGCTCAGATAGAGGAGCTTAACGCAGTCATGGAACAGGTAGCTTTACGCAGTTTGTGACAACACTGAAAAAGTAATAAAAGTAAATGATTGTGCTGAGTTTATAATTGCATTTACTGCTCCCTCAAACAGCTCACACCAATCGAAAGGTATGCCCTGCATTACCTGGAGTACCTCCACATCAGTGATGATGAGACTGTTGTCAAGGTAATGTAATTTGTTGTGTAACAAAAAATCTTTGACCATGTAGATTGAAAGTGTAATCTGTATTTGGTATAAATATAATTCAAAGATAGGCCTGTCTTAATTTAGTATTACAAACTTTGGTGATAAACAAGCTTTAGCCGCATTAAAACTCGGTTGCTGTGTAATGACAGTTTAGACCAAGTACACAAATCCTGAATGTTGTAAAGATCCTTTATAATCTATACGGTTTTCAATGTAACATATTTGGACTTGATCAGAATGTGCTGTGTGTAATGTTGTTGGATTTATCACATTATCTGCATCATATTTTCTAGCTTAGTGGACTACTGTCAAATTCTTTAAAAAAATCAAAAAGTTAAAGATGCTTTATTCTTGATGGAAAAACAGGTCAAATCATTACCATTTAAAATGACTCTAACAACCCATACTCATCTTAGTTTAATTTAAGTCACAGTTTTATAAATATACAAAAATGTGACATTATGAGGCTGAAATTGATTATCAGGGAGGATTAAGCACTATGTTGTGCAGAGT
>JAPQRN010000071.1:0-20746 GCA_037367275.1 Coranthus polyacanthus | reverse complement strand
CGCTGCAGGAGGTTTAGACAGAGAGGAAGGAGGGACGGGGTCGCTAACAATAACGGCTAACAATCTGCTAATAGTCCGCGAAGGGACCTAACCTCGAACTAGAATAACACCGGAGGGTAATGTGTTTCTCTTGGCTCGTGGAAAAGTCCTTTAGCGTTAGCTGGTACAACTTCATCTGCTACTGACTCCTGTTTATTACTGCATCTTCACACAAACACTGCATGTCGTATTATTACAACACTATGACATGAGCAAAGAATGATTTTTCTTTTTCTTTGTGTAAATCTGATATCAAAGTAGCTAGATTATTATCTGAGGCATTAAAAGAAGTGTTGTAGATATAAAATGCGACTCATATACAGTGAAATGTCAGCTTTATTCAGTGTGTCAGGGGCAGTGTATGTTAACTGTACCTACTGTAACAGAGGAGGATTTTCATTATACTTTTAAGTGAAATATTGTATTGAAAAGAAAATATAAGCAGCAATATTCAGGATATTATCATCTGAGAGTGTATTTATACATTTCACAATGGTTCCCAGTCCTGTTTGTTTACTTCCTCATACAGTAGGCTCTATACAAGAAGCAGAGATGACTCCCTTTTGTGACGTAATTTGACGCATTTTGAAAAAAAGATGGTTTTAAGAGCAGAGCTGAAAAATCTGACTTTTTACTGTGATTTTTTTTAATTTATGCTTTGTAATTTAAGAAAATACTTTATATAGTATAGTAAAAAATTAACCTGACACTTTAAAGAGAATTTACACTGCAAGGGGTTTGTAAATTTGTGCTTTTTCTTTGGAAAGCCAGTGAACATCTTTCCCCTCACATCAAATGCTTGTTCCACTTGTGATCAACGGACAAAAATGCCAAATTCATTGTTCTGTAATTATTACCATGCCAATGTGGTACCAAAAGCTGTCAGTAGAAGACACATCAGAACAGACACTAACAGCCCTGAGGTGGACACCGCAGAAGAAGTCCAGTCTGGGGAAGCTACTGTTTTCAGGTAGGTTAATATTCCTCATAATTAATTAATAACATTCATATACTGTACATCCTTATATGTAGCAAGTGTGTGGTGAATCACTGGGGTATTTTGTGTGGAGTAATTTCAAAGTAATGTGTGTGTAAGTGCAGATGTTTCACTAGTGCTAGGCTAGTGGACCTGTTGCTAACAGACGAGATTATCACAACACAATACAAGTGATAAACAGACATAAAGGGGATTTATTTTGAAAGATAACTGGCCAGCACATACACAACGGGTTGTTCTACATGTTTATAATGTACTTCAGTGTATATTTGCTCTTTACTGAGTTTAGGGAGACATATAAAGGGCTAATGCTTGTGTTTCTGTCCCTAAGCAGACTTTGACCGTACAAACCTAATGATGTAAAAGACATACATGTGAATATATTTTATAGTCTGCTACCCCAAACTAGATATAGTAAATTATTTCTAATGTAGCTACAATTTGACCTTCATGCATCTTGTTCTCTACATCTTGCAACAGGTGACAGTTGCCTCAGAGGGGGAAGAATCCATCCTACACAGTCTTCAGGGACAAACCTGTCACACCAAAGGCATTTGCTGATGGCCATCCTGATGTAAAGATGATAGAGGAAATGAAGAAGGCAAACAGGCTATTTCCTGTCAAAATAAGTTCAGTTGTTCATTTTGATGTATTTTTTTTATTTTCTTTTGTGTTGTATTTAGGGCTGAGTGATAAAACAATCTCAGAATAGGATTCTAATAAAATGTATGTCAATAATGATGGTATACATTTAGAACTGTGGATCTAACACTCTGTCACACAGAAGAAATAAGTGCGACACCCACACCAGTGCCACATGAGGGTAGATTTTATTTTTTGGCTACTAAATCATAGAAAGTTATTCAGCACACCAGCAGGTAAATGTTTCTACCAAAGTAGCCATGTTAAAAACCATTGGCTGAGAGTTTTGGTCTCATGCATAGATGAACTGCTTCACTTCCTGAAGTGACCAACTTCACATTTTGTGCATATATTAATTACAGTGATAGTTGTTTTTTACATCACGTACATCAGCAATCTGCTTTGAAGTATTTTTTTTTCATTTCTAATGCCTCATAAATCAGAAATTGTTATTTATATCAGAAAAATACTTAGTTACCACAATAGTGCTACAACATGATAAATAAATACCAAAATGATATAAGATGGTCAGTTGGGAACATTTTCTGAAATCTGGTGATTGAGGTGGAATTATCCTTCCCATGTTATAATATTCGGAAGTTTAGCCAATTAACCTTCTTTTTCAGCTTTCAGATATTCTTCATTGGGCAGCATTATCTGTCATAATTTTTGATTCATTATTAATTATTTAGAACGATAAATATCTATATTGATCAGTATGGAACGTTGGCATGTTTCCCAGCCCCAGTTGTGTATTTGGTTGATTTTGAAATTTGAAATATTTATTTTACTCATGTTTCCATTCATTGTAATTTGATTTGATGTGTTGTTCATGTTCTTTATTGATATTTAAATGAAGGTGGTTTTGTATTCTAACATTAGGAAAATGGTAAAATGAACATACTGATGT
This sequence comes from Coranthus polyacanthus, assembly GCA_037367275.1. Classification (NCBI taxonomy): domain Eukaryota; kingdom Metazoa; phylum Chordata; class Actinopteri; order Kurtiformes; family Apogonidae; genus Coranthus; species Coranthus polyacanthus. The sequence continues at coordinate 18,158 of JAPQRN010000071.1, read as the reverse complement.
TTTGCTAATGGTATTGTCGTATATACCATTTCTATATACTTTGTCACTGACTGTCACAACTGTGAACAAAATCAAAAATGCATGTGACAATACACTGTACCCATGCTTTAAATTACAGTACACATGTCCTATAATTATATAGTTAGAAAATGTGAGAAGGGGGTAAGTAATGCCACTTTAAATTACGGCCTGCGTCTGCGGTAGTTACCCAGTAACTTCATGTAACAAGGGGGAAAAATACTCCACGTGTAGTTACCTAGCTCAGCCACAATTGTAGCGTATCATTTTTAGCAGCTGATCTCAGTGCAAGCCCACATCAGATGATTCCCTTCTGTGCCAATTGGCAAATCTTTTTCACAGGGCTATATTTATGCTGGTAAGCCTGGCTAATGTTAATGTTCCTCTGAAAGCCCCTTTGCAACCTGCCTCCACCCCAGCTCATCCATTTTATGCTGTGACTGATTTAACCCTCCTCCTACCAACATATATACATGGACCACCAATGAGGCCCCTGGGACCCACGTAATAAAACAACAATCATAGGAAAATATATATATATAAAATATATATATATATATATTATTTTAAGAAAGGTACAGTTGATCTGCATAATATGTAAAATGAAAATATATAGTTTTCTGTAATACAAATTGCAGCTTTTGTCCAAGTACAACCCACATTTGCACTTAAAAGTTTATTTACCATCGTTTCATTATAGCATCATTAAGTTTTCAGAAATTTAAAGTTTAATTTAATTTAAATATTAAATATTTAATTTAAAAATTACCTGTCATATGTATAAGGTGAAACCAACTGGGGTCATTTTGACCCAGGTTCATTCTAGACCTACTCCCTCCTGATAATGTGTGGTACTTTAAATTGCCATCTAAAACAGAAACAGAAAACATGATATTAAGTTATTAGGAACAAACTGATCAGGCTTATCACTTCATCAGTCATAAAGTGTGGGGAGCCTGACACCATGGAGTGACACCATGAGCTTAAGTGAACCAAAATTTACAAAAATCAAAAAATGAAAAAAACCAAAAAACAAACAGTTAACAGAGCTTAACTCTAAAGGTGCATGTCCTGACAAAAGGTAAGTAATAAAGTTTTACAATGTCCTTTCTTCCGAACATAAGACATGCAATGCTCATATCAGCTTGCGACATAGCTTAAATGCTTACAAAATAATGGAAAACAAAATCACACTAAATAAAGATATATACTAACCTAAATCTACATACCCCATACATAGTTTTACCCAAAGACATATCTGATGAAATGTTGTCACTTTGTCTATAAAGACAGGACATCATTTGGTGTCACCTGTTTGTCTCTGTCTTTGTACTTACCTAAGTCAGGTAAGTAACAAAAGCATCATTTAATTTATGAAATGTAGAATTTTAAACAATAACTAAACTCAATACTTGTGTTGTATTTTAAACAAAGGTGTTAACTTTTGGAAATTGTAAGTAAAATAATGCAAAACAAACATGGGATAGTTTGCAAATTTACTGAAAAATGTAGGAGCTGTGGCTAAACAAACAAAACCAAATATTGTCAAATTAGTAGTGATAGGAATTCCATCTGTTTTTAGAGAACCGGCTCTTTTGGCTCGGCTCATTAAAAAGAGCTGGCTCTTTCGGCTCTCAAGCAGCTCTTCAGGTTGTTTTGTTGCTTTAATAACTTTATTACCAACAACAATATAAAATTATGCACAAAATGAATTACTAATGTAAAAAAAGTGTTTTTATTTATATGTTTATTATATAAATATGCTTTTATTTATTCACTCCACATAAAATGTAAAAAATAAATGATAAAATACAAAAAACAACTATTTACAGTTCAACTTTTAACTATTTAAATTTTCAGCTTTTTTCCTTTTAAACAAATTTAAAGTGAAACAACACAAAACACTGCAAACCACAATACAATAAAATATAGATTAAAATATGCAAAACAAAAATAAAAAAAAAAATTAACACCCAGATCTTTAATTAAGGTAAAGGTTGGAATTTAGAAATAACAAGTGCCTCAGCTTTGAGGAGCTGATCCAGTTTCTTCTGTCAGTAATTATCTGCCCTGTTTTGGAGAAGATTCTCTCAGAGGGGACTGATGTTGCCACAATGCACAGTCTCTGTGTCATCACCTGGGTAAGAGATGGATAAATTGAAGCCTTGGTCTCCCACCAGCTCAGTGGGTCTGCACTTCTCTGGTAAAGGGTGTGGATGTTGTCTCTTCTTGTTGCCCCTGGCTCTCTTTCTCTCTCTCCCTCCTGCTCTGTTCGTGTTGCTACTGCTGCTGCGAGTGTAACTACTGCCCCTCCCCCCTCTGCTCAGCGCAAACACAAGGCACAAACACATATTGACCAATCATGTGTGGCTTGAATAGAAAAAAAGTTAGAGAAAGAAAAAAAATAGCTGGCTCTCGTCATTCACTTCAAAGAGCACCAAGTGCTTTAACAGCTGTTTCGTTCGTGACCAACCCATCACTACAAATTAGTAAACAATATGAGAATTATGGAAACTGGGGACAAGTGTGGTGCATTCTCACTCACTTTGCCAAACAAAGTCAGGAAACATTAGAATGATAAAGTAAAGCACCTGTGAGATGCAACAAAAAAATACACCTGTGGGGTCTGTGTGGACCCCTGTTTCTTGAAAGAGGGTTCATCAATGTCATGTTGTTTTCATTGATGCCTGCTATTGGTCTGTTTCCTATGAGGGTCTTGCTGCTGCTCTCTCTGCCTTAGACTTTCGGACATTTGACGTATGCACATGAAAGGGCAGAGAGGTCCCAGAACATGACAAAATGACTGCATATGAAATAGTTTTTTTTGACTAAAGTGGCCCTGACTGAACTACAGGGTTTGACAGTTCTGTGTTGGCTTCATTTTGCAGCCGCAGAGGCTGCCTCTTGGGCCATACCCAACTTGCTTTACGGGTCAGATTTGAATCACCACTTCCTAATCGCTCCATTGTCTGACAACCAAAACAGTAAAACACAGTATGTAAATGAGAACAGCTTCATAATGAATTAAAACAGTGTATGTGAGGAGAGAGAGCAGGCAGTGCTGACAGAGGCTGACACTAAACAGCTGTGTGGCAGGTAAGAGAAGAATTCAACTTTATGTGTGACATTTGGAGCAGGTTCATTGTCTGCTTTATGTTTAACTTGGCAGTCGGTGTACAAAGACCCCATGTATCAGAGGAGTGAGTGGTACAGTTTGGAGTTGGCAATCTTTCTTTACCCTGTCTTGTCTTTTTAAATATGTTAACATCTCCACTTTTTAAAATGTAAAGCCCTTAAGTGATGTTTTGTATTTCTTTACTAAAATCTCACCTTCTTGGGGCTGTGTTTCTGAGTAAACACAGCTCACTAAACAACTTCTATTGGCTCGACAATTTCCACCATAAACAACCTTCCCAGAAGCACCAAAAATTTAAATCATAGATTGGAGAAAACACACATCCACCCGACTCAAGGCTCCCTCTTATTTGGCAGAGAAAGAAAACAGTGAGCGAGTGGGGAGGAGGAAGGATGGAGGCAAAGTCTGCCTGTCCAATTCAGCTGAGAAGATTTTAATGAGCATCCAGTGAAGGCCTTCTTAGGGCCGTTCCTTGCTCATTGTCAGAGAGGAAGGAGAGCTGTGCGCAAGCTTTAATAGTTTAGGAGGCATGTCGATTGAGATGCCGATAATAAGAGAGATTGGTCAAGCAGAGATGACATGTCGGGTGGATGAAGACAGTTTTCAACTCCTCTCATCGCCCTCCACCTCCGCCCTTGCTTTTATAGAAATACAACACACTTACTAAGGCAGAAAGACCACCAATACATCATGTCTTTAGTTTTCTAAAATCCCTGTATAATGTAGTAAGAAATGTTGAAAGCCCTGCCAGCAATAGCACATAATTAGTGCTTCATAAGCCTCTCAAGCTTTTAAAGACTCAACTTGTGTTAAAACAAAGTACGATGTGTGTCATCTGCTGGAGTTTGAAAGTGAAAGTGTTCTTACCTGTTCTGAAAGTCCATCCTTGAAGGTGGTAATAACCTCCTCCTACTTCATTTCTGCTTGGCTGATCTGACTGTCTTTGTGACGACTCTGTCTGTCTTTACAGTGTAGACACACTGAAATGGGAATAACGGTACTGTCAGACATTCTCTTCCTCAGCTGTTCACAGGAAAAGTGATAAGAGTAGTTGTGTGACAAAAGTAGGCTTGATAGAGAGACTCAAACCACGCTCGCTTCACACTTTCACACACTCGGCCAATCAAAGTGAAACAGAGTGGTGGACTGTGACAAAAGATGTACAGAAAGAATCATGTTTGTTCATTAAATGAGGTAAAAGAATTTGAAAATTATAATACAAAATAGTGTTGTAGTACTGGAAATCGGTCATGAGTACCAGAGTCCCGACTCGGAATGGACCAAATTTTTTACTCGGTCTTGTCTCAGTGTCAGACGGAGAGGATTCTGGATTTTATTTCAAGACCATTATAAGTATCAGTCAAATCTTGTGCAATAAAACATGTCAACCTAAACCACAAAGAGTTCATCTGTAACAACAGAACCAAAAGAAAAGACACAGCAGTTTGTAAATTCTGCAGAACAATAATTACTGAGACAACTGGGCCTATGTTAAAGAAAAAGCACTCCCGCCTAGATTTTTTATGGTTAGTTTGATATTCAGTTCCACATTGTCGAAGAATTGAGTTTTGATGTTCAGTGATTCAGATTAATTAACTTAGATTTTCAGCTGGACAGTTATTTATCTGGTTCTTAATAGTAGTTAATTCCATACATGCATAATGCATGCATAATGCATTATGCATGCATTATGCATTTCATTGTCAAAACTTTGGGGGAAGGGTGGAGATGGCATTGGCTTTTCTCCTGCTCCAAACTATCATTATTATTTTGGCCTTTAAAACTTTACCATCGGTCGACCTCTGGAAGCTAGCAAAGTAACATTAGCAATCTGCCTCTGTAGAAATGCAAATTTAATCACCATAAAAATTATTGTTATGTCAGTGTTATTGTGAGAAAATGTACTTTTTTAGCAATACCGATCGTGTCCTTGTGTAATATTTGAAAAACTAGTTGCCATAATGCCCTTGCTATGTATCTGGTCTGGTCTTGACTTGGTCTCAACCCTTAAATGTCTTGGTCTTGTCTCTTCTAGCAACTCTTTTTCAAAAAAGTGACCAGCGACAAATCTAGCATCTTTTTCTGGTGTTACTGGAACTCTTGGAGACTCTGATGTGAAAGCATGTATCATTCTTACTCTTCTCAATGAACAGTGGGTGTTGCCGTGGGTCCCTCCCCCATCCCAAAGCACTCATAGTCCAGTCCTCACGCAGCAGTCCCTCCCAGCTACAGTCACAGCAGGAGATGTTCACCCCTCCAGTTCAGACTGCAAATGAATTGCACATATGAGATCCTACCCTAAAAAAAAAAAATACAAATAAACAGCCGCCAATGTTAGATAGCAGTAGTTTGTTCAGTCGAACTGGAAAATTACAAAAAAGGAATTTTTTATAATAAACAACAAATATTTGGTTACTAAACATAAATAAAATAAAATAGATTTCAGTGAGAGATACATTCTAAAGGAAAAATAGCACATTTCAGTAATTGTTGTGAAGTACTGTAATATACTGTATAGCACTGTATAACATGTTCAATACAGAATTCTTTAGTTTTCTTCAAGGTAAGATGCTGTCACACTCTACCATTCCTCCCTCACTCACTCCAATCAGCCTCATTATGATCAATTGGTCACCCTCTCCTGACGGCAGCAATCAGACTCATTCCTATCACCTGTGCTCCCTATCACCAGCTCCTATATACTCCAGTACCACGTTCACTCATTGCCAAATTGTCCTCTGTTCATTCATTACTCTCCAGCGATTTTTTCCGGATGGACTTCTCATGTTTGACCCTGCCTGCCCCCAACCCTTGAGCCTGATTCTTGCCCCACACCCAGGACCTGCCTTCCATTCCTCAACCACAGATTCTCGTCTGCTCCCAGGATACCCGTCCTGCCTTCTGTCTCTGACCTCCTTGTATCTCTTCCCTCTCGGACAACGCACCTGCCATCCCAGACACCAAGAGTGCCGTCACATTCTTCTGGAGCAGTATGGCAATCGCCAGCCACCTACGAGCAGCAGTGGTCCCGCTATGTGAGTGTCAATTGCCTCTCTTTGACGCTTTTCTGCTTCAGCTCTCACACAATGGCCAATCCACTCCTCCGGTTCTGCTGCTGGTGGATTTGCATGGAGCCGAGGAAACAGCTGAGAGAGTTGGCTGTTTATTCTGCCTATCTGTTGTTCAATAAATTTCTTCAATGCACGCTCCTGGTATCTGAAGTGCTACATTTGGGTTCACAAGCTAGCCCATTACAGTACAAGAAATGGCCAGAAATAGACCCAGTGCATCCTGCATCTCCAGGAAGCCAGCTCGAGCGGGTTGAGGAGGCTCTCCGTTGCCACGAGGAATTGTTCGTGGCCACATCAGCAGAGAACCGACAAATGGCCTCGGCAAGGGAACACGCCATGACCACGCTGGCCCAGCAGGTCCAGCAGTTGGTGGCTCTGCAGATGCCTCTAGTCCCTAAAACTACCCCAGCGGTCCCGGCCCCTGGCGCCTCCTTTCCCCTTGCCTGGGACAGCACAGGAACCGAGGGTTGGCACTGGATCCTGGGAACCTGAAGGTTGTAATCCTTTCATTACTCAGTAGCCCGTTACAGATGCTAAATAACGCTAGCTTAACTAGCTTAGTTAGTTTAGAACGCAGTTATTAGCACACAAAGAGGGTTTGGTTGAATATTAATTCTATGTTGCTTATCATTTTAAGAACAATTCTTGTGTACCATTTGAAGCCGATCAAATACTGTACATAAAAGAAACACCAGTAACATTAGTTGAAAGACAAAGACATATTTTTATTTTCTTTTGTTGGCTAACAACTATGTGATAAGCTAGTTAATTTTTCACATGCAAAGATTTGCTGCAGACAGTTAACTGTGTGCCGTGTTTAAACTCCCAACCGCTGGGGAGCAGTGTTGTAATGCATTTTGAGCATATATCTTAAGCCAATTTAAGCTTAGACAGGAAGTATCTAATGGCGGCTACCACTAGCAAATGCAGTATGCTAGCGGCATTATGCAAGCGATGATATGCTAACTACTTTTGTCATTGGAGCTGTTGACATCCTGCTGGCCAAAAACATCTAAGCATCAAATCAAAATAGCATTATGTCACAGTTCGGACAGGAACCCAAATGCAGAACAACAGAAGCCGGTGATTTCACAGTGTAAGTATTTATTGAATAATAACAGAACAGGTATACAGGAAAGTCTCTCTCTCACCTCAGCTCTCACAGCTGGGTTCCAGGCTTGACTTGGTGAGGGCAGTGGAGGGTGCACAGAGACTGGACGGCCGCTGGGAAGGCAGACTGCCGGGGCCGCGGCGGGGCACGGAGGCAAAGCGGAAGAGTGCCACAGACAGGGAGTAACCACTCACTAGTAGGCTCTGTCCTGCAATAATGATGCTCAGCGAGCGGAGACCCACCAAGGCAGCCGCTGGATCACAGTTGTTGGGACGGGCAGATGAGTCGAGTGGCCGGGGCAAAAGAGACACTCAGCGGTCAGGGACAGAAGGCAGCTCAGGGTACCTGGAGGCGGATGGAGCTCGGTGATCAGAGATAGAATGCGGGTCAGGGTACCAGGAGGCAGGCAGGACTCTGCGGGCGGGGACAGGAGAGCAGGTTTGAGATCTGGGGCCGAAGACAGGCTCGGGGGTCAGGTGCAGGCAGGGTCAGGTACCAGAGGTCCGTCAGAAAGGAAACACTGGAGAGTCATGAATAGTGAACAATCTGGCAAGGAGTGAATGTGAGACTGGAGTATATGTAGTGGGCTGGTGATTGGGAGCGATGAGTGAGATGAGGTTGATTGCTGGGAGAGTGGAAAGTGGCCAGGTGAGGATGATGAGACTTGATTAGTGTGGGAGAACTGGCAGGGTGTGACATATTAATTACACACTAACTTTACATAAACAATTACAAAACATAATCTTCTATTTTATCATCTATGTCCAGTTCTTCAAAATGGTTATCTTCTCATTTGTATATTTATGAATAACCTTTAATATAAAGTTGTATTAATTAATTACTTACATTCTGTTTCTTTGTGATGCTACCACAGTAATTATGAATATGTTGGTCTGTTCTTTATACTATGATGGTTTTGTTAGAACTGGATTTTTTTTTTTTTAATCGCAATATATCACCATGTCATATGTATTGCAATATATCACAATATAACATATTGCATGCCCTGTATTGTGATATGTATTGTATGTTCATTTTTTTTGCCAATACACAGCCCTAGTAATTACCATATTATAAAGCTGAAATTAATTTCCCCTTATGTTACAAACGTCCCCTTTTGTTTGATGGTAATAGTGCAGAATGTTTAATGCTGTGATGTATTACCTGGAAACACTTGTATTACATTATGTGTAATAACCATGAATCAGGGCTGCAAAATGCAAAACTGTCTGTTTATATCTAATTTCATGGAAATGTGAGGTTAAACCAAACCAGATTAAGCCAATCAGAATGTAGAATGCACACACTTGGACACAGCACTGTGCTACATTACTACAAACTACAGATGGCTGAGACATGACTGGCACAAACTCTATATTGTTGAATTTATTCACTTTAAGTGGTAGAAATGTACATTATGCTTACTTGGCAACGCAGGCACCAGGAGTTCATCCAACCTTTTTTTCTTTACCCAGTCTGTATTTGAGAACCAGCCTTAATTTGTTCATAACCATGCCCCCGGCTATTATTGGCTTAACTCCCAGTTTTTATTTGAGAAAATATGGCATACAGCAACAATATGTTCTTACTTCTTTGGAATAGGGTACCTGGTCTATTATATCTGCTTGATCATTTAGTTACTATAATATCAGCACAGTGAGAGTGTCAGTGTGTATCATTAGGATATCCTCAAACCCTCTTTTGATCTACTGTTGGCTGTTGGACTTATAGGTTCAGAACTCGTTCTGCAAGCTTGACAGACCTCTCATGCTTTGTTACAGTAGGATTGGACAGTGTTAGTTCCTGGGAGGGGCTTTGAAGCTGGTTTGCAGTCACGTGATTCTGTTGACATGCTGAAGGTGTTCAGGCTGAGGGCACGAAGTAAACAGTAGAATGAACAAGACACAGGAAAGCCTGGACTGTAATAGTTTAGAATACAATATAGAGAAAAAGTATTAACAGAAAATAAGTATATGTTGGGCATAATACTTATGTTATGAAAAGGAGACATTTTTCAACTGAACTCAAAGTTTTTTCTGCTAACGAGGCAATATAAGCAACTACTGTAACTAAAGATGTGGATCAATGCGATGGGTAAGTTACAGAACCACTTACTGTATCTGGATCAAAAAAGCTGGGACAGAATCATTCATAACTAAACACTGTTTAAATAATTCACTTACTGTGATTAGTCCACTTAGTGTTCATTTTAGGCCTTTTCATACCTGAGGCTGGTGCTGCTGCACTTTGAAATCATTTTCTCTTGAAAAATCACAGAAAGTTAACTCACATGAACAAAGCCGCTCTCATGAAGTAAATTGATGCTTCCACAGGCTTTTTGAGTGATTTAAAAAGACAGAACATTGTGTTTGACAAACCATATCTGTGAGTCTGCTAATCAGGGCATCAGGCCTGAAATACTAGTACAAAGCAGTAGAGATGTGACAACATGAACTGAAATATCTCTAAAAACCACCAGTACAACAGCTCAATAAATCTCATTATCACTATTAACCCTCAGAGGTTGACAATCACGCTTGCGTGATCAAATCACTTGACTTTTGTCACATAACTGTACATCAAAATGAGGTCAACTGCAGCACTGCCTCAACTTCACTTGAAAGTGAAAGTGAAACTCCACCCACGTGTTTTGAAGTTGATAGACCAAGTAAAACTGGAGATATTATCATTTACATTTGATAAATAAATTATAATAATGCAGGCATAAAGGTATGCAATATGAGGTGGGGCAGACGTTGCATTTCTAATATAGAATTTAATATAATATAATATAATTTTTAAAATCGGATTTTATGAGTTTTGTATATTTTTGGGCCCAATAAGTTAATAAACTAGGTTAAAGTGAAAAAAAAAAAAAACAGATCATATAGGTGAAGTTGTGCTGAAAAAAAAGATAAAATAGGCTTAGACTCCTAAGGGTTAAAACGAGTATCAGGCTTACAGAGCGATGACAAATTAAAGGTTTGGTTTTAATAATCATCTGCTGATAGCGATCAGTTTGGACAGACTGATACTAAAAGTGGTTTCCACTGTATTTATGCTTTTTGTGTAACTGTGTTTAGGTGTTAGTGGTGTTGTAAATTAAAGTTGTAATACTGCTGACTGCCACTGGGGGTGGCCCCAAAAGCCCTTGCTCCGATGGACTTACATTGAACTTCTGTCTAAAAATACTAAGTCAGTCATTTTTTCCAGAACTCACTCCAGTCTCAGCCATTCAATTCAGACCCTCTAATGTCTGATCTGATGTTCCATCTTTAAAATTTTCCTCTGTTAATCAGATCTCAGGGCTAATAGAAAGCTTTGATGTCTATAGTATAGTATAGTATAGCTTTGATTGACAGGTCGGAATGGCGGCTCGATCGCCTGCTGAGTCAGGCCTTCGGAGTTTCGGTTAATTTAATAAAACACATTTTTAGGAACAGACGGTTCCACTGTAGTTGTTGTACCTTTGACCCCCTGGGCTCCCGTAGTTTCACCCCTTTTGTACAAATATGGTCACTTCCAACCCCAAAAAGCAAACGTGGGGACGGCCAAATCGCAAACTACTGGCTTCAAAACGGCAGTTTAGAAACCAATGGGTGACGTCACGGTTCCTCTGTTCACTAATATATACAGTCTATATGTAAGAAAAAAAAAAAAACATTGAACCTCCTCTGACACCTGAAATTGTAATTTGACTTACCTTCTGTATTTGTCTTCTCTCCACTGCAAAAAAAAACAAAAGAAAATAACAGAGTTTTGAAAGTTTGACTTTTGCTAAATGTTTTTGTCCTTTCCTGAATAAGTACAGCTGTGTGCTGCATGCATGATTTCCACCCAGTCATCATCCTCTTCGCTCCATCCGAACGCCTTGCGCGCCGTCACCCGCCAGCTTCTTTGTCGCAGCCTATTCAAAGCCGAGCCGCGCTGTCCCACCCCCTTCACCGGCTCTCGCCTTTTCAACCAACATGTCCTGTTCTCCTCCCCTTCCTCCCTCTCCCTCCCCCTCCTCCTCCTCCGGTGTTCAGATGTACAGCCAGTGTATAACTCATGTCTTCTGGATGACTAAACTTGTAGCAATCCTGACACCATGCTCTTCTGAATGAATAGGGAAATATAGGGCAGCGGAGGAGTGGAGCATTCATCCAAGTGCTTTCACCCCTGTCGCGGTGAGCTTACTCGCAGAGAGTTGACTATTTCTTCCGCCAGAAGTGCACTCTGTACTTACAAAAAAGAACGCTCATCAACTTTAGATGAATAACCACCGGTGAATGCGGTGGGTCTCACAGCGGGGGTAGAAGTGGAGTAAAAGAAGATTAAAAAAAGCAGAGGGTGGAAACACAACAAGATTGTAGCGGGCTAAGCACTGGGGAAGCATATCTAGATGAAGTAAGGAAATTGGTGTTATGGAGCTGCTGCGCTTGTGGTCCGACTCCCTGCCTGGCGCTCGGCTCGGCTCTGAAGTGCTCGTTTATTTTTCATCCTTATCATACCTCGGTTTCCCACCTCGGTGAGCACACAGACAGAGCAAAGGTACACACGACACAAATAAATGTTTCTTTGAGGAAAAAAATGCAACTTCTATTAATTTTCAGAGACTATAGTGAATCTAATGATAAGCAGAGGTATGAAGTAATGAAGATTTCATTACTTTAGGTCTGTCCTTTTTCTTCCTACATTTTAACACAAATATCTGTACTTCCTACTCCTTATATTTTCAAAACAGGCTCTTTACTTTAGTTTTAATGCATTTGTGGGAAATTTTCACTTATTTTTATTTTGCGTCATTGCACACCTTCAAATCATCAACACTGATTTCAACTGAAATGGATGTAACAAGACATTTAAAAAGACGATCCCTTGGTGAATTCATCATTGAATATGACACACAATAAATGTAACAAGATGAAAAACAATATTAAAGATGTAACAAATAATGAAAAGTCTCAGACTGTGTAATTTGGTGCTTACTTTGTTTATTCTGACAATATTGTAGCTTTCGCAACTTTAAATTAAAATTGCGTGCAATCTGAATCCTTAATCAACAAGACACAAGACAAGAAGGATGTAAAAGATATAACAGGGTGAAAACTGTAAAAGACATAAGATGAAAATTACTTAAGAAGAAGAAGTCATTGAATAAAAGATGTAGCAGGATGAAAATGACAAAAGATGAGACGGGCAGTAAAGGAAAACTGGATCACAGAGCAAAGGTGTTCTGTTGAACATTGGGTTGAATTTAATGTTCAGTATTATCAGTCTGTTGTTTTTCATTTGATTTGAAGTTAGAATGGTTTAGTGTTCACATTGTATTAATATGAGGTTCAGTGCACTTTTTACACAGTTTCTACAAATGTCCTTCAAAGACCTACTTTTGACTTTTATTCTTTGAGAGCCTGTACTTTCACTTTTACTCTAGTAAAGAAGTTGACTCAAACATCTACTTTAGTAAAGAGTCTGTGTAATTTTTTCTCCCCTAATGATAAGACCACATCTCTGCTGAAGTTTTCATGAGACCACTTTTAGTTTACCCTCTCCGACACACACATATACCAACTTGCACACAACAACCCAAATGACCCCTTAACTATAATCATACTGCACAATCCCAACACACACACCAGCTAGCCAATCCCTCATTTAACCCACATACACACCCTCAGGGGCCTCAAACCCAATTAGCCAGGAATGTGAGCTACATATGTGGTAATGGTGGCACTGTGTCACTGTCAGCTGCGTTACTGCTGGACAAACACACCAAACAGTCGAGTAGAGCAGCAAGGTTGAGAAAATACTCTGAAACTCAGAGGGAAAAGCTCACCACTACAACATGAGAGAGCCTTACTATTAGCAGCTGAAGCTCCCAGTTTTGTTCTTTTGTAGCTTTTTGTCGTCAGTTTTACAGAGAGCTGGGGGTTATTAATTCTCCATAAAGCTCTGCCTCATTAGGACTCAGCTGCTAATGTCTGTCAGTCTGTTTAACCATCTAACACTTTGACTTTACTTTAACCTTCTGCTAACATATGGTCTGTATCTGGATGCGTTGTCTGGTTAATGAAGATAACAGGCTTTTAAACGTACACCTGGTTACATCTGGGGGGAAATTAATTGGCAAGAGTTCTCATAGTTGATTGATCCTTTAAGTGTAAATGAACATTCTATGTTTTAAATCTCTATTTTGTCTGCCCTGTACAGGTTGTAAATCGTTTATTACATCTGAGTAAAACTGAATTTCCCTATTAGGCTGGTCTGATCCATCACAGACGACCTGCAGTAGTTAATGAGCTGAGCTTTCTCCTGCCATCGCAATTACAATCCAGGTTTCCAGTCAAAATTTTCATCATAAGTTACTAGCTGTAGGAAACACCTGTATTTACACAGATACAGCCTATGATCACAAACATGGACAATAGCAACACCTGTAGATCTCTGTAGACAAAGCCTAAATCATGTGACACAGACTCAGACAGTCCTCATTATGTGAGTACCTTATTAATATTCTTTGATTCTGAATCTCTATAGTTTTTCTCTGTCATCTGAATAGATTTATTTTATGATTAAACCCCTCGCCCTCTCAGCCAAAGCACCAGAGGAACCGTTTCATAGTTCTTAGAACTATTTTGTTTGTATTTGCATTGCACTAACTAGGACTTCTGAGTAGGCACTTTCACAGTGCAAGGGGTGATGTAGTGTACTCTGAGTGGTCAAGACACAAGAGTGTATTGACTGCAGTACCAGTACCCTCCATGTTTAAACAGCCATGTAAACAACAAACTTAGAAACGCAAATTAGCCTTAAAATGGAGTGAAACGCAGAGAAAGTGATGGACAGTGAAGTCCAGGCTGTACTGAGCCCAAGTGTGAATGAGGATGTATAATGGGATTTAGATGCCTGAAAGCAAAATATTAAAATCTGCCTTTACTTTCAACTTACTAAGCTTAGGCATCGACCACAGCACGAAGTAACTCAGAAAAGATGAAGCTGAAACAGGATTACAAAAAATAAAAGAGCACAACAACCAAAGTGGATCTGATTGAAAACAAGCAAGTAGCATAGCATATGAGATGCTATCCTTGTCCACAGACTGGCATGTACTGGTGATACAGACATGACGGATTCAGCAGTCAGGCCCACTGAGGGAAATCTCTGCAGAAAGTTATGGCTTCTTGGATAATTTGTAACATATAAAGAAAATACTTACTGGTAGTGGTGGAAGGACTAGTAAGTAGGTAGGTCGCGCTAAGTTTAATCAGTCAAAGGCAGCCTGCTTGTCATTTGAAAGTAGCCTACAGCTGGTCACTGTGTACTAAAATGGTATCTGTCAGTGTGTTATAATTAAATATGATGTTTTTGGACATGTTACATTTTACTGCTGTACATGTTTGAGGTTGAGCTCATTTGAATGACTTTATACACTGTTGGTAGTTTAATCTACAGCAATGCATCCTAATCAGTGCCTTTGCATTTTTAGTGGCCCCCATCGGGGACAGTGGGGGGCCACTGAAGATTATATATTATAATCTTTAAGGGATTTCTACAACATGTAAGTTGAGGGTCACACAACAAAGGGAGGCAAACAAAATAACCAGTAAACTACATTGTGGTAGCCATTCTAACTAAGTTAACATAAATGTTTCTGTATGCAGGTGATGAAAGCAAAGGGACTAGCATTAGGTGTGGGTCTTGGGAAGGGGGCAGGATACTGGCCTTCACACCTCATATGGTAAATGGACTAGCATTTCTATAGCAATAGTACTCAAAGGGCTTTACAATGTGTCACATTCACCCATTTGCAGACACAAATACACAATCATTCCGGTTTGTGCACAACCCACTCTACCTCCTAAGCCACAGACTTGATGTAGATGAAGCTGCATTGCAAATGTTCTTAACTCTTCCTCAGTTTGTAAAAGCCTTTGTCTTTTTGTCTTCTGTCTTCTTTGTGGATATGGATGTGCAAACTTTTCCACCTCTCCCAAGCAATGAACTTGCTTTTTTCATTTTCAGTGTTTCCACTCTTTTTCCACTTTTTATGCACAAATGCAAAGTGTGAATGAAAAGAACTGAATGAAAACACATCAAACATTGCCAGCATTGCTATCTTGTGTGAATGTCAACATCTTTCTAATATGTCATTAGGGTAGGTTTGTTATGTTTCTGCTATCGCCACAGAATTTCACTGTGGGATATTTAAAACCCATGTGTGTGTAATGTGTTCCTGAAAATAGTGTGAAAAAAACAAAAGGTTTTGGACATACAAAAAAAAATTAAAAATCAAACTGTTTTAGTGTTGCTAAATAACATTTTAGTGTACAATTTTTGTTGTGAACATCTTTGGACCATTTGAGAATGTGACAAAAAAAACTTAAAATTATCTCTACTATTATTCTGAAATTTCACATCTAAACTACCAGAGTGAATATGACATGGTCAGAACTTTGAGTTTGAATGCATTTAGCCAATATGTTTGATTCTACTTTGAAAAGAAAAGGTTATGAATTGTCCCCTCACCTGTAAACCATTATCAGCTCTAAAGATACGGTTTTGACCCCACACGAAAAACAAAAAATCAGCAGGTGAAGACAGTGAGAGGAGTACATTTTCCTGCAAGTGACTTGGTGGAGAAGTATGAAGCTCAGCACTGACTAAGATTGGAGTGCAGAGAAGCAGAGGGGACAGAATGTAACAAAAGAAGAGAGGCAGTGTTGAAATGACAAGCCCTCAGGATGTGGATCAGCTCACTCCACCATGGAGAATAGCACGGATTGAATTCATGTTGTAGTCAAGGCTTAGACGCTCAGCTGGTGGCTGAGACGAGCTAGTTTGCTTCTTAAACCGCACCAGGGAATATTTTTATTATAGTTTGGATAGAATTAGAAAAAAACACAATATATCTTGACCAAAAAGTGTCTTTGAAGTTGACTATGGTGTTATGAGATGGGCAGCAGTAACAAAATGGCTTGTACTGTAATAGAATGGAGGATGTGTGTGGAGGGTATTACTTGCTAGCAGCATTTCAAATGTAGGAGCCCAGGAAGTAGAACTGCAAAGGCTAATGCTCCAGAGCAGAGCGACAGAAACTCTTTAGAGTAGAAACATCCATACGTGTTATCTACAGGGCAGTCTGTCAGGAATATGAACATTTCTGAGAAGAACTCCACACAAAGTCTGTCCAATTCTCACCACCTGCATTCTTGAAAGATTGCTCTGAGAAGTTTGCAGCTCACAGCAGAATAATAAAAAATGGAGCAGTGAAGTCACACTTTGCAGGAGCTCTTTCAGTTATGCCTCATCAGCTCTTGCAACATCCAATGATATTCATACAGGTGTACAGCCATTACAACCTGATGCTGTTACTATCACTCTGTGGATACCTCATCCTACTGATGTAGGTCCCTCGGCTGCAAGGCCTGAACCATTCTGACATTTTCTGTTTGTATGCAGATTCCTTGGCTGTATGTATCGACCGATACACAAAGAATAGATCCAATACTAATGTGCAATAAATAAAATGCTTCGCTATGTGGACAAGGCTTGGATTATTCTGTTATGTGTAAAGCAACATTGGATTTGACTAAACAACTTAAAACATTGCTTTCCAACTTTGTAAAACAAATTGTAACACATATCTTATACTAATATCCATTGAGCATTTTCCACTTCACTTCTACAATTTATCAGTTATGTGTTGGAGTGGTGGCTCTTCCTAGCCTGACTGTTCAAGGTGCCATTTTCTGACACTGCAGAACAACTCTGTTGTCAATGGGTGTCAAAGTCAATAAAATGAAGATGTCAGTAACATAAGTACAACTTTTGGATAGCTCTTGTTAGTTAAGGGTATATTAACTCTGGTCCAACAGGTGATGGTAATGTACCTTAACACTGGATACTAGGATGTCCATTGTGAGTGCATCTTGCATGTCATTTTGTGGTTCTTTACACTGACTGACTGATGGGCCTTTTTTACATATTCACATTATACTGTCCTATGTTTCAGAGAGGACATGAAAGTGTTCAGACAGAACCTGAAAAAGCTCCTGTTTGTTACCCATGGGCCAGTATTAGACCCATATCTGATATAAATGTTGGATTGGTGCATTCCATCTACCATATCCTCCTCCTAACACACTACGGGCCAAATCCACAATGGATAGATTGCAGCCGCTAATTGTGCAGCATTTATGCTGCAATCTGCTTCATTTTAAGGACCTATTCACAAAAGATTTTGCGCTAATGATATGCTGGAACAAAATATGAAGTTTTACACCTGAGTGCAATTTGCCCTTGTTTTGCATTGGAGTTTCTAGTGTTTCAGGTGTTTAATGAGTTTAGATGTGCACACACAGAGCTCTCCACAATCACAAACCAACTTTCTCTAGTATTTTGTTTCTATAACACAATCTAATGAAATATCCATCAAAATAGGCTCCAGCTATTAATGTAATTCAGGCAGGTCTGAAACAGGTTTGATTAATCTCTGACTCTTAAAATAATGTGTTTTATTAATGATTAATGTTATGTGCCACTGAATATATCTGTGATTTTACAAAATCATTCATACTGATGTTGTTTGTCACAGCATCTCTGAACTCCAAAAAAGGCATTTATGCACAGGGCACAGTGTGATAGGTTAAAAGACATTAAATCACTCATACTTTGTCAACATGTACAGACCTATTATAGACCTATTTCCAATCTCCCCTTTCTCTCCAAAATCCTTGAAAAAGCCGTTGCAAATCAGTTATGCCACCACCTTAATGCGAATGACCTATTTGAAGAGTTTCAGTCAGGGTTTAGACAACACCATAGCACAGAAACAACA
>JAPQRN010000070.1:0-20748 GCA_037367275.1 Coranthus polyacanthus | reverse complement strand
CTTGTCTCCACTGCAGTGAATAAAGCTCAACTGAACCAGCCACAATTTCGGACCTGAGGAATTATTTTTCTTCTACAACTGATACTCGAGTAATTTAAAATGAATGGCAACTGAGTAGGAAAGTCTAGACAGAACTGATGTGTACGTTCCTTCTGAAAAGGAGATCACATGACAAATTAAGTCACTATCTAAGATTGTGAGATCACTCAGCTCTAGGGTTAAGGATATTTTAGGGACATTTTGACTGGATATTGAATTTATCTTTCCGTTTTTTCAGCTGTTCCACTCTTACACCAGCAGATGACAGCATTCGTCCAACCCAGCCATCATGCAGGTAAAAGTCAGGAGAAAGTTCCAGAGTCTTTCATTTGGGTTTAATTTTAATATTACTCATTACTTTTACTGACCATTTTTATTCTTTAATCATTATTTATTATTATTACAGTTTTTTACAATGATTTTCACACTTGTCTTGCTTTGCAAACACACACCAACCACCAAAACACTTCATACTTTGGCCAAAAGTGACTCATGCTGCCTGAAATATAGCATATGTTCTGCTATAAGGGACTGTATCTCTCAGTGTACAATGAACTACAAAACATAAACTACTTGAAGACTGCAGAATACATAAGTTACATGTGTGTATATTTTTAGTGTTGCATTGTAATTTAAAATAATAAACGTGTATAGCTCTTACGACAGGCTACATAGTGTACAGTCAAACAAATACAGTAAATCTGAAATTGTGTTCTATGCTTCATGAGCACTCTGTGTGCTGTATATAATATATTTATAGTATGACAAAAAGCTATTTCTATTGCTATTCCTATACTGTATGCCTAATGCTGCCACGAGATTTGTGGTCTTCTATATAGATGAACTTCAACTTCAAATACATTGTGGGTGCTAATGTCCTGAGTAAGGTAGGGAGGGCACACTAGCATTCACTAAGTCCTAGCACTAGCACTGCAGCTTTAATAATCAATTAGTCTGGTGAATGCGTTACGTGTTTCGAAAAATGGACACGGTATTGAGACAAATGTGAAAATGCTTTTAAAAAAACTGTAAATGACCATATTGTGTTGTAAGCATCACAGCCGCCTGTGCAAACAACAGCAGTAATGAGTAACTGGTAACTAAAATACTTGAGTTATATATGAGTAACTAGATTTCTCAGAGTTTCATGTAAACGCCATGTCACGAATCTGATATGGTGAATGTGTGAAGTGTTTTGAAAAAGTGGACATGGCATTGAGACAAGTGTGGAAATAATAGTAAAAACTATAAAGAGTGAAAAATAAACAATGAAGACAGAAACTTAGAGGTTTGTATATGATATGTTGTGTTGATGTCTCACCCCAGCCAATGATGATGTACCAGTAGAAATATCTCTTCTCAGGGAAGAAGGTTTCCACCA
This sequence comes from Coranthus polyacanthus, assembly GCA_037367275.1. Lineage (NCBI taxonomy): Eukaryota > Metazoa > Chordata > Actinopteri > Kurtiformes > Apogonidae > Coranthus > Coranthus polyacanthus. The sequence continues at coordinate 19,328 of JAPQRN010000070.1, read as the reverse complement.
GCAGAGTGAAGAGGTACAAACCCTCGATGAACAGCCAGAAGTAGTTAGAGAGGACACAGTAATGGAAGAAGATCATGACTGCTCTGCACGCCAACTGAGAGGAGACAGACACAGAGATACACAATGGGACTGAAGGCCTTCAGAGAATCTGTAATGAGCAGAATTTGTGTCACAGTGTGGCTAAAGCTGTGTATGTATTACTCACACTGTTTATTACTCACAGTGTGTCACAGTGGTTGTGTCTTAGTGTTTAAGTTTATTTAAATTACATAGCACCTTAAAAGAAAAAAAGATTTTGCACCTGAGTGCTTCATAAAAAAAAAAACATGACAGATGTTGTGAAAAATAGACTAGGAGCCAGAGAGTAAAAGTGAGTCTTTAGGCGCTGACCCTAACCCTTAACAACACCAAGAGACTGCTTAATGTCTCTGGAAGGAGTTAGTGTTTGTGTTACTCACAGTGTGTATGAAGCAGTGTTCGCTGTCTTCCTTGGCATACAAGACACCGTCTTTGATGAAGACAGAAATCGCTCTCAAAATAAATGACACAAAAAGGTTCATGTGGATGAAGTTCCTGGTGCAGTGTAGCTTCCTTTGTGGAAAAACACATTTGAACACAATGAGAACCAAATGCTGAATAGATAGGAACAACATGGCTATATACAGCACCTACCTTTGTATTTCTTCTCCATTGTGTGTTTGTGCTAAACTATGGATAGCAGCCCATCAGGGCACACATTCATATGAATTTGTGTAAATTAAGTTCTAAGAGAATCTAAACGTATTTATTTACAACAAGTTTAAGGACTAAATACACCTGTTTTAAGACGTTGTCTTGTACATGAGTTTGTCGTTGTCATACTAAAGACAGTTTTTTACCATCATTTTCACTAATGTTTCAAAACCATGTGCACTTTTTCTAAACACTTTTTCTCAACACACATTCATCATATCAGTAACTATGTGAACTAAACTGTGTATAGGTTTGCATTGCTTTGATACAAAAAACATTCAATCATCACTTGTTCCAAAATTCATGATCCCTCCGCAAATGTTCACCATCAGCAAAATTCTGTACAAACATTCAACAAAACATTCACATCACATTTGCATCTAGATACTTAGATACAGTTGAAAACCAAACAAAATGTGTAAATAGATAGGTAGATACAAATCTGCATTCTGACAATGAAACTATACACCTGAAAAAAATTACAAAAATTGTCATATTTATCAATGAAATGTGCATGTATATAGCTTACATTAGATTATTATAGATTTGTTGATATTTTCCACTCGTATTGCTGTTTATATAAATCACAAGCTGTGATCAAAAGGAAGTGACACAAGAGTAAAACTGCACTTACAGTTATTTACCACACTCAATTATGCTATACTGTGACAGGCAAAACAACAGATTTAAAGTTTCTCTAGCTACTGCATTCAAATTGTATGCAACATAACAACTCAGTTATCAGGTCACCTGAGGCAAAGTAAAAATTAATGCACTGCAAAGGTCCAAGTCTAAGGAGACTGTTGGTCTAAACATGAAGTCCATCCATGTAAATGTTTGACTCCAAATCCTGTGGACAGGATGGATTGGCATTGTAACTACAGTACATACAGTATGTAATTCTAGTGTCATGTATTGTTATTACACTCACTGATATTAAAAGTGTATGCACACTTTGTGTTGTACTATAGTAAAGCACTGAACATTTAGCACAATTTCACATATACAATATTTATTAGGCATTACAATATGTAGCCTACTGTAAGAGCTGTCAGACGTTTTACTTTTATGTTACAATGCATCACTACAACACATAACAGTGCTTCAAGTAATTTGTGTTTTGTAATTCATTGTACATTGAGTGATACAGTTATCTTATAGCAGAAAACATAGCTGAACTTCAGGTAGCAGGAGTCACTTCTAGTTTAAGTATGAAATGTTTTGGTGGTTGAAGTGCATTTTGATGTGCTCAGATGTGTGTTTGTAAAGCACATACTGTGAGGTGTTGAAAAAGTGGACAAGGTATTGTGACAAGTGTGAAAATTAAAAAACTGTAAATGCAGTCTTTCATTTGTGTGCAGTGAACAGCAATGAACAGCAGAGGGCTCTCTCTCACCTGAATCTGCAGAGGATGACCATCGCTGTGGTGAGAGAGACCAGAGACGTACTGTACCCGACAGTGTAGAGAGCTTTTACAGACTCAAAGAACTGATCCTGAAAAAACACAGCAAACACAACAGCACAGTGGGTTTCAGAGTTAATAGATTTAATGAAAACCAAAACTAGAACTTAGTGAAAAAATAATTTAATTGACTGAAATAAAATGAGAAACAATAGTTTTCAAAAACAGAAAAACCAAAACTTCCGATGGACAATGCAGCAAAGGCTAAAATGAAATGGAAGAATAAGGTATATGGTGAGTGCTGCACAGAGTTAGGTATGAAACAATATGAAAAAAAATCATGTGCTCATCAAAGACAGGGCTTGATCAAATGAACATGAAAACATACAATGACTATCCAACTTACTATTAGTGAAAGTTCATAATGTGGAATGGCAGTCAAGAGGAGGCTGAGGCACTCAGATTATGAGAATACTAATCCTATATTAGGTCTTGGATAAGACGACACATTTCAAATTCAAAGACAGCACTGTTTAAAATTTTTTAAACTAAGTATGGGAGCTCTCTGATTATTTTCATTCTCATAATCAGAGTGCTTCGGACTGTAACCCTAATTCTACATTTAAATAAAACTCAAACTAACACTAAAAATGAAAGAAAAACTACTTATGCACTTGAAAAACTAACTCACACAAAACTGAAAAATTCAATAAAAATAAAATCTGCTGTTTTAATACAGAGTTCAGATGTGAAACACAGCTACAGACTGTGTTTTGGTCTTTTCTCACTGGGTGGCTGCTGTTTCCTTCCTCATAAAGGCAGCCATCGATGTAATGAGGAAAAGGCTCTGACCAACCAAACTCAGTGCAGTTACGACTCACTTTCCCCAGCTCTAAATAAAACAACCCAAAAACAACAACACTCATTTGATTAGAACATATGTGAAGATTTAAAATAATGAGCAAAGACATGGGTGACAACACTGACCGTAGTCTTCTTCACTCATGAATTGAGAAAACAGTTCAGGACAGCTGACCTCGACCACCTCTCCGATCCCCGCAGGCTGCCAACACGTCAAGTTATCCCACATCCAGGGGCACCCTGAACGCAACACCGAAATAAAGTAAAAACAATATCATCCAGGGGCACCCTGAACGCAACACCAACAAAACTAGATAAAAAAAGAAATATTATCACACAACGCCAACAGAAAGTAAAAAAAAAAGCCTACTGAGGGCTAGGAGTCAGGTTTAAATTGAACTTTTGTCTATAGTGGAATTATTTCAGCTGGTGCAACCCTTAAAATTTTAGCAGCTTGTAAGCTCCTTAGAAACTATAATAAAATTCGACTACATCTGAATTTACAGACAACTGCACAATGCAGTGTTGATGAGCTATTAAAATGTCTTTTCAGCAGAACAAGACTAATGTTCCTAAATAACCACAGGATAAATAAGCATTTGTTGTCAGTATGACCTGTGGACTGCAAAAGGTTGACAAGCAGAGTAATGATAACTAAATATGTCAGGATGAAATGCCAGAATTAACCTGCACATTCATTCACACAAAAACAGTAACGTTGTATCACTGACAAACATTTGAGTTTGTAGAATAATCTGCTGCTTATTGGCAGTTCTTAACTCTGTATTTACTCCATTTTATTGTAATGAACTTGTCCTGAAATTTTTAATATGTACCGTATTGTGGATTGTTCCCAGGATCAGCTGAGGCCATCATCTCCACACATTTCTCCTGCTCCCTCTTGATGACACAGTTGACTGGGACCGGCTGACTGGAAACCTGAAAACAACAAAGACGGATTATATTGTATGGAAAATTAACATTCAAAAAGTAAAGCAACATCTCAAAACAATGATAAAAAATCCATGATTCTTTTTTGCAGCAGAAAATAAAGACAAAGTAAAACTTGACGTGTTTTAGAAAATTAAAACAGTTGTCAAGAGTAGAAATCTGACCAGCTTGAAAAAATGACAAAATATAAATGTCGTAGAAATGTTTAAATCAGTGGATACACACAGCATGTTAGTTTTTACGCATCTCAGACAATTACCGGGTTATTACTTTGTAATTACATGGTATTACTGAATAATTATCTTTTTAGTACCCAACTGTTTCTGTTCTCACTGAGCTCTATACAAAGCTGGTCAGTTGTGTAAAAATGATGCTGTATTAAAATATTAAAAATTAAACAGATGAGATAATGCAATATGAGAATTCAGGATGCTGTAACTCTCTGTGGATGAAACATGTGTAATTTAATAGACAGTATATATAACAACCCTAACCCTCTATCAGTACACTAATGTAAGTTATGGACTGCTTCTGGACTTTCTATATGCAAATACTACACAGCAAAAAGACCAGGGTTGAATTAACTCCCACAGACTTGATTTCAACACTTTTTGAGTGTGTATGTATTTCCCACTTTTCCAGAGTTAAATTAACACTTTCAAATTAGTTAAATATTTAACACTTTTTCAGAGATCCTTCTTCAACTCAAAAAACAGGGTTGAATTCACACTAAAGGTGTAAACAAGTAACACTGCCTCTGAGTTATTTTTTTAAACTATTTGGGTAGGGTTATTTTAACTCCCGAAAGTATCAATGTATCTACACTGAAAAAGCATGTTATAAAACAAGAAAAATTCCAATAAACTAAATCATTTTCAAACAGCATTTATTTATGCTTTTCACTTAAAACTGTATGAAAGATGGTAAAATGTACTTACTTTCATCAGACATACTACATTAACTTTGAATATCAAATGGTTTGTAAAATTTTAACTGAGACTTCTTAATGAAACACTTTTCACCACTTTTTAAAAAGCATGGTAATGTTCAACAAAACTCTCTGTAAATAACTTGTTTGATAAAAAAATATGATCTTCAACCAAAAGTATGTCACTTATTTGACAAAACACTGGCATGTCTTCTTCCATTGCACTGCAAATAACAAGTCCTGCTCTGACATGTAACACTTGAAGAGCTACTCTGATCTGATTGGTGAAATTGGTCTTGCAAGGCTTGTACCTGAGATGAAGTTTCAGCTGGCTCACTAGAGGAACACCCATCAGCTGAAGTTTGAGCAATTTGTTGATCATTGCTATGAACCTTATCAAGATGCTTCCGAAAACCTGCGTATGTTAGGAACTGATGCCTACAGCCCTGCTGAGAACAAAACAATCTGAACTTGGGTCCTGAATAGTAAGCATGTTCAGCTCTTAAATGTGAAACTGCTGACTGCTGGCATACAGTTTCTGGCACATGAAACAGGTATTTTTTTTTTGTCTCATTCAGAGGACGAAAGAAGTATTGGCTGGTTAAGCAGTCTGGCTCTCAGCTCCCTGACTGGGTGACTCTTTCATTTTCCCCACATCAATGTTATACACCGTTGTCTGCAGGAATGTGTAGAAATTCACTAATGCAACATCATAAGACAAATTAAACACAAAATGTGCTTTGAAAAGTTCATCAAATGCCCCAAGGGACCAGTTTGCCTGGAATGGGATGAGATGATTATCCATGGCGATGTAGAAGCTGTGAATCTTGCTCTTCTGACGCCCAACTGCAAGGAGGTATGGCTGCTGACCCCGCTGGTTGCGGAGATGCTCCTCAAAACTGCAGCATGACTACGAATGAGACAAGGATACTGAACATCAGACACAAGAAAAATGTGCAGCCATAGAGAATTCTACATAATTTACACCAATCATCCATAATTATAACCACATGCCTAATATTGTGTACATCAGAGGCCAACATTGGCACTCTGACCAGTCTGCAGCTATGCAGCCTCACACACATCAAGCTATCCTTCGCTCCCTGTGCACATCAGTGGTCCCTTGTCCTTCCTTATACCACATTTGGTGGGCACCAACCACTGCAGAATATAAACACCCAACAAGATCTGCAGTTCTAGCAATGTTGTAACCCAGTTGTCCAGCCATTAGTTTAGTCCTAATCAAAGTGGCTCAAATCTTGAGCTGCCCATTTCCAACACAGCAGCTTCAGGACTACATAGTCATCTGCTGCCTGATGGATCCCACTGACAGGTACCATCTTAACCAGATAATCAAGGTTATTCACGTCACCTGAAGTGGTTGTTAATCTTACAGATAATAGATGTAACCAATTAATCAACATTCTCACTGGCAAGTGCAAAATAGAAGTTCAGTTTGGTCCACCTTCTAGCAACTTTTGTTCACACATGCGGCTAAGAAAGTGACACGTAAACAACTTTTGTGACATAATTACCTTATGGAAGACTATAAGTCTTTCAACTGCATCGCATGCACTAATTTTTGAAGACTTCAGTCCTCCTGCTCGCAGTGGGATCAGATGTAACAGCAACAATAAGGAGGCGATTTCTTGGTCGTAGGCTGAGGACAAAGTGTAACAAGAACAAAGTGAGACTTCTTCAAATATACTTTTCACATTTGAATGAGATGAGGAAGACATGAAGTAGTGTTAAACAGTAATTCAGAATTCAGATAGTTCCGTGCTTTTGTGTCTCTATTTTAACTATATAGTCTTGAAAATAATGAATGATACTGCTTTAAATGCCAAAATGCAAATGTGTTAAACAAAACTCACTTGTCGTTACATCATCATTACTGCCTCTTGGACTTTCAGCCGACTGCACCAACTGACGCAACTCTGGTGTTGAACTGAGCTGCTTGGCCTTGTTTATGACATTTGGCTTGAAGAACACATCCCACTTCTGCAGCAGCCTGGAAGATGTCTCATCATCAAATAGAAGGGTGAAATCTTGATCCACCTTTACAAAAGAACATTAAATTACAACAACTACTGGTACAGGAAATGTTTTCAAATTTCAGCCATTCTCAACATCTCATTCCAAATTTACCAATCCTTTAGTATCCAGGAACCTAGGGAAAGTAGACAGGATATCAGCACCTCTGTTTGGGTCATGAACAAGCTTCTGACGGTGCTGAAAGGTCTCTCTCATCTTCAGGAAAACCACAGAATTGTCAGATGTATGATTGAGCAAAGATATGGCCTCATGGCAAGCATCCCCATCAAGCTGCCTTTCAACATGAACAGTCCACTGGAAATTTGGGCCTCCACAAGGAAAATCGTTAGAGCTACGTGTTGGCAATGCAGATCCTCTACGAATCTGCCTCTGCACTGTTTTCAAACGCCATGAAATGTATCCTGTGTTAATTGCAGCATCATAGAAGTGTTCCTGAAATTCACAAAATTAACAAAATTGTCAACCTTGGCTCATGAGAAATCTCAAAGAATTTAAATGCCAATGTCATGCACAAGACTGTGTCACAATTATGTCCTGGGAATGTCATGTAAACAATTCTAATTACTTACAAAGCCTTTATTGGAATATGGATCCTTGAGGGAAGGGAACAGTGTCACTATCCCAAGAGCATACTTTTCTCTGACTGTTTTAGTAGGAAGATGATTGAGCAAATATAGTAGAGCAGTACTTTAAATCTATGCAATGGACATGTAGATATTTTGCATCAGTTAAAACATTATGAAACACACGTACCCAGTATGTCATCGAGACACGAGTATGTTAACCATTTGTCTTGTTGTAGTAATTGTTAAAGTTCCTGATGTTTGGTACTCCTGTAGTACTTGCTCACCATCAGACTTGCCTCTTAATATTGATTCAATCAACTAATAAAAATCAAAGACATGACATAGAAACATGATGATAAACAGCTTTTCTAGAAACTCTGAGTGAGGTCGCTGAATATTTCTGCATCGACTTCTGTTCCTGTTTCATCCTTGTACAAAATTTCTGCATTTGGTGGCAATCAAAATCTCTCAATGACTGGAAAAACATAAAGAGAAAACTTGTATTTAACTTGTATTTAACTTGTAACTTTATTTCTTGTCTCACAGCAAATGGCTGTTCATATTAAACACATTCACCATATAATGATCTCACAAACCCTGAGCAATTTACCTTGCAAAATACTTTTTTTCCCACATTTGAATGTTAACTGACTTTTCATTGTGGACATTTTTGTTGTATTTTCTGCTTTTGGTTCAATGAGGCACAGTGTCTGCTTAAAGAAGTGTAAAGAAACCAAAATCTAGAAAGCTGTGGAGCTTCCAGAATGCATAGTGTATTGTTTATTTTTTTAAATTTCAAATCTTATTCTAAAGCTAAAGCAGAATACCATACCTTTTTCATGGAGCTGCAGAAAGTCAAACCACCCTTCAAGCTCCTCTAACTTCGCATACCTCTGCTGTTGACCATATTTCACCTGTTATTTCACTTAACCAGCATTTTACTGAGACACACAAGAAAGTCTGACCAAGCAAATTAACACTAAAAGAGAGAACAGTTCAAAATAAGTACAATATTGATGACACAGACGACACGACACATGAAACATAACTTACGTGTTGGCAAGTTGGGCAAGTTCAAACATGTTTTCTATTAGCGCTAGCGCCTTTCATCTAGTTAAGTTACAACAGCGGTGGAAAAAAAACACAAGATAACTTAGGCCCAGCATGAAACACGATTTTACAGTTTAAACAATTTTGTTTTACATGGCTATAAGCTAGCATATGATATACAGTTAACAAATAGTTACTGATAAATGTGGAGACGTTTTAAAAATTAGCTAGTTAGCTAAAGTCTATGTTAGCTAGCTAGTTATCTTTGAACTAGCAAGCTAACGTTAATCACCCAGAAAAGTAACAGAGTTCAGTCCAGGCGAGAAACACGGCTTTGCAAGTGCATATGTTCTCCATGGGGTTTTAACTGTACACATTACACTTCTCAGCATCAATTAATAATCGTTTATGTAAGTGTGACTTCATTAGACTTACCGAGTTCAACTGCAGGAGGGAAAGAAAATGGCGCTGCCTCAAATCACTGTGACAGTGAAACGGGTGAAACAGTTGGCCGGAGCTAAATTACGTCTGAATAGAGTTGTTTGAACCCTGATGTGACCAACTCCGTCAAATAACTCCAACACTGAACACCATTTAACTCAAAATGTGTTGAAATCCCATTTTGGGAGTTGAAATCAACTCGCAACTGTTTAACTCTGAAATTTCAACTCTCTAATTTTTGCTGTGTACAAGCACTTGAAGTATTTATTTACAAATTATATCTCAATTTGTACAAATATGAAAATGATGTAAAATAAGTTTTAGATGACTAAATCCATCTGTGTTCATTTATATCTGCATTAACAAACAGTGAAGATGGAATTATCTGAATTATAACAGTTCACATGGTTCATTCATGATAATGTAATGTATAATGAGCATTTCCAAAGAATGCACTCCATAAGTACAGAGTCATCAGCACTGAACACAAAGAACTTTGTGTTAAAATTAGAATGAACACATTAGAAAACAGGGATGAATCTGCTGCAATAGAAGAGATTCTAATAAAAAGTGGAAATAAAGAAATAATGGCTCGTTTCAAAGAATATCAAGTGCACAAATACAAACCCTTACAGTACTAACCCTAACCCTTCATTATGTCCCAAGCACTCAAGCATCACAAGACCTTTGAGATGAAAAGTTAATAAAATGGTGACTTTTCAATGAACAGTGTTGCCATAGCAATGCAGCAAATTTTAATGCATTGCCAGAAATGGACCAATGCCCCCTATTTGAAAGTTATATATTTTTTACCATTGACCAGGCCCTCACACCTCTGCGTACGTCGAGGTGGACCTGGTCCTGACCTTGTTTCAGATGTTGCACAAAGGAGTTAAATAGTATTTCACACTACTGTGTCAGAAACCAGGCAAAAGTATAGCAAAAAGTATCATTTGGAATTAAAGCTGCAAATTACAAATTATACCTTATTTTTTCTGGCTAGCAAAAAACAAGGTAATTAAATCCCTATTCCCTATTTTCTATTGAATTGAAATTCTGAGTTTACCTGCTGAATTAGAGCTGTGTAAGGTTTTATCCTGGTGGATTACAAACCCTCACTCTCCATATGCTGTCTTTAACACCGTCTGTTCAGGAAATCACACGTTCATCCCTCTATGTTGAATTTATTCAGATTCTAACTCCACCTGCTCTTCAGTCAGTTTAAATATTAACCTCCATCTATTCAAACAGACAGAAACTGAAGACACATTACATTTAGATCTGGAAATTTTAATTATTTTTCTTAAATGTATGAATTTGATAAATCATGCATGAAAGAGTCAAATTCTCTGTACTTTTGTGCAGTGATAAAAAACAACCCTGTGTTCATATATATTCAGTTGTTTAACGGTGTTAGTACTTTTATTGTATTGTTACACAGTTTGATGTTCTCATGTCAGTTATTTATAAGTTTATTTTCACATACAGTATATATTAAGGCTAATATATGAGGTGTGACAGTAGAAAAACATCTCATTTCATGTTCTGCTCTGAATTTATATCATTGTGTCTTGTTAATACTCTTTATTGTAATATTTTTAATAATTTGGATGAGTTTTACGTTCCTCTACACAGATTCAGACATGAAATGATCATGAATGAAACACAAACAAACATGAAAGACAGTGAAGTGACATAGAACCAGCTGAGACAAACCAGGAACTTTTATTTCAGTATATTTATATTCTGAGCCTTATTTTGTGGTGTAACTGTGAAAGTGTTCCATGTACACATTTAGTATTTTAGAAACTAATATCTATATTCAGGCTGTATTCAATTTATTTGCTGCTACAGTTGAATCTGTTCTTCTGTTTAACAGTTTCATGTTTGTTTTGTGACCAGATTCAGTTTTTAGGCCTGTAATTATTTAGTTGGAAGCTATAGTTGAAAAGTGTTTTCTACTGACCTTTTTGTATTTTATAGTTAGATCACATGAATGACTGTCATTTAGTTCTAGAATTCATTTTATCGTCACCGATCCTTATGTGTGGTCATCTTACCGAAGGCAGGAGGAAGAGGAGGAAGAGAAGGAGGCATCTGATGTGTGCAGCAAACATTTTGTTTAATGTCCCTTCAAACTCTGAAGCCTCACAGTTGGACGTCAGCTCACCTGAGAATCTGAAAAAACAGTGTCAAACATAGTGTTAACAGTAATGATGGAAATGCATTCATGTGAGATTATGATCAACTGTATGAACAATGAAGTGGACTTCAATGCTTTACTGAAAAAAAATCTTTGGGACATTGTTTCAAATCTTTTTTATTGTATGGACTACAAAATGGTACGTGGACAAGGAAGTAGTTTTTTTTTTTACTTCAAATTGTAATTTTTAAATTACTTTCTGTCTTTTTTGAACATGCTTAACACTGCTTAATCATTATTCTTAAAGAAACCAACAGAAACCTGTGACTCGACTGAAAGATAACACAGAAACTTCGAGCAGCATGAAAAGACTTCACATCCTTTACTGTACCTTGATTTTCATTCATAGCTACTGTAACCCGTGCAGAGGTATTGTGTGTCAGTTACAGTTTTTACTGTTTGCTTACATACTAACAGTGAATCCTTAAAGCATTTGTAACCCTTGCCCTAAAAAAGACAAAAAGTACAAAAACATTTTCTGAAACAAAAAAATCATTTGACCCACATTTCTTCACTCTAAGATCCAAACTTATGAAAATACATCATGAACTGCTATAACATCTACATTTACACTTTAAAATGTATGTGAAAACAAACATATGTATGTCGGGTTTTGGCTCAAAGTGAAGGATCAGGATCAGGGCTGGGCTTTTGGCATTTTCTCCTCCAAAACCTGCCAACATCAAGCTCCTCCCACTGTCTCCTGTTGTCACGGCAACAGCTGAGAGCACTGCTGAGTCTGGAACTGAAGCGGACCACGTGGACCTGAAAGCCCTGCTGCTCATCTTCTGTTTCATACTGTAAACAGACTGTAAACAAATGAACCTAAAGAGCATCACGTTCATCTGTGTGAGTAGGACAAAGAAATTCTGCACAAATTATACACAAACACGCAAACAGCAGTTTCGTTCACATTTAAATAGTAATAATAACAAAACAAGGCACAACATTAATGGTTAAAATAATAAAATACTGCTGTCTCTGCTCATATGTGTCACAGTGAACAAAGACATGTTAACAGTACAGAGAGAAAACACCATAAAGTAATAAAGTATTTGTACTCTAACCAGTGACTTATTGAATCTCTTTAATATTTATCACTGTCAATCACTGGTTCAGCTCTCATACATGTCCAGTCTGTGTGAGGAGGCAAAAAACACAGTGTGGATGTTTGTGTTCAGATGGTGAAACCTCTTGGGAAAAGAGGAATGATTTCTCTCTGGGAAAAAAGATGGATATGAGCAGCAAGCGTTTGTGATGGTCAATGCTATGAGGAACAAGACTGTAGCGTTCATCATCAGAGTAACAAGTAATTTCTCTCAGATTCATGTCTGCATGTGTTAATCCACTCTGTTCTGTCCAACTCTGAGTGAAAATCCCACTAAGTCACTTAAGTCTCTATATTTAGATTGAGGAATGAAGGCAGAATTAACATCCACAGACATGACTTAGTCTTCATTATTTTGGGAGGCAGAGCGAGCTGCACATATTACAGAGAGAGAGAATCTAAAACTGTCCCATTTTCTCTCTCATTATGTCCTATTTTTCCCCACAATTCACTGGGGAACTGCTGTCACCAGATGGAAACCAAGACATAAGAAATCAAAGAATAGAAACATCATCCTGAGAAATGTACTTTGTAAGAGAACAAACTGAAAGACTCGTAAACTCACAAAACTGTTGAAGTACAGGCAGTGTTATTCAAAATGAATCACTGACTCTAAATACTACAACACCCACGAGCCTCCCCTTCTGTTGCCATAGAGAAGAGACCTCAAACTGTTTCTGCAAAATGAAATCTTCAGCTTGCTACTTTTACTCATCGAGAATTATAAAGGCAATTATGGATTAAAGTTTTGACAGAAGTTTAGGTGCAAATTCAGGGGAGGCTCCCATCACTAGATATGTAGACACATTCAGAATGAAGAAACTCAAAGTGAAACCTGGAAACATGACATTTATAGCAGCATGCAGCAGTGAACATTTTTTTATTCATTTTTCAGTATTCAGCTAGCAGTTATGATGTGGTAGGTTATTAATAGGGATTATTGACATCAGATCCAGGGAATTATATCAGTAAATTAAGGTAAAACACAGCCATAGTAGTAAGGCATTCTAATCTCCATCAGCACTTTTTATTTTAAAATATCTGAAACTTATAGATAACATGCATCCTAACCTGATCCCTCCAATATCTGACTGAAGATTTCACACTTGATATCATTAAACATTAAATCAATATCATTCAAGCCTCACAAACTCAAAGACTTGGAGAGAGATACTGAGAGAGACAGTGAGTCAGAGGTGAGTTTGTATTCAGTTAACACCAGCTTTTGGCAGGTGGTATTTGCAGCAGCGACTGTGTAGCAATTTGCGCTGGTCTTTTGTGAATTTGATGGTTTTTACAAGGCTTATTTCCATATATCTGCATATAAAGGGGATGATTTTGCACTGAATGTATGAATATTCCCTCATTTACATCCATGTAAATGACACAGGTGCAACATTGGCACTATCTGCTTGACAGCACAGTTTGCTGTGAATTTTACCCTTCGCAGGTACTCTGTGAATTACATGTGATATTATAACATACTCATTTGATACAGTGGATTCTTTGGACAAGTTTACAGCACATTCTGATTAGGCATCTCTTTTGCAGGTTTTATCTCAGTTTGTGACTCACAGTCTCCTGTTTACATTCAGGGGAACAGAGACAAAGATCCTCGCTGGTAGAGATGGATGAAGAACAGAAAAGGAGAAACACACCTGTTAAATATTATGACAGAGGACATCAACAGGTTTATGGATCTGAACAAATACTGAGAAGTTGACCTTTTCCAGAAGGAGTTTGAATGAATGACAGATGGAGTTTGAAACCAGTGGAAAACAGCTGAACAGCTGTATGTAAATGGGATTATTAGTGGAATATTCATTTTCATAGAAACCAATTACTAGAAATTTTGTCTTTTTCAGAATGAGGGCAAAAACTGGAACATTTAGTGCATGTAAACATATTTACTGACCTCAGACTAGAACAATAAAAATCAGATCCTCTCCTGGAACACACTGGATGTTTAATTTAATGACCATCTCATCTGAAAGTGGACTATTCTCTGCACTCTAACTTGTTTAGCACGTTACTGCTTCCAGTTTTCTTTCTTTTATTACAGTATTTTTATTTTCTAAGTGAGTTTGACTATTTTCTTAGTACATTTAGAAAATATTTTTCTGTAATAGGTGCCTTATGTTGATGCATTTCTGGGTTTCTACTTGTGATTCATCGTGTAATAAACAGATCCTTTTGAATTCAGAGATTCATTGTGTGCAGGTTCATCATCTTCAGCTGATTCGACTAAATGACAATGAGCTCAAGCGTGATACTGGTGTTTTACATATCAGCCAACACAACACGCCTCATTAAACCATTTACATGTGAGCATTAGATAAACTCTGCTTTGAGGTTACAACTACGAATCAGCTGACAGAAATCTGACCAGGTCTCAGTTCTGATCCGGATGTGGAAAAAAAACATGTGAAAGTGAACGAGTGTATGACTGTCTTTCAATTGGTATGATTATATATATATGATAAATATGATGTAATTGCTCATACAGACAGTGTGTTACCGTAACAGCTGTTTGACCTTCAGGACGTCACTCATTCATCACTCATTCATCAGTGTTAATGAATGAGCAGCAGCTGAGTGTTCTCTAATGTAAACACACCTCAATGACGCAGAAACATGTGAGTTAAAAGAACTGAAAGAACATACACACATAAACAGACATGACGTGACATTTTCAGTTTCTATTTTCAAAAAGCTTTAAATGCATAAAGACACCATATATTTTCCCATATATGTGCTCACTTCAAATTTTGTAAAACCATTAGTTATGTGTAGTTTTCTGTTGTGTTAAATATCATGTGGTGAAGATGACTGCTGTCTGGAAAACATCTTAAAAATCCCTTTGAATCTGTTCACATATTATTTACTTTTCACATTTATTTTCAGTATGTTTGAACTGTACTTTAAAATGTAATATTAATGAAAACTGTAGATGAGAGAATACATTTTAATACCTTTGTACTAATGTTTACATAGTTTCCCTTTAGGGTCTGTGATGACCTTTTGTTGTTATTTGACTAAAATCTCTGCATTTTGCATAATTTTGGACCAATATTACAATGTTTAGAAAATAGCTCAAAACACAAAACAAATATGGTCATTCGTGAAGTCAACACACTACTCCAATTTTGTGAAAAATAAATATTTTAAAAACCTTTTTTTATGTATTTTAAGAAAGCTACGTTTATTTTGATGTACAGTCTAGGGATGTAATGGTATGAAATTTTACCACACAGTACAGTATGATATGGTATCTATCAAAATACAGCGGTATATGGTATTTGACTGTATTTTTTAAATCCCCTTTTAATTAAACATTTGTAAGCCTTTCACCACCGGCACGCGTGGTCAAGACACTTGCGTGCAACGCTATATACATGATTGTAATAGCTCCATGTGCAGAGCGAGAGCAGCTCCTACCGAGTTTTGTAAAAATCCAATCCCACAGGGTAACATCCATTTTCAAAAGCACAACAGCGATGATCATCCAGGAATTACACGAATCCCGTCTCGTCAGACAAATATCTGTCTGCAACAAGGATGAGCAGCAGGAAAACACACCTTCAGCAACAACAGAATATCCACAGCTCTGGGCAGCTGTTCCACGACGTCCATTGAACGTTCTTCTGACAACAGTCTCATTTCTCCTCTGTGCAGGCAGAAAAATAGCTGGCGGTCTTCCGAATATACCTTTACATCCCTAATACAGTCACACAGTTTGTGTCCAGATTCATAAAGATTAACGGTGTCATATAACTTTTATCATTCATTACTATTGTTACCTTATGTTACTGATGACCTGACACTGAATATCACACATATTTTTATACAAACCCATGACACGTAAACATGTTAGTGCCAGTTGTTGTTCGTGTTAAAGAGGCTCTAAACTCAGACTCTCTGCACTTTTTATACATCATTTCAAACTCATTGTCCAATAGGATCAAGGCAGGTTCTACACTACTACTACACTAAATACTGGCATTGGTGATTGGTGCACACTCTAAGTGACTGTGCAATAAGGGTGTGTATTTACTTTACTTACCACTGTTTTCAGAAAACTCAACTGTATCAGTAATAACAGTGGAAATAACTTCCAAAGTTCAAAGGATGGACTCATGTTTGGGAGCTATTGTAGGTGGAGCGGATGTTGCAATATTGTTCTTCCACTATAATCAATGAGTGTGTCTACACCAGACGTGGAGCATAAGTGATGTATATTCACTGCAGACATTCACACTGAACAGACCAGTGTTCTATTCATATTTTTCATGGGAAGCATTCACAGCCCTTTTTACACAGAAATGGGTCATAATGTGGATATTTTTTGGTTAAACTATTGATCTACCGGAAATAACAATTTTTTGTCCATTTAGATTTGAGAGTTAAGTTACTGTTTCATGTCTCCTGTGTCCTGATGAACTACCCTTTTCAACTGAAGTTTCACCGCACTGAACATAAAACCGTCTTGTTTTTGTCTTTGACCTATGCTGTAAAAAGACACATTCAGCAGCACATAAAGTGTATTTTATGTGTTCTGTGAAGCCAAAGCATCAACTATCAGTGATTAAAAACATCCAAAACAAGGCAGCATTTGAGGCCCATGACAAGGTTACAGCTGTAACCCCCAATCTATAACCACACTACATTGCTAAATATACAGATTAAAAACATGTAATATTAAATTGTGAAATAACTGAAGCCTGCTGCTGCTTTTCTTATATTTTCATTAATTTTGTTGTAGTGCCTATTTGGCTCAAAATAACTTCAGTCTTCATTCTCTTTAAAAAATGATACTTCTTTTTATTTTCAGCAGGCGGACAAAATGCCAAGTAGTGTTAAGTAGATAAGTAGACAAAATGTACTTTTTGTGTTTTTGAACAATATATCAATTATATCATTTTAGAGGCTTTAATGCCTGATCAGAATTATGAAAAATGTCTCACATTTGGTTTAGTGGAATCTGGTCACTGTTGTAATAATACATGTATGATTCAGTGACACATCCACTGTAACATTTCCATTAACCACACGTATACACACTATGAATAAAACGCATGAATCCAAAATTCGGAGTTTAAACTGAGCAGATTTTAACTCAACCCTGCAGAATGTGATCAGCCTCAGTATTTTCTGTCAGAGCTTCCTTTATATTCAGTGTGTCTCCTCAGTACCGCAGGATCCTGTCTGGCTCACACACTACTACATACTAATACACTAACACACTAATACACTGATATACCACTGCCCCGCCTCACAAATTCACATCCTCCACATTTCAGTCCAAATATCACGCTGGAACTCATGTTTTTTTCTGATTCATCTTACCATAGTAGCGCTGTTCTGCTCTGCTGCGGATCCTACGGCCTGATGGTGAACCGGTCTGCAGGGACAGCGCGACCCTCCCGGGGTCCGAAGATACAATGCAAACCCTCCCCGAGGATCCAGACGAAGAAAGGCTTAACTTCAATCCGAAATGCGGTTAATGTGGGCAAGTTAGCGGTGAAGAGTCGAGTCCGATTTGACTGTTCGTACAGAAAACGTTAATCGTTGAACCGTTGATTTCTCAGTGGTGTTTTTTTTTATTCCGCTGTTCGATTCGCCTCCAACAGAAGAAGAATGAAGAATGCACCGAGCATGTTAACTACAGCTCTCTCTCTCTCGCTCTCTCTCTCTCTCTCAGGCAGAAACATGTATGACAGAAGGAACATGTTAAATAATACGGACGATACAAATTATACCGATGTGTGAGTGTGATTTAATCAAACATCAGGACCATGGACAGCAGACATTTTATTTTAATAATAAACACACATACGTGCTGCTGTTTAAATACAACAGGACAGTATTAATGTATTTAATACTACATTATTTGATACAATCCTTTTTATAATATAAGCCTTTTTTCATACAAAATTTAAATGAGTTCATTTTCATACATCATGATGTGATAATGATAATAAATCACAACTAGATCTGGGCTATAAGATTTTAAATGTTATAATAACAAAAATGTTCATATCAGTAGATATTAATAATTACCGTGATATATGTCAAACAATTATTTCTTTACATTGTAATGGCTAATTTTTGGTCCTGAGTGAAAGTTGAAGAAACCAGATAGTTATTTGTGGTTTGAAATTATTCCTTAAAAATGTAACAAGATGAAAAAAGTTTAAAAATCAGATATTTTGGGTTTTTAAACTCTATGGTCAGAGCATTTCACAAATCTATAGATAGAACATTCAAATGAATATGAACAAAATTCATCCTATATACAAATGAAACATTTATCACAATAATAATTTTTGGTTATCCATTTACAAATATAAAACATCTGACAAAAATACAATATATTATTGACAAGAGAAGCTGAAGGAGAATTCCCTAAAAACCTTCCAGAGGTTTGACAGGTGTCATTCTCCAGGCAAAGTAGCCTGTTTCATAAAGTAATGACATACATGTAGTAGACACAATTTATATTTATATAAAAACATTGTGACACTCAATAACAATACATCCTATAGTCATCCATCTGTTACTACAGTTATAATGAATCATGGCCATTTACATTTACCCTAAAGTCTCTTTGAAGTGTAATTGAGGACAGAAAAATGGATGTCTCCATAGAATAGACTCAAATGGGGAAAAATCTGAGACCTAAGACGTGTTATCCACATCGGCGGTAATGACGCCCGACTACGGCAATCGGAAGTCACTCAAATTAATGTGGAATTGGTGTGTAGTTTTGTGAAAACAATGTCGGACTCCATAATTTTCTCTGAACCCCTACCAAATAGGACCAGTGATGACATGTTTAGCCACATGTCATCCTTCAGCCGCTGGCTGTCTGAGTGGTGTCCAGAAAATGATGTGGGCTTCATTGACAATTGGAAATCATTTTGGGGAAAGCCTGGTCTTATTAGGAGAGATGGTATCCATCCCACCTTTGATGGTGCTGCTCTCCTATCTAGAAATATGGCTGTATTTATTAGTGACTCAAATTGACAAGT
>JAPQRN010000068.1:9161-20761 GCA_037367275.1 Coranthus polyacanthus | reverse complement strand
GGAGAGCTGTTGTTTTACTTGACGTGAAATTAAACAACTTAGTAAAAGGATTCATTGTTGAAGTTGTGGAGCCCTGCTGCTATCATTTCCCGTGTCCAGGCTCTGTGAACACCTAGTTTCTCATAGTCTCTTTGTGCTTGGAGTATGGCTGCGAGAGACATAGCGTTGCCATGGAAATACGGCTTGTTTCATGTGTGGGCAGAGAATGAGACTTGAGATGTTGGGATACTCAAGACAACTGCCTCCAGTTCAGTCACCGACTCGGAGTTTCAACTATTGCACTCGAGCTCTTTACTTAAACGTTGTCAAAATAACATATTTTAATCTATCAGGAGGTGAAACCACACAGTTTCATTTATAATTGAGTGTGTCACGCTGCATTCAACTGGAACAAACTGCCAGTGGAGAGATTTGCTCAAAATATGTGTAATATATAATATATATTTTAAATCCAGGTTAAAACACTTCTCATTTCATGTGAGTACTATACTTCCTTCTAATCGTATTAGTAAGTAATGTTACTAATTCTTTTTTATTTTGTCTTTGTTTCTGGATGTTCCTTGTGTTTACATAAAACACATTGAATTGCCGTTGCCCTGCCGTGGGATAGTAGCAAAAAATTTTACACCTAAAACTTTATTTTTAAATTACATATGCACAACTTGGGTTTTAAAGAGAAAAAGTAAAGTTCTCCAAAGAGGTCAGTGTGTGTTTGATAACCTTGATCCCAAACAACAGGTCTAATGAATCTGATGTCGTGAACTCCACGTCCACGTTTCCCTGTTGCCTCCACCTACTTTAATTCTTTCATTTGTCCTGGTTTACATTAAACCCCAGCGTCCTCAGCTTGAAGACGTGTTTACTCTCCACTATCTACAGTTCAACCAGGCAGCAGAGGGGAAAGCGAAGCAGCTTAATTGATTTAAGGAGGAGCAATGTGTCCTGTAAGCTCCCAAATCCCCTGTTTTGGGAGCTGGACAAGAAAAATTCGGTTGCTTGACCTGAAGCCAAGAGAGCTCACAGACTCAGTGCAGAGGATGAACAAAATGTCCTAGATGATGTTTTGGGATGCACAGCGATTGTGAGGCTTGCTGTCAGTATAGAAAACTTAACACAAGCCACAGATTTAGAGTTGCTCAAACATTTAGACGTATACTGTGTCCTGTAAATAAAGACATTTCTGCTTCATTCCATCTGGGCTTAAGCCTCGAGTTTCACTTTGCTCATTGTGAAAACATCTTGAATGAAAGTGACCCATCAGACTGAGATGTTTATAGTTCAGCAAAACATTTTGAAATATTTTTTATCCAATGCTAAATTAATTGCAACCAAGTCACCGGAGTTAAATATTGCCATTGGATGTTTTTGCAAACTAATGTAACCAGTTTCTGAACCAAAAATACATTTCTTGTCAACATTTCTATACGTGTCCGCGTTAAAGTGTTTTGATTGGTCCTCATGCTTCTTGGCATGAACATAATGTAAATTGTTCACAGATGATTCATTTATTTTCTGTCACAAGAACACCCAACTAGATTTACAATATCAAGTTACTGAGACGACAGCATCATTAAACTATTCATGGGTAGCGTTAGGCGCTAACGACACTTTGGGTTTGAGAAGATAGCAGAGTTGGTTTAATGCAGAAAACACCCACAAAGACGTGATCAAAAACAAAGTCACAACATCTTCATTAATAGTTAAACCAAACCATGAGCTTTCCTTTTTATTGCATGAACGTCAAAACATTTAGGAGTTGGGATGCAAACCCCATTCTGTGGTGGCAAAGTCCTGGATTTTAAATGTCCACCATGAACCACAATCACCTCCTACCTATTGAGGGAAGGCAAAAAAGTAGACCCTGAGATTCTATGTATCCACGGTTTGCGGAGACGGTTTTGACCTTGAAAACAAGCAACTGATGGCGAATTAAACGGATCAGGTTCGAGGGCAAAAAATATGAAAAGAAGTGAAGAGAAAAAAAGGATGAATTTATATGCAAACTATAAACAAGGCTGCAAAAGAGAGGGATGAAAGATAATCAGTGTAATGGATGGGTTAAGGACAAAGAGTGCTGCGGTTTGTCATCCAATAATCTGTTTGTGAACCCTTGGTGAACTAAGAAAGACACCGGGTATATACAGAGACGTGGGGCTGAAAAGGAAAAGAGCGTACAACCACTCCTCCCTCAGCTCGTTCCCACTCAAACTCGAACACTGCATTTTCTACAGTATAACACCTGTAACAACAGCAGCTTCACTTCACAACTCTATATAATGCAGTTATTGAGCGGGGATGGTTTTATTAAATCCACAACGGAATGGGATGCATTACACCAGAGGTGTTTGTGTGGTTGTTAATATTGCTTGTCAACAGGCCGGTAAATACTAGAGATTCATCACCAATTCACCAATTGGTCCAAAGAGAAGCTGCAACACTGGTGGGTTGGCTGTACTCTGCAAGTGCCACATTATGTTGTGTGAATCTTTGCAGTTATATTAACAAGTTAATTTTTTGTGCTCTTCTTCTGCACATGACTGTCTAATTAATTATCTAACTGGGATGTTATTTGCCCGAGTTTGGATTGGTTGTTTTAATTTCTCTGATATGATACAACAGTTTTGAAAAGATAACTTATAGTAACACAAAGACAGTGCAGGGAGGGACAACAATGAACATGTTTCGAGCGTCTGTTTGCACCCAGATACGCAAGTAAGTTCACAAAATCATGAATAATGTTATATACAATATAAGTCTCTACTGACTCAACAGAGTGAATGGATCTGTTGTTAACTTCAATAAAATGCATGAGATTATTTTAGTTACGTGGCCTAAGCAACTGTTATGGTTCTGTTTAGATCCTAGAAATTGTTTCATCCTATGAATATTAATGAACTGATAGGGTAAGATTGTGGTCACCTTTATCGTCCCCTCTGGTACTTTGTTGTTTTAACTTGCTTTGCAGATTGCTTGAAGCAAAACAAATCCTCTCTGCCGCTCACTTCTCCTTCACCCTTCCCTCCCATCAGTCTTTGTCTACGTTGAGAAGCTGCTGCAACAAGAACGCGCTGCTGTGTAAAACAATGAAAGACAGGATGTGTGGCAGATTTGTGCTTACCGAGTAAACAGTAATCAGTTAGACACTGTACAATTAGGACAGTCTTTGTTGAAGGCAGTTTCCTCTTTAACGTCCTGCAAGAACGAATTTGAGCTCTGGAAAGACGAGGCCAGTTTGGACTGGTTTTAGCAAAATGTTAGAATTCAATTTAAATTAAAATAACATTTGGGGATAAGCGTGATGGAGAATTAATTCAATCACTGTTGTCATACATGTAAAAAAATACAAGCATATCTGCATGTTCATGAGCCACAGATTCACTGGAGCTTTAGGAAGACTATCATGCATCGATATGTAAGCACACAAACACAAATGCAGACGGACAGATGCAATCCTACACGACTACACAGATGCATATGGCAGATGCTCTGCAGAGATCTTCTGTTTACTGTATTCTGCATCACTTCTTTCTGAGTGCAGCTCAGCAGCAGCGTATATGAATCACTCCATCACAGCAAGATTCAAAAATCTTCACATCTTTAAGAATATACTGTGAGTTGACATGTTGAACACTGTAAGAACTTATTTATTTATTCATTTATGTCCGCTTATGTATTCATTTATTTATTGCTAGAACCTACTTCTAATAAAAACAAAATGATTTAGCAAACATTTGAAATAGATTAGTGTTGGTGCACAGGAAAGGATATCTAATGTTTAAATGTTGTGTGATGCACCATACAGTATGTGACCACTTTATACATTCAAAAAACTATTCAAAATACCCAAAACTAACAAATTAACAGAAAAATGTCCACAAAAACTGCACTACTCGATCACACGCTGATACTAATTAAGCTACGGTAAATGCTTTTGGAGTACTTTTTAAAGCTAAAAACTGTAATTTAAGTCCATTAGATCATTTTCCCATTCTTTACTGCTTAGTTATGGGGCTTTCACACACAATGCAACAAATGGCACGGTGTCACGATTTGTCATCGCATCGAGCAAAGAGCGCGCTGTGATGAATTGAACTGGCATAGCCAATAGAAACAAGGCATCCAGCCAGACACAAACAGGCAAAATGAAGGAAAAGCTGATATTGTCTGTGTCTAATCCCTGAATAATACACCAAAGTCTGTGTTTGTTTCAAGATCTTGGAAGGAAGGCCACATCTTGGAAACAGGTTTCTATCCTAAACATTCTCACTACCAACTCGTCAGATACGGACTCTACGTCAGGATGTCACTCAGGGTATCCCTAGAGCGTCACTTTTCGTAGTCCGACACACGTCTAGACAATGCCGTGGTTATGGTTTGGTTAGATTTAGCATAAAAACAACTTGGGTTAGGGAAAAAGGGTCGGGGGAACAGTTGAAATAAGAAAGATGAAGAGAGTAAATGCAACAATAAACACAGCATGAAACAGGACATGAACCCTGTGTGTAAATCCACGAACGTTGGTGTTCCACCATAACCACCACAACCACCTCCTACTGAGGGTTTTCCTACTTTAAGATGTCACCATGTTGTCCATTTCCCTGTGCATCGAAAATTGACGCTATAGAGGTACAACGGACACTAAGGTAAAAACTTCTCCTTATGGATCGGAGCTATTGTCACTGATCCATCAGTACTGGGCTGATTTCTGATACCAGTATCGGATCAGCACATCCCCAAAAACAGACCTTTTAGAGTTTCTTTGTTGAGGTAAAGAGGTATACGTTTCATAAAGAATATTTTATTTCATTACAGAAAGCTTGGTAATAGAAATAGTGTCGTAGTCCTCTTAGAAGTTTTAAAAAACTCTCCGACTCCCCCAAACAAAGTGCTGAACCCAGCAGCAAGTTTCCATGAGATGAAATGTAACAACACACCATCAGTCTAACAAACAACAACTAAGTACAAGAAACATTAACCAGCAAATAAAGACTGACTTTTGTGAGGCAGATAATTCAACCAAGCTCATATGACCGTTTTTTTTTTTTTTAAACAGCTTGATAAGTGACACAAATTCAGTTACCAAGTCACCTGACTCAACAAATAATCCATCAGGACTGAGCAGTACATAATATTAATGACTTTACGGAGAGCGAGAGAGAGGAAATCCAGAAGTGGAGACAGTATGTAAATAGATAACTCATCAAAACACTAAAAAAATGGCTTCATACAAAATGCTACAATTGATTAAAAGTACAATATATTAATAAACACTTAGAAAGATATAGTATCTTCTTACAGCTAGTGTGTTATGATAAACCACCATCGTTTATGTACTGCTGAAAAATAATGTATGTGTGTGTGCGTGTTAGGTGGTTAAGGTATGAGCAAAAATGTATGTACATGCACGTCGTACACACTATACAAACATGTACGTGTGTGCATGTGTGCTTAAATTGATTGGAGAGAAGAACAGCACCATCATGCCTGACCTGCTGCCTAATACACTCACACACACACACACACACACACACAGAGCAGGTTCACTCGATGCCACTACCCTCTGTGACGATAATATGAGCAGACACACCACTCAATGCCATGTGGGTGAGTCCAGTGTGTGTGTGTGGACGGTAACCCTGGTCAGCCCTCACCCAACAGGTATTGTACTATCCCATAATGCTCTGTCTGTGAGCAAGAGCTGTGGTGATGTAAGTCAGAGTCACATGATGTAAACAGGAAGTCATTAGGACTGTGCACAGAATAAAACACAAGCCTTTTTAGCGATTTACAACATAGACTTTGCATCTATTTTAATCTAATGCCGTGTCCACCCTAATGCAGATATTTAGCATTTTTCTCTACGTTTCTTCTACGTTCATTCATACCTAAACAGTGCTTTACGTCCCTAAATTGGAGATTTTTTTTAATAAAGAGTAAAGACGCTCCCACATCCTGCATCCTTTCCATTCCTGCTATGCAAGTCATGTTGTCATGTTGCTTATCACTAATGCAAAACAAGTTGGATTTACTGCAGTGAAGATGTCAGCACAGGTTACTGACGTTGGACACGTTTTAATTTGACACAACTTTTCATAATGACAAATGTCCGTTCAGCCGGTTTGTATAAATCAAAAAATGGTTTAAGCCCCTACACTGAACCAGAGCGCCTAACCCGGAAAGTGATCCGTCTCCGTCAGTGTATTACCTGCAGTGGATCGAGTTCAGCACCGAACCCATTTTAGTAAAACACACAGGAGTACCGGGGTTGTGTCCTCCCCATCTGGATGTGGTTCCCCCTAGTCCATCCACAGTCAAAGGCAACAGAACAACGGCTTATTTCAGCATTTGTAGTCGTTTTTTGCATTCTCGTGTGTAGCGTACGGTAGATTTTTTTCAGTGTTATGGACGATTCATGATTTTAATCTATTTTTTTTCCGTCTGAACAAATGCTTTGTCTAAACTCAAGACAAAACATGGTTCAAAAATTGTTTTCTTTACTGTACATACTATGCATTTACACATACAACAAACAAGCACAATTTTGATTGGAAATACTGTTTTTTTTTAATGAAATGCCACACAAGAGCCCCTTGTTAAGTTAGATTTAGCCTCAAGCTTCATAAATATTGGAACATGTTATTCATAGACCAGAAAATCAGCACAAGTACAAATATAACAGTAAAAACTGGATTGTGGATTTAGATTTTTTTCCCTGTTCACTGTTTTAAATGTCAAAGTACGTCTTAAATAGGTGACTGTACACATTAAACACAAGTTTCCAGTGCAAACTCCTGCTAAAGAAGGTTGCAGATGCAGCTGAAGGATTTTTAAAGCTCAAAGATATGAATATGAGTGTTAGTGTGTGTGTGTGTCCATGATGTGTTCATGAATCAATGAATCAGCCAGGAGGCCAGAAGCAGGCTAATCAGCCCCTATTAGGACCAATGGGAACACAAGCTAATAAGATTAATGAGGGGCAGAAAGGCTGCAGATGTGCAGCTCATTACTTCAGAACAACGACCACAAAGCAGACAAAGGCCTGAACCAAAGGGCAGCCACTTTCACTTCCATTACGGCTCCTCTTATTCTTATAAAAAGTGGGGTGGGGTGTTTTTTGTAAACCAACTGAATCTTCCTTCTTGGCGGAAATGTTAGTAAGCGATGCCCTGCAGTTATAATGTCTTATCTAATGTTCTTCATATATATATTCGGGGACTATTAGCGGATCATTAGCGTCTCCGTCTAAACCTCCAGCAGGTGTTAATACAGGAGTTACGCATTGCTTTCCGTTGTTGAGTAAATAGTTTTATCAGTAACAGACAATCCCTCCTGGTTTTGGTTCTGTGTAATATGTGATAGAAACGTGTTAACGCCAGGGAAACAGCGTTAGCTGAAGCTGTTCACCTGTTCAGCTCTGCTCTTCTCTTCACATCAAAACTCATTTTTCTCCTTATTCCGGTTATTTCTCCGGGTCCCTTCGATGCATCAGGCCCAAATTAAAAAGGCTGTGATCTGTCGTAACTGTATGATTTTATATTTTCAACCCTTCTGTTGTTAGTATTAGCATGTTATCCTTATACTTCTAATGTGAGCGATCTTAATGACTCCCTTTTCTTACGTCATGCTAATTTGACCCTTTTTTGATGCGAACTTCAACAAAAATGCCTCCAAATGTCACCGAAGTGTTTATGGACATACCTATATGTTTTAAAATGCAGTTCCTAGACCACTTTCTAACACATTAAAGCTCTGTGGGAGCTGCACTTTAAACGCACTTTGTCAATGATCTGACTTCATCGTGAAGCACACAGTAGAAACAAAAAAGAGACGCAAAGATGTGATTCATATTGTCAGCCTCCCGCCTCTCCTCTACAGCATGTCGGCTTCACTCTTGTCTCTCCTTTTTGGTGTCTCTGCCTCTCTGTTGAACTCCTGTCTGTTTTTTTTTTTTCTTTCCTCTCCTCTTCCTCCTCTATCTCCACATCTCTCTCATCTCTGAAAATAGCGGCCTGTCCTGTGGTATCATGTTTCACGTAGATTAGATCAGATATGAATACAGATGAGAACAATGTATGCATTGATGGCTAATTATTAAAGGAAACTCTGTCCTCATTAAATGAGCATGAGTGAATGAGAGAAACGTTGTGCGATGTGTATCGATAGGACATATTATGAAGCCTTTTCTTGCTCTTACATCTCAGTGAGTCAAACCTAATCTGTTTGCTCATTACCTGTGATTAAACTCAAAAGCCCAAACAAAAAGGGACGAGCTTAGTCTGAGGTACAGACGCTCTGTTTAATCCAGTAAGCAGACAAGCAAATATAAACTGTTTGTCGCTATAGAAAAATACAATAAAAATAGCATTAATAAATGTTTTGTCTTGCGGCAAAACATCTTCACCGTGACAGCGTTAACTACTTCGTCTAACATGTCATGTATTTGACTTTTCACAAAAAAAACTGTCAGAAAAAGGGGAAATGAGCTAAGGGCAAAACCGTAATATTTTGCGCGTGTGAATGCGAAGATTTTAAGGACAAAAAAAAAAAACAGTAGGCAGTCCAGGGTTTGGGCTCTTTGCCTTCTTGTTCTCTCTTCTGGTTTTCCAAATAACCCCATGCAACTCTCGCTTGTGTCTGATTTTCAGTTGTGGATATTCAAAACCCTGATGTCAAAAGAGAGAGCACGGCTACAAACAGCCAACGTCAGCACTGGACGGCCACCAATGACTGCTTACTAATCCACAGTTGGCATTAAGATTGACAACGGCAGCAGCATCCGAGAACGCAATTAAATAAAACAGTGATGCACGGTCAATCTACATGCAACAAAGTGATTGAGAATTGATTTAATTAGCAGTTGGAAAGCACATTTCTCTCCCGTTGTCCACCTTTCTTCCTGCCTTGTTGTATTCTCTTTTGCTTTCATTTCACCTCTCCCCCTCCTTCTCCTCTCCTTAATCTCACCTCTCATCTACAATCTTAACCTCTCCTCTTCTCCCTCCCTCTGCCATCCTTCTCTTTTCTTCCTCTCATTATCTCCTCCTTGTCCTCTTCCCACTTTTGTCGTCCCTCTGCCCTCTCTTGACCACTCTCCTGCCCTTGTGGCTGTTTTCTCAATTTCCTGTTCCTCTCTGTCCTCCTCTTCATCCCGTCTCTCTCTCTCTCTCTCTCTCTCTCTCTCTCTCTCTCTCTCTCTCCTGTTGAGTCTTTTCCTCAGATACTCCTCAAGTCTCCATGGCCACAGTTGTCACGGCAGCAGGATGTGCTGTATGTAAAACGAGGTGAAGGAGCAACGCAATGAATAGAAACGCAGCAGTTAAAAAAAAAAACATATACAGTATACGTGGAAACCTATAGTTTGAAACATTACACGTGTGTTATTTCACACATATAAAAGTATAGAGGTATATCATCATGTATTGTATTATTTACTTGTGGCTGCATGTTACTGATCCTCTTACAATATGCAACTAATTGCAAACACGGTTTTTATTAACGTAGCCGCACGCGTTACGTTTTGATTCAACGTCTGTGATGCACTGAGCACCTCTCATACTCCCCTCTCTCTCTCTATAAATGTATTCATATATCTCACCATTAAATGTCCTTAACTTTGTGTCCTCTCATAGTTTGTGCTTTTCCCTCTCTCTTTCTCCAGGTATCTCTGACTCCGGAGCTGTACGTTCCTGATGTGTGGTTCTGGCCTCCGTCCTGCCCATTGTCTGACTGCGTTGTCCAATGTCTGCGTTGTTTGTTGTTCTTTCTCTACGCTTTTCTTTTTTTTTTTTCTTCTCTTTCCACTCACCCCAACCGGTCGAGGCACATGGCCGCCGACCCGGAGCCCTCTCAGGGGTTTTGTTGGGTTTCTTCTCTGTAGTATTTTAAGGTTTTGACCTAATGTGAACCAAATTGAATTAAATTGATCAGAAAAGAAAATATGTAAGAGTCACGTGTGCTTTGTTCTTACGTAGACTTCGTGTTGCGTCGGTTTTGTGCTCTGAGCTGGTTGTTTGTTGACGACTAACTCTTGTTTTCCTGCGTAATAGCCGCAATATACTGATTTCTATGAAGAGAACCTGACTATCCTAATGCTTGTTTTTGAGTTCTTCGCTGCCTCCGTTCTGCTCCTCTACAGCAGCAACATAGGCCTTTTTTTAGGACAAACATCTTATCCAGACCAATGTTGGGTTTTAGCCAAACAGACACTGCACACATGTCAATCACACATGCAGTGCATCCTGCTGTTAAAGGAGAAAACTACAAAGAGATTTAAACCATAAACCTACTAAGCTACAACAGATAATCCCCTCATCACATTTCTGGTTCATTCAATCTACTACCACTTTCATTATTACATTTGACAATACCCATCTATGCATGTTCTGTTGTGTTGTTATGTTGTTATGCTTTCAATGCTACCATGTTGTCTTGTTACCCAACGCTGTTGTTGTGTTTTGTTCACTTTGTTCACATTTTTCTGCATCATCTCTAGAGCAGCTGGACAACATTTCACTTCACATTAAGCCAACCCTGTCTCTCATTATGTTCATATGAAACTAAATTGTTACTGCAAATACGTTTTGTTGTAAACATCACATTTTATTTCAACAGAATAATCAGATATTTTTGATTAACATCATTTCCAAGTGGCAAAAATGCTGATCCTGAACTTTTATGTTATGTTGACGACAGCGTTGTTGGTTTAAATGCTTAGGTTTATGCTCAAGTTTAGGGAAATATCAGGTTTACACAGAAAAAGTAAAAGACTTATATAATGTCTTACAGTTTAATTATTCATATTTAAACCAGTTCCCAAACGTCTTCAACCCGAGATCCCAAAAATAAATTGTATGGCTCCGCATCTCTTTCATCATGTTGCGTCTTGCACATATTGCACAACAGAAGCTTCACATAAAGCGTAAACGTGTTTCAAATTAATATCATGAGTTTTTCCCTTCTCTTTTACACAAAGTAAGATTTCATTTAATGAGACTAAACTCAACAGATGCCAAATTAGGTCAAGTTTAGCAGCGCTCTGTCTTTTCAGTGCTTTGGTCTGGTCAACAGGGCTTAACTCTGCATTCATTAAGTGTCCTCTGCTCTGTGGTCTAAGTCTCCGAAAAGTGCGGCTTCGCAAAACAAAGCCTTGCAATCACTGCCGTTTGTGAAAAAGAGAGCGCGCTTGGCTGTACGAGTGTGTGAGTGTTTGTGTCCCACATTCCCTGCTGCTGCAGCGTCTGCAGTCCCTGGGCCTTTGGGTGCCAAGCAGTCGGTTCAACAGGCCTCCTGACATCTGGGCATTTGTCACCCCTCAGCCTCAAAACCTATTAAGCCCCTGGGCTCCATTTAAAATACACAAACACTTGTGTAACGTTCAGACATGCGCACTTAAGTACATGCAAATCTTGAAAAATCTTGCGCAGATTTGTATGTGTGTTTATTATGAGGACGAAGCTGACAAGGTGAAAATAAGAATGATCTACAAAGAGTTATGGCTCAGAATTTACATTGTTTATAAGAATATTGTTTATTAATCTGTCTTCAATTTAGAGATACGCATTAAACAATGTTTTTATCCAGTTTGTCCACAGTTTAACTGC
>JAPQRN010000067.1:0-13370 GCA_037367275.1 Coranthus polyacanthus | reverse complement strand
ATGAATGTCAAATCTTTATATCTTTACAGTTTAAAGGTTATTTCTTTCAGTTAAAGTTGTGGATTTAGTGGTGGCGGTTATTCGTGGTTTTAGATTATTTGCAAAAGATGCAACAAGACATAACAAAGCAAAAGCGACGAGGATCAGGGTTGTATTCTGGTTAAGACATCCTCCAAGACGAAGACGAAGACGAAGACGAAGACGAAGACGAAGACGAAGACGAAGACGAAGACAAAAATGACTAAACATGTAACAAGACGAAAGATGTAACCAGATGAAAACAAGTAGAGGACTGGTGTCAGTTTGAGTTTTGATTTACTGTTGGTGTTAGTTTGGATACTTCAATACCCATGGGCCTCTGCTGCTGTTGCCATGGAGAAAAAGCCTCAAACTGTAGCTTCAGCTTTTCCTCTTCACGTCGAGGCTGGTATTTGGATTCTGTGAGCGTTTCACCTTGTACAAATAAAGACAGTCAGTGATGGCGATTCGAGGAGATCGTTGTAACCCTGACATGCGCCTGGGAATCTGTGCCAAGAGCTGTTAATGGCTTTTTTTAAATGCCCTCTAGTTTGTGAATTTCACACAGTCTTGTGTAACTCTCAGAATATAATTTAATATACAAAGCGCGCATGTTATTCCTGGTCTCGGTGGATCTGGGCTCGACGGGCCTCGGGCTCAGCTAATGTGGGTCAAAGCAGCGACCGTGGAGCCGGGCCCCTCCTCATTACAGCGACCGCCGCCGGGACCCACCGAGCCTTTCATGTTCGTCTTTGACCTGAAAGGTAAATACACTCCAGCTGCGATTTACATGCACCGCCGTCCTGCTGCACTGATGCCAGCTTTAGAGGCAGAGCATCATGTCTGCTCAGAGCTGAAACCTCCTTTCATCATTAATACTGAGCAGCTGCACGTTTCAACTGTGATCATTTAAACACCTTTAATGAGAAATCATCCTCAACCTCAACCACCATCTCAGTCATCTGCACCTCACTTCTTATGGGCTGGAAATGTTCATTGATTTTTATTTTTATCGAGTCTTTCAGCTTAGTTTTAATTAGTCTTACGTGTGCATAAATAGTTTGAGTTTTATGTTTATTTTGACAAATTAACTAGTTTTAGTTGAGTGTGTATTTAGTTTGGTGTTAGGTTGAGATACTACAATACCCATGAGCCTTGGCTGCTGTTGCAAAGTGAATCTCTTCAACGTGAAGATACAGATCATACCTTCAGCAGCAAATGAAAAATCAAAACACGAAAAGATGAAACAAGATTTAACAAAAGGAAAACGATGCATTAAATCACAGAAATCATAAAAATATGAATATGCAAAAGACAATATTAAATGATGAAATATGAACCAGGAGAACGTCGTCTACTTTAACAACACGAAGGAGATGAACAAATGTAAAAAATAATGTTAGATAAGAACCAACAACACACACAACATATTCATAGACACGATAGAAAACCAAGACTGAATGAAACGACATGGAAAACAAACGAGGTTAACTAAGGCCACATCGAAGTGACTCCTCTAATCACCCAGCCCACGTATAACCTGATCACCTGACCCAGCGCTGTCTGTCAGAGTTCTCCTGACGCCACCCTCATCCGTCCTCCAACCCATCCCTACTCATCCTCTACCCCCTCCCGCCTCCTTTCTTCTCTTTTTTGGACACCGGGGGGAGGGGAGGGGGGTCCATAATCGGCTCAGGAGAACGTCCACCTGAGATGGCACCTCCACACTGAGTCTCCTTCTCCACGGCCAGACGACACAACCGTGCTCACATGCATCACCCTGTCATAGCTTCATACCTTCATTAAATCTCACTAACTTATATGTTGCTAGTGAACACAGCATAAAATGACAAAGAATAGTTTTACGAATGAAACAAATATAAGACGAGAAAATAAAGTCAATCCTCTGTCGAGAACAAAGAACATTCATAAAAAGAAGAGAAGTCGGTTTCCTCATTTAGAAAACAACTACAAACGGTGATGTTTCTTCTTCATGTCTTATCCTCAACACACTGGGTTTATTTCCTCATGCACAGTGTTTGTAATATAAATATGCACAGCTGTTACACTCACAGTGAATCTATATATGATGCAGAATAATAATGAAGAGAAAACGCTTCCAAAGAATGTAATTAATCTCTTATAAAATGTCCACTGAGTGGATGTAATGAGATGCCATTTTAATAAGCCTGTGTGTTGAACAACAAAGCCGTTTGGTAAACACTGTTGTTCGTTTGGCTGCTGACATCCAGGCAGCGTCTGAACCCACGTGGACTGATCTGGACCCATCTGGACCGAGCTGGATCTGGTCTGGTGATGCTGCAGAGACGTCCTCATCAGACTTTGGATCCGTGTCTTTCCATGAAACAGCCTCATCTTTCATTCCTTCAAACTCTGTCTGGAAAAGGTCCGTTTTGGATATTTGTTCGTCTCCATAAACCTGTTGATCTGTCATCAGATTTAACAGTAGCTTTAGTTCTTCTTTTCTTTGGATTCATCATCTCTGATGGAAACATGGTTCAACCTGTTATAAAACCTGCAAATCACGTGTCCAAAGAAATCTCATAAACCTGGATTAATATCAGCTCGTCCCTCATGTCCTGTTCACACTATCGTGGAGATTTTTCTCTACGTCTGTTCCTCTCGTCCACATGTAAATGGAGATTTTTTAAAAGTCCTTTCAAAGATTTTCAAAAACTTTGTGTGAATCCATGTGGAAAATGAAGATGGCGTCTGTATACGTCTCTGTGTGAAACATGAAGAAGAGTTTTCATCTTGTTTGATAAGAATTTACATCGTGTTCATGTTCTTTGTTTTCTTCATTTCTTCATCAACGTTGCGTTCGTTGACTTTCACAACTAAATATAAACTAAATCACAAAGTGAGTTGTTTTTATCTTCATCACGGTGTTGATCAAATGACAGAGTGAGTCTTAAATTAAACAGTCCTGAGGAGTATGCATCATTTTTTCAGGTTTCAAAGGTTTTAAAAGGTCATTTTTAGGTAAATTCACCTTGATTGAAGCTGTGATTCTGGAGCCGTCTTTCGACGCTCGGACTCAGATTTCTGTTTATGTGTAACACGGTACGAGCTGCTGCAGGTTTGACTGAGGCAGTGAAA
Source organism: Coranthus polyacanthus (assembly GCA_037367275.1). Classification (NCBI taxonomy): domain Eukaryota; kingdom Metazoa; phylum Chordata; class Actinopteri; order Kurtiformes; family Apogonidae; genus Coranthus; species Coranthus polyacanthus. The sequence continues at coordinate 10,232 of JAPQRN010000067.1, read as the reverse complement.
TGCAATCTGCTGATCAGTTATAAGCTGATGCACGGATTGAGACTGAGAGGAGGATGTAAATGGAGTTCAGAGAGTAAACAGCGTTTCCTCCTGAAGAAGGCGAACGTTGTGGAGTTTCACCGTCTGCATCTCTGCTTCTGCTTCCATGTGTTTACTAATTCATCAAGGGTTTCTCAGGCTCCAGCAGTTAGCCTCGTCCTGCTGCTCAACACGAAGGGCAGACCCCATTAAAAATGTATGGGGACAGGCTGCAACACCAAATATTCTGCGCCCACGCTGCATTTGTGGTGTCAGAGCCGACGGGACTCCTTCAGCTCAGGCAGACGGAGGCTGTGATGCAGCATTTTGCCTTTTTTAAAACTGTAAAAGACGACGTTTAAGCCAAATCTCCAGTGATGAGAAGAAGACGACCAGTGATTAAAACAAACCAGTCTCCAGAATAAAACGCTGCCGTTGTACGTGTCTGAAAACCGTGGATACACTTCATCATTCTGAACCAACATGAAACATATCTGTGGTTCAAGGAGAAACCGTTCAAATAGTTGCTGAGATATTTCCTTCAGTGAAAAAGTTTTTTGAATTTCCACACACAAAAGACTTACACAAGGATGAAATATTCATATTTATCTGAGTTTGTCAGCGTCTGTCAAAGGCTTTTTCAGCTCGAAACCCTACAGATAAACATGGCGTCTCCACAGATGCAAACATACAAGAATAAGAAATACCAAAACATCAGAATAATGTTGAATAAATCTCTTTATCATCTCTTTATCATCTTCATCTTGTTTCGTCTTTTGCGCCATTTTCATTTTGTTGCATCTTTTACGTGATTTTCGTCCTTTACGTTTTCAAGGTTTCGCGTTTTCAGGTGTTTTTTTAAGTGTTTTTTTGAGTTAAAATCCATCTTGATGATGTGAAGATACAAACTGATGCAAAATAAAATGTAGGTCGTACAAGGAAAAGTAAATCCTCAAGTAAGGAGCAGATACCTGAAAACTTCAAACATGATGAAATCGTCTCCGTTGTTTGAATCGTCTCCGTTCGTCCACATGTTCAATGGAACACGATGACGTTTTCAAGTTTGTGTGACGTCGGAGCTGAACGCTGATGAACATGACAGCAGGTGTGATGCGAGGCGGTCTCCATGGAAACGGACCACCACAGGCTGCAGGTGCCTTGCTCAAAGGTTGACAAAAAGGAAACCTCAGTCTCACAGAGGTTTCATATGAAGGTACATTTTACTGCATCTGGTTTTACTTCATGCTCAGACGGAAAGAAGACGATGAGTGGAACTGAGTGGAAGAGGAAGAACTTAAACACGACGATAAAACTTAGTATCAAAAGATGCATGAATTCTGCAGATGCAAAATACAGTTGATAGTGTTAAAAAAACGACATAACTGATGAATTTAGGCTGTGATGACGTTATGGTTAAGGTTTTTTTCGAACCAACTTGCTTCTGAACTGTGTGATTTGATAAATGACACTTACAAAACCTATTATATATAAAACCATAGTGTTGAAAATTTGCTGCAAGCTAACAGTGTTTTAAGTAGAAAAACATGAACTTATTGTAGATTTTCACAGCTGGACGAGGGATTGAAACCAGCGACCTTCAGCTCTGAAACCGAGCTGCTCTCTTCCAAAGCGCCGCTCGCTGCTCATCTACCTGGATGTAAACTTGTTTGTGTGGCCGGTTATGGAGGCTCTCTGACTCATTAATCATTCATCAGGCAGAGGAGCATCTGTGGATCGCTGATTCTTGGCATTTAGGCGGGAGGGAGATACAGTAAACACATTTTCTGAGAGCTGCTCTGTGCTCCACATATAATCAATTCTCCTGTTATTGCATTCCACTTCTTGCTGTGGGGCGATAGGGCGACGGGATATGATATTGCCCAGGACGTGCCAATAATAAATTCCTATCAGCGGAGAGCACCGGGGATGTGATGGGAAGCCGGTCTGAAGCCACGTCCTCAATAACAAACAGCCCTCCTGTGAGAAGTCAACAACGCCCCAAAGTGACACTCTGGATGCCTGACAACATGTGCTGCATCGGTGTAAAAATCCACCCACAGGGCCGGCGGAGACTTCACATCTGAAATGAAAACTGGCTGAGAGCTCCACAAGTCATTAGGTATTCTCAAAGCCCGTCACTTTCTCTCAGCTCTGCAGGAAACCGACGACGGGGAATCCACATGGAGGCAGTAAAAAGGCCCTGCAGTTTGGGAGGGATATATATATATATCTGAAACACTGAGATTTTAGAGATGCGATGGAGTACGGGGGAGAAGATGTTGGTCTCCATGGCGACGAGTGTAATGGAAACATCAGTGTGAGCTCAGTGGCAGAGTGGCATCAAGATGAACAGGATCTTTGTGACTCTGAAACAGTAGAAATCATCCCACAGAGACTGAGAGAAACAAGACTCAAATACAAACAAACTGTCTTTTATGAAGCAGTGAAATCTGACGATGGGGTCGATTTCTACAACTGGAATAAAAGTCTAGACACTGAAAGACCAGAACGGGCCTTGAAACTAGAAAAACAAGCAAACATTTCAGCAAGTTGTGCTTATTACATCTTGAACGTTGTTTCATCTTCATGCATCGTTTGTGTCGTTATTGTCCAGTTTTCTCTTTTACATCATTTTGTTTTGCTACGTCTTTTTCGTCTCATTTTGTCTTTCACATCATTCACTTCATGTTAAATCTTTTAATCTGTAGAATAACCAACAGTTGCAGTCCTGCTACAACGAGATAATGTGACTATAAACGTTCGAGCTCGACTCACGACAGATGAACAACTTGACAACAAACACAGAAGCAGCAAGAGATGATTTTAGTCATAAAGGAAAACCTGCCATGAAGAGACTGCTGCCTAATCCTTCCTTTGTTCTTAGTGTTTAAACACAGTTTTCTTGTGGTTGTAAGAGTTTATTTTCATCTCACAGTGTTTTAATTCATCCTCCACTTGACACACACTCATAACATCGCTTCAGACTGACTTGTTGGGTGTGAATTTGGCAGCGTTGGATGTGTTTAGGCTCTCGTTGCCCTCTGAATGTCTCCTGACAGCGCTGTCAGCTCATATTCATATCAGATATATTTTACATCCGAGCCGAGACGTGAACAGTGATCCAAAAAATCAGATCGGAGCAGTAATTTGGATCTGAGCCCGGACGCTCGTGTTGAATGTAGCCCGAGAGTACAGAGCAACAAAACCACCATTACTCAGCCTCCTGCCAACGGCGCACAAGGGAAGCTGCTACTATAAGATGAACATAATAGGATGCTAATAAATCCTCTGGAGATCGCTCAGAGTTCAAATGATGTTTCCCAGAATGCTCGTCAATCAGACAAACCGGAGGCCGACGCGCCGTTGGAAGGCGTCTCGTTGCTGCGCTTTGTCGACCAAACAACCCACACTCGTGTTTTTCTGCAGCTCGATGTAAATAATGTTGGTTTGATGAGTAATGCTACAATCCTTGGATGCTTCGCTATCGCTCAGACCGGCAGCTCCTCTCGCCTCCAGCTCGTCACCGTCTGTCCTCCGTCCTCCTGTCCGTCCTCCTGTCCTGTCGGGCTCTGGCTGAGTCTGACATGTTGTGATTGATGTGTTCGATCTCTACGTTACGGTTTTTTTTTACGTTTTAATGGCTTTAATGCAGGTTTTTATTAATCGTCTTATTCCTTGTTTAAGACTCATGCTTCCATCCATCCAAGTCCAAGTCATTTTGTATTCTTCCGTCATATACATTTGGTTTGGTTTGTTTTTCTTTCATCTTCTAACATCAACACGTTGTTAATTAACCTCATTTCTTCTGTTTGTTTTTCTTCTTCTTTTGTTTTTTGCCGACGACAGGCGTAACTTCTGGTCCAGAAGTTGGAACCATCTAGAACGTATTTTCACAACGAACCGTGGTTCAGTTTGATCCGGAAAGAAACCGCCTCTTTTGTTTGATCCACATCGTGGTCTGGAGGATTCACACCTCGACATCTGGTTCAAATCAAACTGGAACGTCTGAAATCTGGACCAAAGCAGGTCGATGTGAACGAGACCAGAGCTGCAGACATTGAACAACCGCCTGTAACGTTGACCAGTAATGTTAGTTAAAGACTCAACACGACGACAACACATCAAACGTTCACGAACACAAACACGACTCACTTCTTTTTACACTGAAAGTCTCTTTTTACGTCATTTTCATCTCGTTGTGTCTTTTATGTCATTTTGTTTTTCAGACTCTTTCAGAGAACTCTGAAAGAATGAATTCACGTCATTATTATGTCATTATTTATTTTACTCTGTTGATTGGTGACACAAAGTAATAATAATAATAATAATAACAAATACACAAAGGACTAAATCAATCAATAAACATCTCAGAGCTTTAATGCATCTCATTTTGTACATTTGAAAACAAGTGATTAACTGATGGGTTTTTTTAAGGAGGTATTTTATTACTAATGTACATTAAGCTTCATCCTTTCAGAAAACAAAAGCTACTTATTGCATTAAAGAATGAAATCTGCATTAAAAAGGCATTTTTCCGGATTGGATTTTGTTGTTGTGTTCTTAAGGAGATTAAGCGAGGACGGGGCTCAGACTCTGTTTATATCAGGATCTGCTGGAAAAAGCATTTCTTCACTGTGTTTGCTGTGTTTCTCTGCAGCAGCAGCTCCGTCCGTGACTGGTTTTCTTTAATCAGAAGCTGTTTTTTGATGAGAACAGAGCGCGACACCAGAGAAGGACGACCTCGGCCTCATCGTTTATGATTTTTAAGTCGTCTGGAGTCGGACGCTGAATGCCTGTCTGAGAGAATAATGAGAGGTTTACTCTGAACGGCAGCAGAAGTGTCAACCATGTCCCCTCTGCTCCACAGATCAATTCTCATTTTGTTCCTCGAGTCAATAACTCTGCTCATATCACACTTTTGTCTTCAGCTGCTTTATTTATTGCACATTTGTGTGCATGTGGGAGGTTCATTTAAATCTCATTTTCTGATTCTCACATAACGTAGAGTGTATATTTTTCATAAAATCATTTTTTTGCCTCCGTTGTCAATTTGAGGCTTTAAAGAATCCACTGCAATAATATTTAACTCATCTTTTATGTGGCATTAACACAGGCTGCGTTAACAAAGTATTTACTTTGACAAAGTCTGAAAAACAAATCTTCTCACATTACAAACAGAATAAGAAATGAGTTTCCCTGGAAAAAAAAAAAGATTTGTGAAACTGTGGGTGTTTGTAAACTACTGACAACGTGATATATTTACCATGTATTTCCATGTTTCTGTATCTTTATCACAGGGTTATGATGAAAACTAAAACTACTCCTGAAAATATTATTTCATTAAATCAAATAAAAATAGAAAATTTTCAAAAACACGAAACCTAAGTTTAAAAAACTACAATGAACAAAACGTAATAGAAGTAAATAGAATGTGAGGTAAAGTCTGAAATATGTGACCTAAACCGTGGTTTTATAAATCATATTTAATGTCATCCAACCTTTTTCAGCTTGTTTAAAACTAAAACTAAAGAAAAACACTAAAAGTAAAATTAAAACTAAACTAAACTGAAACCAGAAGTGACTCCACAAAAGCAGAAACTCATCAGCATTTCAAAACTATAATGACTCCGATTCATCATGTGTGAAATGAGGCTGTTACTGATGTATGATTCATACATGATTCATCACTGATTCTCTGAAACAGAGACAGCAACATGTTCTGTCGTCACCGTCCAAACGGTGCAGAAACACAAACTTCACTTTAACTCAAAGATCAAGAGGAAAAAACCAAACAGAAGAAGACGAAGAGCAGAGATAATGAATGAGAGACTGTTTGGACTTTTATTTTGAAATCCACAAATAAAAAGAAGAAACAGCAGCAACATTTGTACAAGACCTGGTGTCAGCTCTTTGTAGATTGTGTTTGTCGTTAGTGAAACAAAAAGGCTGCGTTTGTTTTCATAATTTTCTGTTAGTGGATCATCTGCAAAACCGGACACTTCCCCTCGACGCTGGTTGTGGATTATGTCTAACAATGTTTCAGTAAATCTGCACCTTGATTTTCCTTCTCGTCTTCTCGTTTGACTCCTCGTCTTCGTCTGTTACCTACCGCTGAGTAAAAGCAAAAAGTAAAAACCTCAGACCTGAGCCAAAACCAAACCAACACAACTACAGTTACATTTAAATAAAAGACATGTGGTCCACATAGACTTGAATTAGACCTGACTAGATGAACTGAGGACAGGGCTCAGAGTCCGGATCCAAAATTCATGACACAACGCTTGAGGGCTTTTAATTTGAAACAGCAAAGGAAATGTTGAGTTAAAAGTGAAAAGCAGCGCTTTTAACATCACAAACGGGTGAGGATCTGAACAAGGTTTTGTATTAAATTCAACCATTTCTACTTATTAAACAGAGGAACATGAAGAAAAACAAGTTTAACCAGAACCAGCTCCATGTGAACGAACACCAGGAGTTTGATCTGAACCACATTCAAGAGGCTCCAGGTGAGTCTGCACTGGTGGAAAACATGTCACACATCCGTGATAATGAAAAGGTTCTGTCAGGAAATGTGAAAGTGTGTCCTGTAAAGGCAGAGACGTCGTCTTCAGAGGAGACGGGCTTCGCTTGTTAAGACTGAAGGAGATGTGTGACGTGTTCTGGTGCATGCTGGGACACTTCAGGGACAAGCCTCACATCATCCAACACAACGTAACATGAAGAGACGCTGCACAAAGCTCTCAGAGAAAGAAAAAAGAAATACAATCACTGAACAATTTCCAGACCTTCATGCCTGCGAACGCTGCTGCTGATGTAACGTGTCTCCTTCTTGCTCCTTTTTGGACGGTTCGCTTGAGTTCAACATCGGACACAATAAGAATGTAATATGAAAACATGTCTTTAAATTAAGACGCAGAGGAGGTTAAAGTCCTCACATCGGTTCATCCATTAGTCCTTCTTTTTACTTTATTCTTCACACATGGTGACGTTTCATTGCTGTTTCATCTAATACGTCATTTCTCTTTGTTTCTCATATTAATTCAATGAACGTTTCAGTCTCTCATCAAACACATCCTGTTGTTCACTCCATCGTTTTACACTGAAGTCTGGAATAAAAGCAGCTGGATGGAAACAGCTGATGTCTATATAATCTATACTCTCCCATTGATCCCCTGGAGTCTGTGGGAGGAGCTACAGATTGTCTCCGCCTCCTAAATGACGGATGGCGTGTCGCGTCCGTCCGCTCGCCCTCGTCAAACCCCTGATGACTTTGTCATAATTACTTTTTGCCACCGGAGGTGAACGCGGGTGTTTGAATCATTAGACTCGTCTCATCTCGTCTGATATCATCATAGATCATCTTTTAAAATCGTCTCTAAACGTTAACCTTCAGCGTGGAGAAGGTCCGACTGTGGAAGCGTCTCCTGTGGTCGATAACTATCCAAACTTTAGAAACACGATGATCTTTTAAAAATTCTTTTCTAATATTGTCACAGAATTCTGGTTGTAGAGATTCTGTTTGGCATCAGATTAGTGCCGTCAAATCCAAATTGGTTTTCAGTGCTGATCCTGTGTGTTAAGCAGCTTAACATGATGACATTTAAGTTACAGGATAAAGTTGCTGTTTTCCTCAGTGCAGACTTTATGTAAGCGATGTCTCCTCTGATTTATTAAAAAGAAAAACAACTTCAGAGATTGTGTGTTTTAAGAAGCTGAGTGTTCAGTCAGACGTGACCAACGTTGAGGTTTTTAAAAACCAGAAAGGATCTAGTTTTACAGAAGCAGATGATTTCAAAACCTGTACAGAAGAAAGGAAAAGGCAGCCAGTAAGACCTGACGGCTTCTTTTAGACAGAAAGTCTTTATGATGGGACTGTGATGTTAGCTTCTCTCTTTAACAAGTGTCTTCAATAAAAACTACTGACTTTCACAACATGTTTCCATTAACAGAGGAAACAGAAAGGATGTAGCGAACATTCAAGTCACATGACTGATCAGCTGTTGGATCAGCTGACTGGCTGAAGTTTGTTTAAAACATGCACTTGATACAAACAAGGTAAACTAGTTCTATGTAAGGCTGCGACAAACGGTTACTTTCATCTGACGACTAAAACGACGTCAATAAAATGTCAGAAAATGGTGAAAAATGTGGATCAGTGTTTCAAAATGTCTTGTTTGATCCACAAGATATTCACTTTACTGTCACAGGAGGAAAATATTCAACTTTAAGAGACTGGAATCAAAGAATGAATCAACTACTTGAGTAATTGTTGCAGCTCTGGTTTTGTTCAAATCTAAATTCTTTGACAAGCAGCCTTCCTTTTCTGTTAAAACGTCCTCAACCAAAACCTCGTATTTAATATTTCTGAGGAGGATTTCTGTGGACCAGAAACTTTTCAATAAAGAAAAGGATGATGAAAGAGTGGACTGAAGCATCCATGTTTGACTAAAACTGAGCAAAATGTAAAACCAGCCCCTGAAAAGGAGTCTGTTGTGAGTCGGATGTGAGTCGTTGTGAGTCAGTTGTGAGTCGGTTGTGAGTCGGTTGTGAGTGGTTGTGAGTCAGTTGTGAGTCGGTTGTGAGTCGTTGTGAGTTGGTTGTGAGTCGGTTGTGAGTTGGTTGTGTGTCGGTTGTGAGTCGTTGTGAGTCAGTTGTGAGTCGGTTGTGAGTTGGTTGTGAGTCATTGTGAATCGTTGTGAGTCATTGTGAATCGTTGTGAGTCGGTTGTGAGTGGTTGTGAGTCGGTTGTGAGTCAGTTGTGAGTCGTTGTGAGTGGTTGTGAGTGTGTGTCGCCTGCAGACCCCGACCGGAGCCTCAGATGTTCAGATGTGTATTTACAGAGTGGACAGGCGTCCCGCTGGGAACAGGCTGGTCGCCGACGTCTCGCACTTCATTCAGCTACGAAGCATCAGCACTTTTTGGCATCGGCAAGAGAAATAGAGAGGATTATGTGCTCCGCCTGCCAACACAGTCTTTTGATGAGAGGCCAGGTTATATCAGACGATCTACATTAATCCTACCGTCTCTTCTCTCTTACCGGCTTGTTATCGGTCTGAGGCATAATTAAGCCTTGTGGGACCGCTGTAGGCCTTCCTCCTCAAACTTGTCAAGAGTTAGAGAGAGGCAGATCAAACGGCGGCAAAAACACAAAAGCTAATCTGCCCGAGACAATAGACGGCTTTGTTAAGACGAGTTCACGAGTCGAGCAGGAGGACATGGCTGCAGAATATGCTGCACTGGCCTGTATTATATCACTGTAGAGTGAAAGTCTTGGTGTTTTGGATTTGATAAAAAGCAGAATAAAGACAGGACTTGGCTGCAGATCCATGGCTGCGTGGGCTCCTTCAGGTACGCTGGCTTCCACCCACAGCTCAAAGTCATGAACACGCTGCAGCCCAACAGGACAGACGCCAGGTTTCTCTGCTCGGAAGCACGTTTATTTGATGACTTCATCAAGAAAATGTACATTTAACTCAATAAGAATTTACTGTAGGGACTGATTAATAGGGATGCACTGGATCCCAGACGATACGGAAACCTGAGGAGAACATTCATTCTTATACAAATAACTGCAGTATTATTGTCTATTCTGTTAACTTTCCATCTAATTATAGTTTAATTATGCATAAACACCTTATGAAGGAGAGACACATGATTAAAACATACACGGAACAAAAATATAATATGTGGAGCTGAAGTAAAATTATAGATGTAAAGCATAAAGATAACTTAAATGAAGATTAATATTGAATGAAGGGTGAATTTTAATAAAAAGGCACATTGATGCTCCGCTTTTCTTTGGATGTGATTATGGAAAATGTTCAACTTTCTTGGAAAATTATGCTGTGGGATTTTGGAATTTTACCCCAGTCTAATACAGGAAAGTAAAAATACTCCAGTACAAGTAAAACTACTGCAGAAATATTAATACAAAAGTATGTGGTAATACGTATTTATAATTTATAATTAATCATAATTATTATATAAGTAATTCCACCTCTGGTTATTATTAAACATATTGTACTGGTTAATGAATCCAGATATAACAATAAAACATCTGTTTTGCATGTACTGCTGATATTTTATTTTCTCATTGCAGAATCAGTAGTGTTCCTTAAAGGGAGGTCAGAGGTCAACATCAGGCCTCAGAACGTCCTCTTAGAGACTCTCACCAACACAGTGTGTGAAACATCTGCACATTCCAACCTGTGCAG
>JAPQRN010000064.1:7345-20798 GCA_037367275.1 Coranthus polyacanthus | reverse complement strand
TGTGTGTGTGTGTGTGTGTGTGTTGTCTGCGCGTGCGTCTCTCTCTCGCGCGCGTGCGTGCGTGCGCGCCAACGGTATTTAATTCAGGGGCTGGTGCCGTAACTCTGACATGTGTAAGCTGTTGCTGTTTGAGAAGGAGAAATAAATATTTGTGCATTCTGTCGCGCTGTTGCGTTTCTCTCGCTCATGCGTTTTTTTTTTTTTTTTTGTTGGCAAGATATGGTGAACATCTGCCTTTATCGGTGCCCCACTCTTCACTTTCACACGCACGCACGCACGCACGCACGCTCACTACGGCGCTCCGGCTGGTTGGGCTGCAGGAAAACAAAGATAAAAACACTTAATAGGCCGGGGTTAAAGAGGAAAGAAACGATACCCGGAAAAGGGTATACCGGGCAAAACGTGCAGGGAACAAAACGCTATCAAACCTAGGAGTGCACACCGTTATTTCCACAACGCCCCTTCTCTGTCTGGCCTAAAGCTGGGGGTTTTATTACCTGATCCTTCCCGTGGGGCACATTTAAAGCGAGGTATGTTTTCCCGCACAACGCATTGTAAATAATTCATCTGCAGATTAACTCATTCGCATGCACTGAGGAGGAAGAAGGCGTCCCGGAAAGCTCCAGGACAAAATGTAAAGGTGTAGCTCATGACAATCATCCAATGCGTCGCAGCCTCCGCCGGACGCGCGGCGGAAAAGCATCCCGAGCCTGAACGCACACACGCCACGGGGCGACCGCGGTTATAACCCGCAACAAGGCGGGGAGCGAAAATAACCAAGCGGCTGCCTTTACCCACCTGTGATATCCTTGCTCACACTGACGAACCCAGTGGCAGTGATCTCTTTAGAAGCCATGTCTGTTTCTCTCTATCGCCACCCCGCCTCCTCCTCCTCCTCCTCTTCTCCTCCTCCCCACTGGCCCTCTCTCTCTCTCTCTTTCTCTCACAGACGGACAAAAAGGATGGTCTCTCTCCCAGGCATTCCAGCAGAGCATCCGACTGCCCGACGCGCTTCCTGGAAGAAACCCTGTGGATGTTGGGAGGCTGGATGTGGGAGCGACGGGAGTTGGGGGAGGGAGGGAGGAGGGACGGACACAGAGGTGGAGGGAGGGGTGATGGAGGAGAGGGCGGGGATCGCTGAGGGATAATGAGGCAGCTGTAGTTACCTGAAGCACAGAGCACAGGGAGGTAAGAAATTCAAATCCAATAGAGTTTTGTAAAAAGTTGATGAGGTGCAGAGAAAAAACCAAAGCGGGCAAAGGAAATAAGCCTGGGCATTATGATTCCCCTCATTTCATTTATGAAAACTTTATCTGACTGTAACTGACTGGATTAAACTGAATGAAGCCGCCCCCGAAGAGAAAATGAACATCCATGTCTGCAAGTATTGGATATGGGAAATAAAACCGGGTTATGAATAGAGCAAACGGGATAATGTAACAGAACAAGCAGAAATAGATGAGTACAAACTGGAGAATCCAAGGTGGGCTGGACGATACTGAAACAGAAACATAATGTAGAACAGAGCTGACAAATTGCTTGGCAAAAGTAAAGTGGTTGAAATGAGATCTTCACCTCTTTGCCTTTCTGTCTGTGCCTGGATTGCGTTGTCTGATGGCTCCGCCTGTTAAAGTGGATAAGAGAGGAAGGAAATGTCCCCACCAAGATGACCATCTCTGTCTGGGGTTTACAGTGATAGTCAGCCAAAACTCCTCCTGCAGACACCATCATTCTCTGTCACATAGCTTCTGAAATACAACGTGTCTGGTTTGGACCATTGGATTAAAGATATATACACAATTTTAAGCTCATTCTTGTCATTTCTTTAAATAAAGGATCACATAGGAGTGTGGTGCAAAATTTCGGAACACTTGAACCTCCACAGAATGAACGTCGTCCTTATCTCTTCGCTGCTGGGTGAGTAACATAAAAGTGACTGGCAGACACACAGTTTCGGACAGACGTCTACTCAGCAGACCTACGAGAACTATCTGTGTGTTAAGTGCATTTTAATTAACAACACTTTAAAAAGTCCGGTGACCGGTGGACAAAAGTGTATCCAAGCATTTCAAAGAAGCGTCTCCACTCAGCTGTCGGCGCACTGCTGACTAGACCTAAAGCTCCACTCTGTTATTTGATGCAGATATCAGTGTAGTATGCAGGGTTATAAATTTTCTTCTGCTGTTAGCCTGCAGCTGGGCATTTCAGACAGTACTAAATTAAAATGATCTGCACCAGCCAAAATTTGAATAGAGCTAAGTGAAATGATTTGGAAGGGACTGCCAAATTGTTGTGTTGGATACTCCATCCTTGACAGGCATGAGTTATGTTCAAGACTATGTCGAGTAGTACTATGTAAGAATGCGGTATGTTTGTGTGTGGTATTGGTGTCTATCAGGAAAATACAGCAAATGTGTTTACATTCTTCCTGTTCCCATGGGGGTGATAGCTATCTGAACAGTCTCATTAAGGAATACAAAGCTCTCCGCTGTCACAGCATGTAGCATAGCAGTACAGTGACTCTGTGTTATGTAATGAATGTGGCTTGGATGGTTGCATTTTCATGGTAATATCTTAAATAAGAAGGACACACACAATGGTTAAGTTGGATGTTTTTAAATTTGTCTGTGTCAGTGCCACTATTCTAAAATGTTATCTTGCTTATATAACATGAAAAATCAGCAGCGGACCATAACTGACTATGTGGTGTGCAGCCACATAGGAACAAGCCATCTGAGCTGCCTCTGGTGGTATTGTTAATACATTTTATCCCTGACGGTCGCAGCAGAATGTACACTTTTAGGCCCGTACTCAAAATGTCACAGAATGTTCCAAGAACAAACTGTGGTACAAACAGGAGATGTGTGTTTTTTGAACGCTTTCCTTCATTACAGGTGTAGCAGCATTTGCTCTGCGAGTTAATACATCTAAAGGTACTGGCAAAAAACAACAAACAGAAAAATACAGTACATCTGTCACAGATGAGAAAAAGAAGAACAACCTTTTCTTAAGACTTTCTGTCTTCCCGCAGAGGCTTTGAAGGTCAGTGTGTCTGTGTGGCCTCCAGGGTCAAGCATCCATCTCGGAGAGAGTGTGTTTCTGCAGTGCACTGCGAAGTTAAACTCCAGTTTTGTGTGGATCTACCGGTGGTTCAGGGACACACCACACATGGCTCTGTCCCCGAACCCCAGGCACCTGGTCTCTGGTGACAGCTACTCCATCACTGGGGTAACGAGGGAGGACGCGGGCAGCTACTGGTGCCAAACAGAGCGGTGGGAAAGCAACAGCACCGTGGTGCTTCTCAGCCAGCCGGCTACACTCAGTGTGTCAGGTGAGCAGCGGGAGCAGCAGCTACAACCTGCATCGTGGCATCAGGTTTCCCCTACATGCACGCAACAAAACGCACAAGGACAGAGAGGTTACTTTGTATAGACCAGAGTAAGTGGCGTACAATGTGTGCAGGCATTTTTTGATTTCAGGAATACTAACAGTCACTGAAGTTGTCTTGTTAATCTATACTATGTCATTTGTCAAAAAATGCCAAAAGCCCCGTTGTTTCGATCATGTTTTTAAACAATCATTTATCAGTTTTAAACAAGGGTCATATAACACGAATGCTGTATTTAGCGACTGTAAGAATATACTGTATAGTATTCATGGTTAATTGGCAAAATTCAATGCACACGCTGGCTTGAGCATTTAATGCTAAAGAAATGAAACAGAACTGCTTAGACAATCGTCAATGTTTCTTTCAGCTGTCTGTTTCTGAGTGAGTGACAGAGTAAAAGTTGCTGCTCGTGTCTCGTCATTGCACACTGCTGACTGTAATACGCAGATGGGTGACAAAAGGAGGGAAAAAACCAACATAAAATATCTTCGTAAGGTTTACCACCAGAACACAACAATACTGGAGGGATGAACAGAAGAACAGATATTCCCTCATTTGGTATTTTGATCAGGGTGGTGGAGGGCGCCGTTGAACACATTGGTTCAAAATCTGCCAGGTGTTCAATTGATCTGTGAAGGCCATAGGATATGAGTCACATATTCTCATACCCATCAAACCATTCAGTGAGCTCTTATACCTTATGGACAGGGGCATTTTCATCCTGGAATAGACCACTCTCAGCAGGTTTTTCCATTCATTTGTCACCCATATGTTTACAGGCATACAATATGTAGTTTTATCGATTATGCTCCCATGTGACCTATTAGCCTGCATCCAGGCACACCGAATGCCAAGTGGTTTTGTAGCAATCAGAAGCAACTTTCTGCATCTGTCAGCACAGAAAATGTGCAACGGTATAAAACGACTGCATCTCTGATTGTATTCACTGTTTCTCTGGTTCCTCCTTGTCTCTCCTCCAGAGCCTCCCCCTCCCATGCTAACCATGATTCCCAGCACCAGACAGATCTTCCAAGGGGAGCCTTTCACTCTGCACTGCCCCGTGTCTCACAGTAACTCTTCAAACTGGCTGCTGAGGCACTTCTCCCAGGATCGTGGGCTGATGACCACAGATTTCCACACTGGCTGTTGTTCACCACTAGGATGTGATGTTATTGCCAACAACTCTGAGACTTGTGTCTTCCCTGCAGTCAGAGGGAACAGTGGACTGTACTGGTGTGAAGGTCCCGAGGGGCGCAGCAACGCGGTCAACATCACTGTAAGCTGTGAGTCTTGTGTAATAGTGCAGACACTGGATACACAGGCAAAGAAACCACAAAAGAAAACCACTACAACCATGTGTGCGGTCCAGCAAAAAATCTGTTTGAATGTGTTGAATAAAAGACTGTTTTTTAAAAAAGCATAATACATAAGGACGTACAGGAGTAACAGTGAAGCGATCTGCCTCTTGCCTTTGTCCCACAGATGGCGGCATCATCTTGAAGACTCCCTCGTCTCCTGTATCAGAGGGTCACACGGTGGTCTTGTACTGTCAGTACAGGACAGTCAACCACAGTCGCACCACATTCTTTAAAAACAGCGCAGAAATCATCACTTCTACTTCTGGTTCAGATAAAATCGTAAAGATGACAATTGAGAATGTGACATGGGAAGATGAAGGCTATTACAAGTGTGCATCTGAGGACGGAAAGATGGAGAGCGCTGAGAGCTGGTTATCAGTGAGAAGTAAACGGGGTCAGCTCTTCACCTTTTTACATTTCATGATGATATTTATCGTCATTCTCATTAACATCAGTGAATGACAGATGTCATTTGTTTTTTGTTTTTTTTTCAGATAACTCACCAGACGGGTCATCAGCCTCCGCTAACGGTAAACTCACACATTCACCTGTTAGTTTAACCCCATTTTTTCCACTTGAAACTCAATGGCCTTAAAAAATTTGAGCACACATGCTGCTATACCTCACACATGTCCATCCTTCATATGGTCTTCACATGGTCTTCATATGGTCTTCAGGTCAGTTTGACACAGGGACACACACACACACACACACACACACACAGATAATGTTACATTGTTCTAATCTATTGTTTGATGTCACGCTTTACCCTCTGTCATGTGACCACCTTCAAAGCCCCCCGTTATTCCATAACGTTGTAAACATCAAACGTTTTCTCACACTATACGCCTCGCACCTGCACATCAAGGGGGCGGGACTAAAGAGACAAAAGAGATAAAGAGATACGACCCATGTTTGACCCGAGGTAAACCAGAGGATCTCAAAAGTAAAGACAACACAAGGGTTAAATATATCTAAGAGAACATTTGCAAAAACCTTTGAATTAAGCTTCTTTTTCAAGTAAAAATACCCTGTTTTTATCTTGAGTCATGTATTGGCAAGAGTCTGTCAATACGATACAAGGGCTTAGGTTATGATTCTTTGTTTTTGAATAATGTGAAAAAGGCAAAGGTTTGTAGTAATATCTTCACTGGGAATACATTTTTCCAGTCATTACCAGCAGTGCTTTATTTTGTACATTTTTTTTTTAATGAATGATGCACAACCTGCAAGTTCTGCTTTTTGTTATTGCTGTTGTTTGTTGAAATTGCACATACACTGGGTATAGTTTAAGTAAAAATATCTTTTTTTTGAATCATGTTTTATCTTAAGTCCATGCAGACAGACAAAAAAATCAGTCGAAGCTGTATCAGAGATGGGTTTGTGTTTTTAATTATCAATACAGTGTCATAAAACATCATTTTGTGACATTTTCTTAGACCCCTACTGCAGCTGTTAATGACTTAGACTTCACAGCTTAACAGTAAAACAAGTGTTGTTGTTTTTTTTTCCTCATCAGGCTCCTGGAAGTGGGTTATTGTATCGTGTGGGATTCTTCTTCTGTTCCTCATTCCTCTAACTGTTTGGCTCATTCATCGCTACAGGTTACACAGCATTGTTTCTCATTTACTGGCAAATACAGTTGCGAGTGCAAAAAGGCTGCTGAGCAAATGGTTCACTGTTTTTTTTTTTGTGTTTGTTGAAGGTACCAGGCCTTTTTCACACGCAGCTGCTGGCCTGTCTCCAAAGAGGATCTACCAGCGGTGGCACTTCCTGCAACCAAACAGGATGTGACAGAAGTACAGTGGGACCTGTCCTGGATGGAGATGTCTAATCTGCTTGATAAGCAGCTGTATCCTGGCACTTAAAGCCCCCCCCCACACTCAAAAAAACATCAGTTCAGGATGTATGTTTACGAGCCAAATTTGTGATGTCATTTGTGATCTGTTATGTAATTTTTACAACTGTTATGTGAAAACCTGCTGCGCAAATACAGAAAAAAATGTATTAGCCCCTGTATCTCTATGTATATTATGGATTTTCCAATGAGAAAGGGAAAGTAGTGTCACGTCTGCTCCGTCTGATGTTGCTTTATCTTCTTCCCGTCTCGTTTCTTGTATTTCCTGTTTTATTTTGAAGCTGTTCTGTTTCATGTGTGTGTGCTGCCCATCCCCGTCCTGTCACACCTGCCCCTGATTGTTCCTCTCCCAGCTGTGTCTCATCACTCCCATTACCTCTTGTATTTAACCTCATGTCTCCCTTTGTCTCGTCGCCAGTTCGTTGTATTTCTTGTCACGTTCCGGCGCGTCATCTTTTGCCTGTATATGTTATGTGACCTTTCTTCTGTTTTTGGACCTTGCCTTCAGGCTCCCGTTTTTTGATACCTCTGCCTGTCGTGGACCGACCCTTTTTTTTGGAATAAACCTTGTCTTACTGCCGACTGTCTTTGGAGTCGTGCGTTTGGGTTCTCCTGCCTTAGTTCCGGGCCGCGTCAAGTAGAAGTCGTGTGAACTCTTTCTGTCACTGAACCTGCTTCTGCACTGCTAAGCTTCAGCCTTTAGCTCTACATCAAGTTTTCCATTTTTTATGATTGCCAACCCACTGCTGTGCTCAACTTTGGGAATCCTTTGTGGAAGTGACAAAATAACACAGACATTTCCGTGTGCACTTTATAAACTAATCCACATGAACTGGCTGACTCAAAGTGTTTAGAATTTTACAAAGCACTTGAAACCCAAAGCCATTATATTTGTCTCAGGATAATTATCATGTAAAATGCTCAATATGCTTTTTTAAAAATACATAAATAAAAGTCCATAACTGTAAAATGTGTGCATATGCATTCCAAATGCATAAAGTGATCTTTCTTTTCACTATTGCAAGCAGCAAATTCGTGGTGAAATAAATCTACGAATTCATGATAATGCCGTAATTTACTGATATGTACTGTATATGGTTATTGTTATGACGAGCAGTATCTCTGTGCAGAGAAAAGTTAGAACAAAGATCATCCAAAGATCACGTAACAACATCTACATTATGCAGGTAGTCTGTCAAACTCATGTAGGAACATGTCTCAGTTGTCACAGATCTGACACCGAAGCGACGGGACAGAGATCAAAATTAATATTAACAAATAATGAAGGAAGAAAACCTGCTTTGTGCAAAAATATCACCAAAGAAACAGAGAGCAGTCGTATAAAAATGCGACTGATTTAAGGAATAGTTTTAAAACTATTAACCAGAAAGGTTTTAACGTGTTATTCTGCAGTCTGTTTGTGCACATTGTTCACGTGTTTAAACCAGATCTCAGTGCTGGAAAAACCTGTTAGGTAACTTTGACATTCAGTTTCCTTTGTTGTCTCACTTTTACAGCGAGGGCCGATGGGACTGGCAGTAAAATATGACTGAGCGCTTGTTTTCTTAAAATATTATAACAAGTGGACAGACTTTTGACAGATTTCATTCTCAGTGACCTCCACAGAGCCCTGAGGGATGTTCAGCTGCTAGTAAATCGACTATGTAACGAGACGACGAGAAAATATGGAAAACTATCTTGGTGAGTTAATGGAGCAGCTTTGTTGAGGATAAATGGGTAACTGCATAGTGTACTTTGGTGCGGGACAGTATAATTTATGATATGTTGAGGACTTTACATATTGTACATGTTTGAGTTTTTATCGACATCTCACTTTAAGTTGATTATATATTTCAGCACAGACAAAAAAAGAACTGCAACATGTATAAAAAAAACATTTACTTCACTTCCGTTGAGGTACAAAATAGAAACTGTCTTAGTATCCATTTACAGATCAACAGTCATAACATTTGAAACCAAAAAACCAGTTGGACCTGATTCTCGGCATTAAGTGAAAAAATGTCTGATTCACATGAGAGGTTGAAAATAATCGTCTTCCTTACGGACAAAACCCCACCCCGACGCTTTCTCATAAACTAAATGATACTAAACATAAGCTAAATGTACCATTCACACTTGTGTGTTGTAATTAAACTCTGTGTTTTAGGTGTTTGTGCGTATTGTGGGATATTTTTATCACACATCACACAACACCAGTGACAATGGGAGGTGATGAGTCATTCTCACTTGATGGTGTTGATCTTTATTTCCTTATGGGCTCTGTTTATTTTGTCTCAACGCAATTTATTTTTGTTCAGGGTCATTCTAAAACTGTTTCATTCTTTTTATTTTGTCTTACATTGCTCACATTCACTCTCCCAATAAAAGGAAATAAAAGGAGAAAGTCACAAATAGCTCTGCCACACAATCCCCAAGGAACAACACAACACACCAGAGCTCAAATCTTCTGCCACTCTTCTAAAACAACAGAGACATCTGGTGTGACAACCTTGTCACTCCAGTTATAGTGATTTTCCAACTTATGCTAACATTCTGACCTACTTTCATGAAACATGTCTATAAAAATTTAGTGAAAACAAAAATCTATTATTTTTAAGCCAAAACAGTCAGTGACAGTGAAGATGACATTTTGATGAAAATCTCATTCTTTTTCTGCACATTTGGTTGAGACTGTGAAGTTGTCCTTTGCCTTCCAGGAGAGTTAAAGAGCATCCCCGTGCAGGAGGTCAGACTTATCCTGATTGGTGGACGATGGGCTGGCAAGAGCTCCTCTGGCAACACCATACTCAGAAATGAAAGGTTTGAGTGTGGCCGAATCAGAACAGCTCAGTCTGAATTAAGACATGAAGAGGTCGAGGGCAGGAACCTCACTGTGGTCGATGCTCCAGGGTGGAGCAGCTCCCTCTCCCTCACGGAGATCCCAGAGGTCGACAAGCAAAGGTTTAAACTAAACCCGTCCAAGTGTTCTCCCGGACCACATGCTTTTCTGCTCGTTATTCCCATAGACTCGGCCTTCTCCGCGGAGCAGAAGAGGACCTTGGAGGAGCACATGAAGCTCTTGGGGGAGCGTGTTTGGAGGTACACCATGGTGCTGTTCACGTGCGGTGATTTCCTTGGGGAGAAGACGATAGAGCAGCACATCGAGAGTGAGGGAGGAGCACTCCAGTCGGTAATAGAAAGGTGCAGGAACAGGTACCATGTGTTCAACAACAAGGAGAGCAGAAACTCATCCCAGGTCGCTCTGCTGCTTGAGAAGATACATGAGATGGTGTGTCAAAACCACGGCAGTTACTTCGAGACTGATGAACACACTTTGAACATCATTAAAGAGAAGCAGCGGGAGGTGACTGAAAGGGCAGAGAAGAGACAGAAAAGGGCAGAAGAACAAAGACAACAGATGAAAAGCCTCATTTCAGGTGAATGTGACAGGAGGTGCTCTTAGATGAGACGGGGTGTTAAAAATAGCATGGTAACGTTTTTTATTATTTATTAATAAATATATGTAAATGAATAAATCTATGTATTTCATACCTGAATAAATAGTAGGTTTTTTAAAGGTTTTATAATATGTTCTTTCCTGATGAGATACACTAACAAAGTTACAAATGTGAAGTTAAAGGTTGAGTCTTTAGTGATATCTAGTGGTGAGGTTGCAGATTGCAACCAACAGAATACCTCTTGCTTCCCACTAAAAAAGCAAAAGGCCATCATTAGACCCAGTGTTTAGTTTGTCCATTCTGGGCTTTTTAGTTAATGGGATATTAACTCCGGTTCACCTTAAGGCTGGATACCACCCCCTATGAAACAGAAAAAAGGATCAGAAGTCCACATTCTGACTGCTGTAGAATCAAGGTGGACTCCATGGAAACCTACTCCCTCTGTGGATATAAATGGCCCATTTTACGGTAACAAAAACTCAGTTGCTCAGTTGATTCCAATCTGCAACCTCAATGCTAGGTGCCACTAAATATTACACACTGAATCTTTCTGAATCATTTGTTAGGCCTCACGTAATGTGTCGTCTCGCCTGTTCTCTAAGTAGCTTGGCAACATTTATGATTTGTTTTAAGATCCTTTTGTTTTGTTTTGTCTAACAAAAGAGGTGAGAGCCATCCCAAAACTCCAGATCATTCTCTTGGGAAGTCGAAGTGTTGGGAAAACCTCCGTTGGGAATGCCATCTTGGGAATAAAAGAGCAAGAAGATGGGAAACGAACAGCAGAGTCAGTGGCCCACCAGGGTTTTGTGGGTAAAACTGAACTAACTCTAGTTGACACACCCGGTTGGTGGAAAGGCTTCCCTGCGCTTGACACTCCTGAAGTTATCAAAGAGGAAGTGATGCGCAGCATGTTCATGTGCCGCCCTGGGCCACATGTCTTCCTCCTGGTTCTAGACGCAGACGCATCCTTTAATGCCAAACACTTAGATGCAGTGACAACGCACATGGAGCTTCTTGGAGAAGGAGTGTGGAGACACACCATTGTAGTTTTCACCAGAGGAGACTGGCTGGGAGCACACACCATAGAGGAGTACGTTGAAGGGGAGGGAGAGGCCTTGCAGTCATTAGTTGAACAGTGCGGCAACAGATATCACGTTGTTGACAACAAGAATGCAGATGATGGCACTCAAATCGCTGAGCTGCTGGAGAAAATCATCGGGACTGTTGCTGGAAATGGTTGGGGTCATTTTGTCCCAGATGAGCAGATCCTTGTGACCATTGAAGAGAGAAGAAGGAGAGTGGAAGAAGGAGCAAGACGAAGGCAAAGTCAAGTCGAGGCCAAAAGAGAAATCTTCAGAGGTACATTTCAGTCAAATAGCATTAGTGTCACAATAAATTAGTTTAGCCTTGACAAAGCTGTTTTTAACCAATGGGCACAATTACAGAAATATAACCGTCTAGTGCTGCGTTTAATATCAAGTTTGTGATCTTTATCTTGTATTAACTCTCAGCAATGAACGATGGACGTATAACACCATAGTTTGAAATGTTATTAGGTAATTATCCCATTTCAGTGTTACTTGCTGTAGACGATAATTAATGGTATACGTTCTTACCGCTGTGATGCTGTCCTTTACCTGAAGACTGTTTTCTTTTCAGGATCCAGAGATAAACTACAGGAGCTAAGGTTTGTGTTGCTAGGACAGAAGACGTTTGGAAAGAGTGCAACAGGAAATAATCTCCTGCGCAAAGAAGTGTTTCCCACTTGTCAGAATGAGCATTGTCAGTTAGAGGAGGGTGAAGTTGATGGCAGACGGGTCACAGTGATCGACACTCCAGGCTGGCGCAAGAAGGTTTCTCAATGTAATCTAAAAACAGATGAGGAGATTGTCCTTGGCTTATCACTGAGTCCACTGGGGGTCCATGCAGTCCTTTTGGTTGTTCCACTGGACCTGACATTTGGAGACAATCAGCTGGTCGCCCTGCAGGACCACATGAATCTCTTTGATGACAGTGTCTGGAAACACACAGTGGTTGTGTTCACATACGGAGACAAACTAGCAGATAAGTCTGTCGAGGAACACATCGAGAGGGAGCATAGTGCTCTAAGGTGGTTGGTAGACAAATGTGAGAATAGATACCATGTAATAAACAATATGAAGAAAAATGACTTTACCCAGGTGGCCAAGCTGTTTGAGAAGGTAGAGGGAATGGTGTCAGAAAACAGCGGAAGGCTCTTCTGTCCTGACATGAACGACGTCCACATGAGAGTTGAAGAGAAGTTCAGGAGGAGGCAGCTGAAACATGTACTGAAGCAGCGACTGGAGGAGGAGTACAGGAGGAGAGAGTTGGAGCTGATGAAGGACTTCAAGCAAAAACTCCTCGAGCTACAAGCTGAGATCAGGGGAAATGTGACAAGCACTAAACCCAAGTCACTGGGTGAGTATTTTCCTGTAATGGAGATAACTGATTTGCTGCTTTGTTCATCATATTGACGTAATTTAATATGTTATTTTCATGAACAATTGTTAGTTATGGCCATTGGTCAGAGGAAGAAGGATGGAAAGGAGAAAGAGGACAACATAGACTCAAAAATCAGCCAGGAAATCGAAAAGCTCGATAAGGACATTAACAGATCCAGCGATCTTCTTAACAACAGCATGGAGTTTTTAATCCCCAGTAGTAAGTAAAAAAATGAAATAATAATATCCAACTTTTACGACGACAGCATGATGTCTCATTCAAACTACGTTTCACATTTACAGTGAGTGGAGACAGTCCAGCACCATCTGTTGCTGAAGCTTCAGCACAAAAGAAAAAAACAACCAGCAACTTCGACAAAGTTCTGGGTTGGCTCTCTACACTTAAGATCGGCACAAATGTGGAGAACCAGCTGACC
The DNA here is from genome assembly GCA_037367275.1 of Coranthus polyacanthus. Classification (NCBI taxonomy): domain Eukaryota; kingdom Metazoa; phylum Chordata; class Actinopteri; order Kurtiformes; family Apogonidae; genus Coranthus; species Coranthus polyacanthus. The sequence continues at coordinate 7,837 of JAPQRN010000064.1, read as the reverse complement.
CTCAACTTCTCTCAGTCGTCGGGATACAGATCGGTGATACCACAAGACGACCTTGACTTAAACAGAGAAGATGATATTCCTGAAGACTCATGAATCATCATGAATGTATTACAAATGCTTTGCAGCAAAACAAAATATACGCTGGTGTAAGAAAAGGGTCGGCCTGCAACCAGTATCACAAAATCATCATATAAGGGGATTAGAACAGAGCTTGTGACTTAAAGCTTCAGACAGTTTGATACAAGATGAGTCTGGATGAGAAGTAAAACAATCGCTTGTTTCTGTTTCATTACCTTTGTGTGTTTGAGCAAAACTCCTAATCCCCACAGTCTGACACAGTGAAGTTTATTCACTATCATGGTGATTGAACTCTGCAGCAGGCAGTGGAAGTCTTGTTTTGGGGAAGGGATTATTAGCTACGCCTTACAATTTAATCCGATCCATTTAGAAAACTGTATGAAATTTTCTAGTAATATGCCTGTCTCTCTCTCT
>JAPQRN010000063.1:2198-20831 GCA_037367275.1 Coranthus polyacanthus | reverse complement strand
CAGGACATGTTTTACTATGTACATAACATGTCCTGGTACCAGACACAGCCCTAAACAAAAAAAAAAAGATAAATCTGTAAAAACAATACTTTTACTTTCAGAGTCCGCGAGAACGTGAAGAAGTAATACTGTAATACTTCTTCACGTGTAAGTGAATCGCTGCCAGGCAACAAAAACAGGTCAGTATCACGTTAGAACACGAAGGGTTTGTTGTAACGAGGTGTTTTTCATGTTATGATCACATACAAACTAATCACATTAGAGCAAGACACCTTTCATGTTATAATGTGAAACATTTTATAACTTACTGTTATAATATAAAGCTTTAATTTTCTAACAATTTACACTGGAAAAAAGTCAACAGTACAATGACTGCAAATGGTAATAAACTGTCAGCAAACTGCACATTCAAACCAAAACACTGACTTCCTGTTTGGTGGGGTTTGGCTCCATGAGGCTTTTTGTAAGTTTGGATACATGTGTCTACCAACTCTGGTAAATCCAAGTGAATCCTCATCTGGAGACTTCATTTCTGAAATGTTCTCAGGGGTGTTATTAAGCCAAACTATAAAATATCTTGTTATAACACTACATTTTTTAGGTTTTAGCTTGATACTCGTGTCTTTTTGTGGCCTGACAGCATTAAGCTTCCATACGTGTGAGATCAAAGGTCCGAGTGTCAGTTTTAAACTCGTCGGTCCTTTATGTTCAGGCGGCGCTCTGCACCAGCAGCAGGTTCCTCTTGTAACACTCGAGGCTACAGAGTGGGACTCCGGTCTTGGAGCACGAGTACTTCTTGACGTTGGTGCAGCCGCTGACCCCGCAGCTCACGGGGGCCGGCGCCGGGGGACAGGGAGGGGCCGGGGCTGGAGCCGAGACCCCTGCGGGGAAGGAGATGGCCAGGCCCTGGGCCGAGTCGCTGTAGCGGACCATGGGGCACTGGTTCTGCTTGGACTTCTTCTCCCTCATGCTTTTGATCTTGGCCTTGCTGGTCTTGGTCAGTCTCTCTATGGTCTGGTTCTTGTTCTCCTCGGCCTTCTTGGCGGCCTGGAGGCGTCTCTTTCTGGCTCGCTCCTCGCGCTTCTGCATCATCTCTGCGGTCATCTCCTTCTCCTTGTAGCCCATGGGCAGCTCCAGCAGAGGCTGACTCTGCTGCTTGTGGAGCAGGGCTTTCTGAAACACAACACACAAACACGCTGAAGGTCACACGCCATGTTTACAGCTGCATTATGTTACGTTAGTCACTACATAGTGTGTTTGTACATTTGTCTAAAGTATACAGTGGTGTGTATCTCTCACCTGTCTGGCTGTGAGCAGAGACTCATCCACCTCCTTCTTCAGCTCTCCGTTATCGTCCAGCTCTCCCTTCTCCAGAGCGTCCAGCCAGCGCTCCTCCTCGTCCACAGGACCACCCAGCATCGAGTCTGAGTCCAGGTCTGGCATAGGGGATGTGGCCATGTTGCTGTCTTCATCTGATATGAGACAAACAATCATAAAAGAATGAATCAAACATCACAACTGTCAAGACTCTAACTAATGTAATCCAATAAACAGTGGTTTTGTGAATCATATTTGATGTCATGCATTCTTTCAATCGACCGCATTTCAGTTCAAAAACTGAAGACTCTAAACTAGATCCACAAACGTGTCCTGTTTAACTGTATCCCAGACTTTCAGATCAGGAAAACAAGCATCGACCTTACACTACCCTGCACTTCTCCACTTATATCGAGATAGAAATAGACACAGGAATGCTTTAAAAGTGATGTTGTCTACATGAGATAGTAACCTTTGGTTTGGGTTACAGTACTCGAGTCTAGTAGAGATTATACATTATCATAAATTATATATATACAGACATATACAGAGAATAAAAACATGTGTGAAAGCCTTTTCCGGGTTGTAAACTGTTTCTTACCCAGCCAAGCTCGATACTGCTCCAGAGGCACAGAGGGCTCATCATCATCCTCCTCATCCTCATCCTCATCCTCATCATCATCGTCGTCATCATTATCGATAATCATCAGCGGTGAAGGAGGACGGGCCACACCAGGATGAACGGTGAAGGTGGGAACACTAGAACAAAGACGAGGAAAACCAGCAGCAGCTCAGTGAGTGACTGATGAGCGTCAACACAGAACACAGAGCTGATACAGACATTGTGACTCCAGTCTGACCTCTTGGTCCCCAGTGTCTGTCCTCCTAGTTTGATTTTGAGCCGGAGCTGTGGAGGGGGCCGAGGGGCCACGACTGGCTCGGGCTCTGGGGCCTCTGTGAAGCTGTGGTGCTTCCTCTTGTGCTTCTTGTGTTTCTTATGCTGTTTTTTATGCTTGTGAACGCTGTGCAGACCAGAGCTGCCTTCACCTGCAAAGCACACACCAAGAGAAGATGTTTTAAAGACAGGCAGAGTCGAGGCTGCTTAGAGAAGTGGTGATGCAGTAAGACAGAGAAAACATCTTACTCTTTAATAATCACATGGAATTTAAACAGACTCTATATAGACGTCCCAACTGGTTCAACAACTGCAACTGTGTTTTTCTCTAAAAAAAAAAAGATGTACAACTAAGTCACAATAAAGTAGTATATACTCACTGAGAAACCTGGGGTGAATCATGTCTTTCCTTTTCCCCATTGAAACGACGAGAGGGATGTAAACACAAAGGAGCGACTGTCTGCGGCGCTACATAGCAGCACTAGCCTTCAGAGAGGAACAAAACTAAGATCACGACCCTCAAAGTAACTGCAACTGAAAACTGTCATTAAAAACCGAGAAACTACAGTTATTGTACTGCATCTAAGCCTCAGTGAAAGCCCGTTAGCTTTGCATGCACTGTAGCTTATTGAGACAGATTGGCGTTCACTTTTGCTAACATGCGCGCAGTTAAACGGCCCATAGTACATACAATACGGATTAAGTTACCGACTTTTAAGAAAAGACGCGGCGCAACATGCACACCGTGGTTATTTTAGGAAATAACGATGCATTATTACTCAACAGTTTTACAACGTTCGTAGTCAACTCGACGAAGCTAATGTGAAGCTAACAAACACGGAAGTGCACCCACTACTTCGTCCTGTTTCGGTAACTTCCGCCCAAGGTTCGGATTGAGTGTTCTCTAGAGGACAAAAAGAAAAACAAACCGGTGTCGTGTCGAAAATATGTATTTTATTTTTCGCATTCATATATAACTGGACGCGGTGGCAAAAGTGGTGGATGAATCGCGAAGAAAGCATTACTTTAAACAGGCAAGAATCAAACTGTATAAAGTGTTAATGAGTTTGCTCACAGGAAGTGATTAACTATTACTCCGCTCAGTCGGCGACCGCGCCCCTAGTGGCTGGGCCATCAAATTACAAGTCCTAATACATCTTCAGAACAAATATAAAGTTATTTTAGAATCCCACAAAATTCGGGGCTTTTGCGGAAACACTCGGAGTCCCAGAAGCCACCCCACCCGCTCCGCCTATGCTGTTGACTGTGGTGAAAAAGACATGAAATTCACATGTAACGAACTGGTTCTGCTCCTTCGCCTTTTGAACGCGGGGCGGGGCTAAGGGGCCGACGCGTCTGGACGGGGAGCAGAGTTCGACACAACACCGGCGATGAACTCGCAGCACTCGAATAAAACTGCGGTAAGCTGTAGCAACCATTTGAACTTGGGGTAAATAACCCACGTGACACTAACCCAAACAAACAAAAACTAACAAAAGACGCAGCTACTAGCTCATATAGCTGTTATGGTACACAACCGACTACCGTTATTTCCCCACAGCGGTCACGTAACGGACACCGCCGCGGACCGCTCGCGAGTCTCCGCGTTTCGAAGACTACATTAACCAGAATTCCCCGGGCGCCTCGAACCGAGACGCACGAGGTCGGCTGTGCCCGGTAGCTCACGTCGACGCGGTTTACTGACGTTTCGACGCCTGAGCCCGGTGTGGTCGTTCAACAGCGCCGCACCTGTAACGCACGGGGCGGTTTTAAATGCGGAAGCGGTACTGAATTGAAGTCCCGGTTGTCTTCGGACGCTCGGCGACAGGTGTAAATAAATAAAGACACGGACCCGGTGGTAGTTTTTTTTTTTTTTTTTTTTTTTTTTTTTTAAAGCGAGGAAAGCTCACCATTAACCCTGACTTTTATAATTTTGCAGGAAACATGAATTACGCTCGATTTCTCACGGCTGTCAGCGCAGCCAGAAAACCCTCTCCTATCAGGATACTGAGTGAGTACACCTTCCAGTGCAAATACGCCCATGCAAGTACCTCACATTTGTACTGCAGTAAAAATACTCCTTCCGCTGCTCACTAACACCTGATGTACCTCATTCCACAACAAGCATCACAGTTCATGTCCTGGGGCTTCTATTCAATTCTATCTTATAATAAATTTGACTCCAGATTTGTGATTGTTTGCTGTTTGTCTCTAAAGGCGCTAAAAGTCATCCATAGTATGTGTTTTCTGTGGCTCACCTGTTGCATATTTCTCACTAGATTGGGTTGAAATTTGCACCAAATATCCAAGAAAGGGTCATTTGTAAGAAAACATTACAAAGACTTAAATCAAACACACACCACGATAACCACTGATAAGACTGCCTTGTATTTGAGTTGAGCGTCCACGAGTGAAGCCTCATCTTCGGTATGTGGTCTGTTGTGCGAAGCGGAGCTGCAGCAGCGCTCTCCTCCGTCCCTCATCTCTTTGGCCGGAGGAGCCCCGAACCCCAACACCTTCCCCTTCCTGTCGGCCACCGTCCAGCTGAAGAACGGACAGACGGTCAGCTTCGACGAGGCGCTGATGAAGAGGGCCCTGCAGTACTCGGCTTCCAACGGGTGAGGCTTCGACGCTGCTGGACGTGCTCGAAAACTATCAGCGGAGCAGAGCGCGGAGGTTATCAGTCAGTGTCTGCCTTTATGGCCTCTTGTGTAAACTTTACAGCCTCCAGTGACTCGTTCACCTATTGACTGGCTCAGTTTATAGAGCAATCAGCGATAACATTGGTTTGTACTGTGAGGATGAATCTAGACGTCTAAATACTGCGCTCGGTTTATTTGAAAAAGCCACCATAACATTCCTGTCTGTGCGTAGAATCCCCGAGCTGCTGACATGGATGAAGAATCTGCAGAAGAGCCTCCACGACCCCCCGACAGCCGCCTACAGTCCTGAGAAGGGACAGATGGACATGTGTGTGACCACGGGGAGTCAGGAGGGACTGTGTAAGGTACACACTGTTACACAATACCGCAACAGCTGCAACACTGCTGTTCACTCTCACTCCCGCTGGGACATTTGTGTCAACCTTTTGGTTTTTGTTGAAAAGAAAATGTGACGCGGCTTCACCAAAATGAACCCTTTTTCTATTTTAAGCTGCTTTTTTTGGGGGGGGGTTAAATCACACATGACAACATTCTAATGGATGTTTACCTACATTAGCGACAAACACAAAATCAAAGGAAGCTCATCTGACACAAACTCGATACTCAACGTGCAAGATTTAATGGATATGAGTCTAATTAATAATAGGGAGACTCATGTTTTTACTTCAGTTAATGTTACTTCCATGATTGATTTAGACAAATTTCACACTGCATTTAAAATGTGCTCTTTGTCTTTGTCCTGTACAAGTCACATGGATTTTTTTGATACTGATTCTTGTCCTTTTTTTCCTCTGGAGGTGTTTGAGATGCTGGTGAACCCTGGAGACAACGTTCTGCTGGACGCTCCCACATATTCAGGCACATTGGCAGCGGTGAGACACACTTAGAAGCATTATGACACACACACACACACTTTACAACACACACAGTTTGTAACTGTGGTGTTCGTTTCCGTGTGCAGCTCCAGCCTCTCGGTTGCAACTTAATCAACGTTTCCAGCGATCAGCACGGCATGATCCCCTCGGCCCTGAAGGAGGTTCTGTCCCGCTGGGTCCCCTCGGAGGTGCACCGGCCCAGCAGCGACGCTCCTAAGGTGCTCTACACCATCCCCAACGGAGGAAACCCCACCGGAGCCTCCATGACGGCCCAGAGGAAGAAGGAAATCTACGAGGTGGGGGCTGTGCTGCGGGTTTTCCTCCTGATGAGCCAAAGACACGGAGGAGTTTTATTTCCTCCCTTTATGTGCATCACAGCTGCAGTGAATGAATGTAGCAACCCTTATCTTTACAAACTTAGTCCTGCTCTTTCAAAATTCTAGGAATGACTCTGAATCTGCGCTGACTGTATTAATTATCTCCTCCTGTGTGAGCAGATTTCCCCACAGATCTCCAGCCTGTCATTTCCTGTTAACCCCTTCTGTGTTTCTAACAGCTGGCCAGACAGTACGACATGCTCATCATCGAGGACGATCCCTACTATTTCCTACAGTTTGACAAGGTATCAGTACGACGACAACCAGCCGTGATACAAACGCAGCACCTTTTAAAACTAACATCTGATTTCTGACAGTATGTTGTTGTTTCAGTTCACTTATTGAATTGTTATCATGTTATTCTGACGTGACTTTATGGTCTGATCTGCACACGTGGACTTCCAGTGACAGTTTAAACTGACTGACGTTGTGTGTCATTGTTTGACAGCCGTGGGCTCCCACGTTTCTCTCCATGGATGTTGACGGACGAGTCATCAGGACAGACTCCTTCTCTAAAATCCTGTCTTCAGGGTGAGTGTTACAGCAACATGTAAACTGCAAGGTGACTGGTTGGCGGAGACATACAACTACAAAGTGGTTAATCTCATTTCTTTCTTATACCTTTCTGTTACCTTTACAGACTGTAATATCACAACATTAACAAGTCAGAACTTGGTATGATCTAACAGGGAGTGTTTTTCCAGTTTGTGGTACATTTTAATTAGCTGGCGCTACTCCCTGCAGGATACAACTCACAAACAAAGTGTGTTTGGTTTTGCATGTGCGTCTGTTCGAGACGAGTCTTTTCCGCCCTAGGGTGAAGTTAACGTTTCACTCCATCACGTTAAACATTAGACATGTTGTGTGTTGTTGTTTCAGGTTGAGGATCGGGTTCGTCACCGGTCCCAAACCCCTTGTGGACAGAGTGGTTCTGCACATCCAGTCGTCGACTATGCACACAAGTACCTTCACACAGGTGATTCCAAACATAACCTACGTAGTCCTTGGGATCTCAACACCGTGCGCCACTGGTTTCTGGTGGCATTTCTCCATCCACATAGCAACTAAACAAGCCTGAAAAAACATAAAGTGAAAAAAAAACTGCTGTTTGTTGGAGTACAGCAGTAGGAAGCAGCTGGTGTAGCATTGCGGTTCAGCTTTACGTTCTTCATACAGGCCGTGCCAACACTGAGGCGTATCTCAGAGCAGAGTCATCAGAGCTGTGTACACTGCCAGCTCCCGTCTCCACCCATCAGGAAGAACCAAATCTACTGCAACACAAACTCTCCAGGAAAGACAGCGAGGGGGAGATGGAGGGGGAGGACGGTGACGCCGTAGATAAAACCAAATGAGAGGATGTGACACGTCTGGATTAGCAGAGGAGGCTTTAATAAGACACGACAAAGAGATTAATTAGGATCTGCACAACATCTGCAGCTCAAGAAGTCAAGGATTTAAAACACATGCACAAACTTCCCTCTAGGGATGACAAATTAGAGACAAGAACAGCACAAAACGACAACACATCACTGTCATTAAGTATAAATAGTTGTGTAAGTGGATTATCTACTGTACAGGAAAATAATGTGACTGAATCCTGTTTCCTTCAGCTCATGGTGTCTCAGTTGCTGCACAGCTGGGGCGTAGAAGGCTTCCTCCAGCACATAGACGGGTACGTGTCCTCACAATCCTGCCACGCATTTAAGAAAAGTGGTCATGAACGCACCCTGTTATGTAAGTCAGCAGCGAGTGAAGGAGCTGTCGTGTTTCCTCACAGGGTGATCGAGTTTTACAGGAAACAACGTGACGCCATGATCAGCTCTGCAGACAAGTGGCTCAAAGGTTTGTACACGAACGACAACCGCTGATTTGTGAATGGATGTTTTCAAGACTTCCGGCCTTTGCAGCTGTTTTTAGTCCATTAAACTTCAGCGTATTTACTTAAAACTCCCTTTCCACAACTTAGGGTCAGGGTCCAGAATGGGTCGCGGAGATGTTTTTGTTGGGTTGCTAATTGAGTAAATCAGTTGTGGAGGAGACGCCTCACTACTACAACTATGTAAAAGACGTAACCCGACATAAAAGATCCAACAGGATGGAAAAAAACATGAAAGACATAATAAAACAAGAATTGCAGAAAAAAAACACACACGGTGAAAATGACAAAACAGTACAAAATGGATGTAAAAGGTGCAACAAGATGAAAACGAGGTAAAAAAGGAGTCTTTCAGAGACTTATTACTGACTAAAGGAAAATGATAGCTATACTGGATGTACTGGAGGAGGAGTATTTTTAACTTAAACCACCGAAAAAACCCATTTGTTTTGTACTTTTTGTGTTGATGTGAAATGTACCTTCGATTACAGAATGCCTCACGTGACGGATCGCGCTATCTGTCGCCGCAGGCACAGAGCAAGTCAAATAATAAAAAAATTTTCATTGGAGTGTGTGTCTTTATGTGTGAATAGATGTAGCCGAGTGGCACGTCCCGTCGGCCGGCATGTTCCTGTGGATCAAACTGAAGGACATAGCTGATACCCAGCAGCTCATTAGGGAGAAGGCTCTGGAGAAAGAGGTCAGTACAAATCTCAACCCAATCCTCTTAAAAACCTCACATATTCTTCTTTTTTGTGATTCACCATAGACAAAACCCCAGTTAACTCTGTCCACCGCAGTTTAATATGATATTAGTAGGTACCCACAATGCATTCTGGTGCTCTTTCCTGTGTGTTGTGTCATTTGGGAGCAGATGTTTAACACCAGGGGCGAGGCAGCTTTTGTGCCTGAATAGAGTGTAGGCTGGTGCATGCAAAGCTGCCATTATGCACCGTGCCAGTGGGTTTAACTACAGTGTTTTCCCTCCCACTCACACACACAAACAGCGTCTGTAAATCCCTGCTAGTGAACAGCTGATTAACTGTGTAAAACCATGAGAGGGTACAGTATCAGACGTTCCCAAGGTTTACATTCTGGGATTCCACAGCTGTCAGTAACGACACTAAAAACGATGAGAGATCTCAGTTTACTGGTCAACGCCGAGGGCGCGGTGACTGAGCGACTGATTTCAGACACAGCCCCTTGTTTCTGTTTCGTATTTCCCACGGTTCAAAGCTGTAATAACCGACCCTTCGTTAAGTCCTGCTTGGCGCTGTTGCTACACCTGGAATGTCGCTCCACCGCGTTTTCAACTGTACCAGGTCAAAAGAATTAACAGCAAATATCTGTAATAATATTAGCGAACGAACCGGAAAGAACTACGATATACATTTAAGAGCTACATTCACAATATAGTGTTAATTTGATCAATAAAAACTCCTTTTTTTGCTCCAAGATAAAAAGCTAGAAAACCTTAGCTAGCTTAGCACAGTTGTTAGCACACAAAGACAGTTGAATATAAATTAGAAGTTACTTATATTCTAACTTAAAGTTGTGTAGTTGTGTGGTTTTTGAGGCTGAGTAAATACTGTAACCACTTAAGAAACATTAGAGCGAGACAGAGACACATTTTTCTGTGTTTGCTAACAACCGTGTGCTAAGCTAGCTAATGTTAGCGTCTTATCTTGGTACACAGTATTTGCAGTCATTACATAACTACTCGCCCTAAAGCTAAAACTCAGTTTCTAATTAGTGTTCAGCCATCTTTGTCTGCTACCAACAGCGTGCTAAAGCTAATGTCAGTACATTTTTCAGAGAAGTGAAACATGCTCTAGTGTATCTGCTGTCTGAGGTTGCGTTAGCACCGAGCCACCGATGCTAACGTAGGGCGGGTCGTAGTTCTAATGCACCCGAAAGACGTCACGTTTCCGCACCAATCTGTTTCATTCTCTGTTGAACCCAGCTGTGAAAGAAGTGTCAGATGATTGAAACGGTTCGTTCATGTGTCCTGAAGGTGCTGCTGGTTCCTGGAGGTGTGTTCATGATCGACAGCGGTGAACCCTGCGCTTACGTCCGAGCAGCCTTTTCTCTGTCCACACCGGAGCAGATCGATGAGGTACTTTGTGTCTCTCACCCACCCACGGTCTTCTACTGCCTAAATACATACAGCGCTGAAGTTTGATCATGTCTCAATCCTTTCAACAGGCTTTCAGAAGACTTTCCTCCCTCATCAAAGAGGCTTTATGATGATGGAGGGATGGATGTCTAGGTGCAGATGCTTTATATTTGTAAGTTGTCAAAGATTTTTAACAGTGTCTCATATTTTAACATTGTATCGTGTCAGATTATACGTGGATTTAGGCTGAAACAGAAGCTCTTTTGAAAGCTACTGTACAGTGACAGTTTCATCATGTTGCACAAAAAAAGTAAATAACTTTTTGTCAATCTTTGATCCTTGGTCTCGTACATTTTTATTTTTATTGCTGCAAGTGTTTACATTCAACTGCAAACATACGACCACATTTACAGCCTGTCATCCTGTGGTTTCTATGGTCAACAAACAGCGACGCACACCCAGAACCTGCTTTAGGATTTAGGATTTTAGGATTTAATGGAAGCTGAGAACGGCCGCGCTTGCAATTATTCTTTCAATGGCATTACCTGAGGACCACGAGTTAATTATTTTTCGTTGTCTGGAGAGATGCCGCTGCCATGGCGAGCCTGCTCTCTCGTGAACAGAAGTAGAACAAGAAACCTGCGTGGCGCGTTTAAGGATTCACCGCAACAAACGGCAACTATAACTTCGAGATGGCGTCATTCCTTTTACTCCCACATACATTGTAAGCGCAGACGGACAGAGCTTCCAGTCAGTCTGCTTCCTGTGTCTAAACCCACAACAACGTTTCAGCATCAGAGCAAACTGTGTTGCGTTCAACACCACCGCGGAAGCAGAGGACGGAGACTGCGGCCGTACTGTTTTGAGTTAGGGAAGAAAACCTGGTTTGGCCCAGGCGTACAATAAGCTCTCTTATGCACTGGTTTGGTGTACTGAAACTTACACTTCACCACATAAAGGTCAAATAGTATCGACTTCCATGTAAGGCACACAACACTTGAACACTTGAACTGTAAACAGCGTGGACTTTGCACAGTGTTGACCCTTTCCTGGACTTTTCTCCTCTCTGCTTCCTACTGAAACATCTCAAGTTCATAGAAGGTCAGACACCGGTATGGACTCATCCTGTAAACCTGCATGTGAGCGGCCACATAACAACATGTGGAAACTGGAGACCGCCGTCTTTCCTTGCTACAGTCTGCCCTCCCTGCCGTGCTAATGTGTAGCGCTCCGGGAACATGAAGTCCAAGCTCCGGAAGTGCTGGAACATCCATCTGCAAATCTGGCTCCTGTAACACTTTTAGGAAACGTATTACATGTCCTAAAGTGAAGGTTGAAAGACTGCACCGGACAAATCCTCCATTATCCTTCAAATCCTCCAGCCTCATACTGCTCCAGCACGAAAGAAGAACTGAGCGTTAAACGATGGATTCATAAACGTGGGATGTTTGTTGAGGACGTCCTTTTGTTTTGTCTTTTACAGCTTGTTATGTCTTTCGCGTCATTTTCACCTCGATGTGTCTTGTTGCGTCTTTTATGTCATTTTTATATCATGTCTTTTACATTATTTTCATTTTGTTGCGCCTGTTTTCATCTTGTAAACAAAGAATTCTAACTCGACATCAAACTACCGGTGTCTTTTCATCTTGCCACGTGTCTTGCGTCATTTCCGTCTTTTCTTTTCGTCTTTTACGACGTTTTCAGCTTATCACGTCCTCTACAGAAATAAAAATAATGCGTACTTCCCCTCAAACGCGTTAAAACTAAAGTGATGGACCCCGAGTAGAAAGTACAGATATTTGTGTAAAAATGCAGGGAGTAAATGAAATCTCCAGTAAAGACGGATGCCTGAAAACTCCACGTCTGCTGTCAACAAACACACAAACTATGAACTCACATCTTCGTCTCTTTAAGCGGTCTGGGCTCATGTTTAATGTAAGCCAAAAGCAAAACAAAAAGCCATTTGTATTTAAAGCATCACTACACCGCCAAAGTTAGACACAACAAACGTTTTACCAACCAGCTGATTCCCTACGTATCCATACTTTCTATACATGGAGCTTTAGTGACTCGTTGACCTGGTATGTGGCATCACTTTCAAACACTAACAGCAGCTTCAAGGTCAGTCACTTATCGACTCCAGTTTATCTCGGACAAGCCTGACGTGGCCTATATTTGGACCCTTTTGTTCTGCCTTCGTCGTTTAATTCCGGGAATCTTGTGGTTTTTCCGTCCCCGTTGGTCAGTTTGTGTCTGCCGTTCTGACTACATTCAGTTTGCTGTCATTGTCCAACCCTTCATCGATAGCACATTCAAAAGGGGACACGGGTTTTGACCACAGTCCCATTTACCACATGCCACGTCTCCATGCTCACAAGCACCAAAAAAAGGTCCACGCGGTGCACCACGAAATGACCCTCACGCTTGACCTCCATGTTTCCGAGGTGGTTGACGGTGAACGGTGAAGCTGTCTCTCCTCCTAAAGGACACAAACACACAGGGGACAAATGAAGGGGGGGAAAAACAGCATGACAAATAAATCCTATTCCACCTTCAGCGGAAAATGTTCTACCCCGACAGTGTAGAGGTAAGGCAGCCAGGAGATGGAGTGATCGACGTTTAGGTGGTTAACCTTTTACAGAGAGAGCTGAACTATGTCAGATGTGTTTAAAAATGTGACATTCGCTTGAATAAAAAATGTACACAATCTCCTAATAGGACAGAACGGTGTGACGAGCCCAATAACCTTGAATTTCTTACTCTTTTTTTCTTCTAGAAAAGGTAGACGTGACAGTTGAAGCTTACTTTAGTTTGTAATTCTGTATAAAAAACCCCATGTGTGTCACTTCCTGAAAATGTTCTCAAATGTAGTATTTATTAATGAAAGACAAAGACAAAGGTGAAGAATGACCGGTTTCACCTTATTTACACGTATGATTGAACACAATTAAAGAATATTTTGATGTTGTTTTTTTTATTATTTCGTGATTTATAGCTTGTGCACGGATAACATTGAATACATCAATAACAAGGCGTGTAAATGGTATAAAAAAATAAATAAACCAGACTAAGAAAACAGCTGAAATGGCTTAAATTTCTGCAACATTAACACATAACTTAAGCCTTAAATAGTCTGCGGCTCGTTGTAGAGAAAATACGAGTAATGGGGAAAGGAAAGTCGCCGTATAATAGGAACTAGTCTATTTTAAAGCAGTTTCAATGCCCTGCGTGCAGCTCTGCGCGTCTCTACGTGCATAGGAAATGTGATGCAGCTCGGCGCTCGTTCCCTCCCGGTCCGTCCGACCGCACAGACGGACTAGCGGCGGCTCGCATAGCGGATGGACGGCAGCGGCGGGGGGAGGAGGACGATGGAGATGCCGGAGAAATAGCAAGCTAACAAAACACCGTCAACCCTAGTGTTTTCCCCCCACCGGCGACGGACCACAACGTGAGTGTGAAAGACGAACGGGAAGTTGGGGGGGTTTGCGAGCGTTTAGCTAGCCGACGATTAGCGGCTAACGTCGACGCCGGACCGCCGGGCTCGCGCTCCGCGGGTAGCTAACGTTGCTGCATTTTCTCGGCGTAAAAGTCCGCGTTTTTATTAACGCGACCGCGTCCAACTCTCGACGGTGTTAAAACACGCGGGCTGACAGTTGGTTCAGTAAACGGGGCGAGCGGGCTGCTTTTACAACCGCCTGTCGACACTTTGCAGCGGTACAGTTCTGGATGGGTCCCGTGATAGAGAGAAGGGGGAGGAAAAAAAAAAAATCCAAAAAAACAACGCCGTCCAGTGTTTAGCCGTATCCTTCGCTCCGCTGTCATGGGATTTTTAACGGTTATAAGACGACGTTGGAGGCGACGAATGCGCCTCACTCTCCTCGGGTACGGTTACAGTGAAGAGTAAACGGTGTAAATTCGGTTATCGGTTGCCTTTTGCTTGTCTTTTGTTTTACGCGGCTAACGATGCCGTGTTCAGTGCGACGTACGTTTAGCGGCGGGGAACTGAAGGTAGACGGAGCCCTCGCCGCTCCGTTATGTAGCAGGGCTTTGTTTTTCGCACGTTTGAAGCCAGTGTGCAGCTCTTCGGATGGAGAAGAAAGCGGCGGTGTTCGCAGCATTCGTCTCGACGAGCCCTCCAAACCCGGTGCTGTTTGGTATTGTTAGCTAACCTCGCTAATGGACTTGACTCGGACGTGTTGTGTTCACGGGTTCATTTCTCAGAGAGGGGTTTGAGGTGCATCTCTGCAAAGAAACAGCTGTTTTTCACGATAGAGTCATTGTTGTTGTTGGGAATTCGTGACGTTTTAACGTGAAGGTATTTGGCCATTAGCTCCATTATATCGTATACTGTTTATGTAATGGCATTTACGATCATAAAATTATAATTTAATACGATTCCTTTAAAGGGGTTGTATGATAATCTGAGCTCAAGCATTTTAATTTCAAGAAAAACAACATTAGCTGGTCGTAGCCTCTCCGTTTTTCACGTTTGCTGCTTTTTCCCTGTTTTATCTCGTTCTAAATTGAACATCTTTGGATGTCCAACTGCGGGTCAGACTCAGAAATATTTGAAGATGTCACCAGACGATGCACAGTTTTTTTGCCACTGTCACACAGTTTATTGGCGACGTGTGTGGAGCTACTTTCCTGCCAAAATGTAACGAACAAAACCTGTTTTACAAATGGTCTGCCTTCCATTTAAAAAAAACAACACAGTTTGGTCTGCAAATACAAAACGTGACCTGTGTATTTCTAACACATCATGCTTCATAAACAACTACGTCTTACAAATATAAAGAAAAACGAAGAATCCTACAGAGACAAAAAAAAGGAATTAGGTGACTTTACTTCCACAAATGTCTGGCCAATTTTAATCGTATTTTGTATTTGAGCCAATTTTGAAAAACAAAAAATAAGACTTGGCTCAAACATGTACACAGAGTTGTTTTAGTGTTTTGTTTTTTTTATCCAGATGTATTTGCTGTGGCGTTAAAAATGTCATGTTGTGCAACAGTGATTTATCTTAAAATGTCTGAATTTCCTCATCACGCTTAACACTAACATACTAATATAGTGTTTTGTATTTTTCTGTTCTTTAAGATCAAACTCACCTTGAATATATTCAACAGACAAACCAATAAAAATACATCCCCAGCATACTGTAAATATATTTGCGAAGAAAATAAAAGTGAATACATTTAGTAGATTCAAACAGCAGACGTATCCAGACGGTCGCACCACACGGTGTTATGACACTTTAAATAACAGAAAAATGACATAACTGTTTTATAAAATGTAAAATAAGCACATATATGGGAACATATACGGTATGTTTTTATGCATTTAAAGCTTTTTTAAAGAAAATTTAACATGCAGTTCAATGGAAAATGTAGGCGTCCATTTGCAAACCACGCTGTGTTTGATAGTGAATGGCAGACCATCAGTGAAACAGGTTTTGTTTTCGTTTTGGCAGGAAATGAGCTCCATACTTGACTGGGTTGCGGTCCTATTTTCATTACAGGCCGGTTACACACAGCCAACTTATCAGCTGGTTCCACCTGCTGAGCATCAACTCATGTTTTGTTTCGTCTCTGATTAATACATGCCAATCATCTGCTTGCTTTCAGTGAGATGTTCGAGGCCGCAGAGCTCAATACCAAGCTGCCTTCTTCTATCAAGAGATAGCCAGTGTGCAGGATGGAGGCCCAGGTGGAATGACACGTCTCTTCCCCTTGGGTGAT
Organism: Coranthus polyacanthus; assembly: GCA_037367275.1. NCBI lineage: Eukaryota > Metazoa > Chordata > Actinopteri > Kurtiformes > Apogonidae > Coranthus > Coranthus polyacanthus. The sequence goes on along the minus strand of JAPQRN010000063.1, from coordinate 4,971 downwards.
GCACCGACAGTTGGAGAAAATGCACGGGGCCGGCAGGTTGGCGTTTCTGTTCCTGGTGTCCCTCATCACCTCTCAAACCGCAGAGGCCTTTGCTTCGGCCACGGACAGAAACCGCACGGAGAACGGCACTGTGTCAGACGGCAGATTAGTCCCAGTTGTGTTCACAAAAGTGAGCCAGATAATTGCCCGAGAGGGGAGCTGCGCACTGATTGATTGCAATGTCACCGGAGACCCGTTCCCCAGCGTTCAGTGGTTCAACTCCCATGGAGACCGCCTGGACACGGAAACCAACGGTGAGACTCAGCACTGTTACTTTAAACCTGGTTTCTGGTTCTCCTTTTCACCGCTGCCAGTCACTCTATTCCAATTTCATTAGCAGCAAAGGGTGTCAGGTTGGTTATTTACTACGAAAAATAACAACCTAATTATAGGCTAAGGCTACGTCAGACCTCTCAAAGGTAGCACACATTTGGCTCGATGTGTTATCCAGGGCAACTGAAAAAAGTAAAGAAATAGACACATTTGTCACTTTAGCTTAAAATGACATATTAAACAACAACCCACTATATTAAATTAATGACATTTGCTGCCCTTTCTTACTACTTTAAATAACATTTAAAAAAATTTTACTTGAAAGAGTCAACAGCAAGAGTCAACTCACGTTCTGGTGGCGTCTTTTTAAGGCCACCTTTTCCACCAACACAGTTCCAGGGCTGTTAAGAACCAGTGCCTAATCTCCAACCAGTTCTTTGTGTTTCGACAACCAAAGCACCCCTCAGCCAGGAAAACTGGTTTCAGAGCAGCACCAACACTGTGCTGGTCTAGAACAAGAACCGCTTACATCAGTCGAGGGCAGGATTATTGTTGAATGGGAGTATTATCTCACTTTAACACACTACGTCTTGATGAAGCAGCACACAAATACACACCATTTACCTTCTTCAGGATGCGATATGTCTGTTATAACATTCCAAATGGTGTTGATATGTTGATAAAAAGTGAGCTAATCAAGATATATCGCCTTCTACAAAGCCACTTCTTTGACAACAATAGTGTCAATGACTGTTTTTGTCAGGGCTGTCTGGTGGTTTTGAAGAGTTTCAGGGATTCATTTCCTGTCAGAAAGGGCTGTTTGAATATGGTGACTGCAGCAGGAATGCAGAGAGAAGAGCTGTCGATGCCGACCTGTTGAAACCTGCCGTCAGAGAGGAGACACGGCATTGTTGTTATGACCCACAAAGCCTGAACAGCGTCTTCTCCCCTGAGTCACACGCAGAATTATCATTAGGGAGGGTTAGACTTTCACCACAGCAGGCAGGAGTTCACTCACTAATAAACAGCAGCTACTGTGAGGTATTAACCTGCCGTCAGTGGATTTCTCTGCATGTCTGTTATGCAGGCTGCGAGGTGGTATTTTTCTTTGTTTTTTGTACTGATACCCTCCTTGTAGTATTGGGCAGCACATCAGTCACATCCCATGATCAAGTGGTGGTGATAAAATTAGAAATGTTGCCGTCGGATGGGTGGGCCGCTGTTGTTGGCCAGGCTGCGTTTCCTGTAGCTCGTTCATCTCCTCCAGAGAATAGCACTGTGGGAAACTGATCGTGCTAACACTGCAGCAGAAATGTTTTAAAGTCTCGTCCAGACTTCAGTGCCTCGGATACAGAAACGGTTATTTTGATGTGCGTCCATCTTTCCTCCCAGTAGTGGGAGGAGCGGACGTACAGTTGGACTTGAATTGACTAAAATGCTGCAGCTTGTGGAGAAATTCTTAACTTGAAGAGCAAAGTCCAGTATGGAATTTCCTGCCAGAACTTAATCAACAAACAGAACATGTTTTACAAATGCAGGCGACTCACTAACAAACACAGTGTGGTTTGGAAATGCGTCACTGACATGATGTTATTTAACGTTTTTGGGGGTTTTTTTGTCCGTTTATTCAAAGGTCCAGTATCAGGGCTGCACGATTTGGTGAAAAACGTCATATTGTGATTATTGTGGCCAATATTGCGATTTTGATTTGAATCTACTGCATGTTTTTCACACACATCTTTGTGCTCAGTGTCACTAAATCCAATATATCACCAGGCGACAGAGGTTGTGTTTATTATTTTTTCCCATTACAGTAAGATCACCCTAAATCCTCCTAAATCCAGACGTCCTTTTGGGATTATATAATTGCACAGGCTGATATTGTGATTACGATTTGATTCTATCCAGTGTGTAAGATTTAGGGGGATTTAGGAGGATCAAATTCCAGAAATGAAATATATTATTGACAAATATGTTTTCATTAGTGTATAATCACACAAAAATAACAGTCATTGTGTTTTCGTTACCTTTGAGTTGTTAATATCTGCAGAGGGAGCGGGTCGGCTTCATGTTGCACCGCCATGTTTGTGCAGTTGGTCAGAACAGACTTTGTCATGTTTTTTCTGTTTTTTAGAGGCTGAGGTGCATTAGTGGAACCACCTATGTTTGAATGTGGACCAGAGTTAATATCACCTCATCACAGAAAAGACCTTTTCAAATATAATTTAGCAGAAAAATCTAAAAAGTGATTCCCTGAAGACCCTCAGATTGCTGCGTCACGTCAAGTTTTTTTCAAATTTTGCCGTTTTCAGAAACATTTTTCAATGTAAAACTTCAAAATGCAGATTAAATGTGTTTATGGAAACACGCGTAGTGACACCATCTATATTTGTTTGACATTTTGTATTTTGGTTTGTTGATCATGTGTTGTGTTTACAAACCGGACTGTGTTTGGTGATGA
>JAPQRN010000062.1:3189-20838 GCA_037367275.1 Coranthus polyacanthus | reverse complement strand
GCTGATGTTGTTGCCACAGTGAATTGTGGGACGTCATTCTCTCCTCTCCTTTGGTAAAGGACAGTCCAGTGTATCGTCTGCTAAAGGAGACACTAAAGGAAACACTGAAGCTCCTTTCCTTTGCATTTAGAGAATTCAGACCACTCTTATCATGGCTGACACTGAGATACTTCTGGATCATTTCACTCAGTTAGGAACCTTCCTAAGCACAAAGGACTATTCAGACGCACCCTCTGTGTGTCTCTTCCCTCCTGCTGTCTGAAGGAGCTCTCTGATTGGCCGCTTCATTTCCTCCTTCATACAGCTAATATGACAGTGCATCCAAACCACAGATACGTTCATGATCCACTCATTCTTTAGAGTTTAAGTGAGGGAGATCATATCACTACTACCAACTTTATAGTTCTGATGCTGCAGTGATTCATTTAAACTGCGATCTCTGCTCTCATGTTCACAAATCACACATCACTGATTTACTCAGATTGAAATCTCTGCATTTTCATTCTGCATTTTCATTGTCTTTTTGCGAGTGGACTTCTTTTATGGGTTAACAAGGTGACACTACACAGATTCAGACAGATGACAGCTTGTCAGGACCTGTATCTTATAGCCTGCATGAAGCATTCAGTGAGCATATTGTGAATCTGTTTAAATAAAAGGATAAAAAGAATACTTTACACTAAACATGATCAATGAATAATCATCTCTGTAGGGAAAATGGAGGTATGTTGTAAAGGATGGTGTGTATATTTCAGAATAAGCAAGTGTTGCAGTTTAAATTAGTTTAAATTTACATGGTGCTCACTTCATGTTCAGTTTAATTAGATGCTGTTTTGAGATTATTGACATGTTGTGTATGGTATTTTTTGGTGCCTCCTGCATTTTGTTACTGTCAGGTTAGTTTAGAACGGAATAAATATAATAGTGAATGATAAGTTATTAATATCAGTAGGCCTATATCGATTTTTTCACTGTACCCAGGCTCTTCATTCTGTACAGTTGCTAATAGTTTTTTTTAGACAAATGTGCTTATAGTCCACAAACGCATGGATGCATGGACTATATGCATATTTTTTTCACTTCTATTGAATTAACATGGCAGCCCTGCCTTTTGATTACCCATTGCCATGATGAATCATCTTCTCTTAGATCCATTGATTATGCCTTTTCTATTTTCATCAGACCAGTTCAGCACTATAAACAATGAGTTTATTAACTCCACCACTTTTTTAACTCCATTGGGAAATAGAATATTCACAGTTCACATATCCTGGTAGAAATTCATAAACATGTTTTGTGCTTGAAGATTCAATCATCACATTGTGCATGTCATGGAAGAAAAACCAGTACAAACAAATGGAATGGTCAAAGTGGTCATATCAACATTTGAGATGTATTGATTGATTCAGCATCACTTCCTGCAGTAACAGGGAAAAAAACACTTCAATTAGAAGTTGATGGTTATTTTTGAGCCACAGAGTAAATTAAATTTGCAAAGAAATACTACAAATTCAGTCTGTTAAACTTGAAATGAAAGCTTGTGCTATGTTTTAGGCTGTAGATGAGCTTGTTTAGTTGCATATATAGTGAACAAGTGATCACTCTGATCACAAGTGATCATTGGACCAGAGTCGGCAAAGAGTGTCAAACAGAAGTGACTGTCGGATCAGAACTCTGACAGTTCATGTGCTGTATAAACAGAAACATGCTCTGATAGTAAAGCCTGTTGTTTTGATCTGTGTTGAAACTTTTCATAAGTGGTCTGTTTTAGGTTTTAACCAAACTCCATTTCTCCCTATAGTTACTTTGCTGTACTTTAACGTCTTCCACTGTGCAGTAGTTGGTAATTTGCAAAGCTGTGTTTTCAAAGTAGAAACATGTATGGGGGAAATAAGTCTTTCATAGAGCTGAAAGCAACAGATAAATGTAGACGTAGATAGATGTAAGTGTGCATAAGTAATTAAATAGTCAGTTAAATGTATGATTAAACAGCTGAGATAGTAGGCTAAAGATAATAGTTGAATTGTATGAATAATACTGTGACAATAGACATTATGATTAGTGTTAAAAAACAGTTTTTTATACTCCATATGAACAGAATTTAGTGGCTCAGTAAATGGCTACTTGAGTTCATCTAAGTGGGGATATTAGACAAAAAATTGGGAATCCACCAAACTTTCTTTTATGAATGTTGAATGAAAGTTTCTTCTGTTAAACTTTCTTCACATCAGGTGGAACCACAAAGCTCTTGTTAGTAAAGTTGTGCTGTGATTAATGCTTTGGTGCATGTAAACACACATCTGATCACATTACTTTATATAGTGTTGATGTAAACAGTCCAACTGGAATCTCTAATGAAAATGATTACAAACCACTTGAAAGAATGTTGTCCATGGAACCACAGCTTATGTTATCCAGCAGCACACGACCTCTTCAAAGGTGTCTAACAGAGTGTTCAAATATTCATATAAACCAATGTTAAAATATAGTATTTGCTCCCTGAGGCTGCAGCAGTGAGCAGTTGTATTAGTTTTAGGTAGTGTGTTGCCGTCTGAATGGTGAGTAGTGAGGAGAGAATAATTGATTTGTTTAGATCTGAAAAGGGTCTAAAATTCACATACACATTCCTGTGAGACAATCTGATAGAAACAGACCTACAGTTGTACTGTCTTATTTACCCTGAACAAAGACAGTACTGCATGCTGATTGGCTGGTTATGCTGTCTTATTTCTAGTGTTAGAGCTCACAGATCCCCTTGCTGGTCACTAGGGATGTGCAGCGCCACATGAGTGTTTTGTCAGCCAGATTTACAGGTTTCTAACTGACAAATAAGATGATAAGAAGGCTATTTATTTATATCTATATTTAATTATATTGTCTTTTTTACGTTGCACTCTTTAACCTTCTCTCAGATTAGATGCCATTGCTCCTGCAGCACAACCTTTATTTTATCTTCATCTAAAAATCACAGTCTCCTATTTGAGTTGTTGTCAAAAATAACAATAACCTGCCCAGCTTTGAATTTGTAAAATTTTGTAAAGTTTTCTTGTGCAATAAACATATTACATTTTTATAAATTGTTCATTTACACTCTTTATATTTTAGCAAATTTTTGAATAAAAAGAAAACATGTTCATAAGAAAGTGTGAAAGGGCCGAGCTTTGTATCCTCAAATTAATTAGAAAGTTCTTTCATTTGCTTTAAAGGAGGAGTTATTTGTAGTTTTGAGATTCAAAGATTAATTCCAACTCTCAACAGCAGAGGACAGTAGTGAACCAGAAAGCAGCCACCTCTACCACCGCTATGCCTTTCACTCACTGAAAAAAGAGCGAAGCTTTGTTTGTTGTTGTTTGTTTGCTGTTGTTTGCATGCATCTGTGTTCTGGCATCATCAGGTTTTCTCCTTCAAACCAAAACTCATAATCATAGATGATAAGCAATTGTTCTCCCACAAAATAGTGATATCGGTGCAGAATTCAAGTAACTGTGCTCTAAGGCTTTTGTTGATACTATTTTGAGAAAACTGTATTGTATGTATTGTATATATTTGTACAAACAAATCAAAGAATGTCCACAGTATAATACATTTCAAGTCAGTGCCTTTAATGCAGCTGCTCGGAAAGTTACAGTGAAATTATTTCAAAAGTGCAAAGAGTGTACTCATTTTTGGGAGCCACTGTACCAGTGTCAGAAATGTTGTGAGTTTGCCCTCTCCGCTGTCTCCGGTGGGGAAAGCAATGGCAACACTGACTTTTATTTTGCTTCTATTTTTATCATTTCTTTTCTTTGACTCTGTTGTTTCTTATGGCAGTGGGTGGTGGTGCTGATAACGGTCATTAGTGAAAAACTTAAGCCATCGTTGCATCTTACCTACCAGCCTAATACCCGTCCTTCCACATGAATGAAAAGAGCTGTCTCCAGAGTGCAATCTCAAACACCAATCTTTTAGTTGAGTTTTTCTTTAGTTTTAGTTTGAGTTTTTCAGGTATTATGAGGATAACCTTGATTTATAGAAGCTGAAAAAGGTCAGATGAAAGAATGCACAACATCAAATATGATTGACAAAACCACTGTTTATGAAAGGTCCCTTATTGTGCAAAGACAATTTATTCTTGTTCACCATGAACCATTAACATAAACCAAAAAAGAAAGATTTTACCTGTCATTCTATTTTGTCTTAGTTTTTGTTGCATTGTTCACTGTAGTTTTTATGTCAGTCAACAAATTGATTTCTTCACTGTTAGTTTGAGTCTTTCTTAACTCTAATAATCCTAGTGCATGATAATATTATATATATATATATATATAGAGAGAGAGAATAAACCGTGTAAAGGAGCTAATTTTGGTTATTGTACTTTCATTTCTAAAAGATGTTGTGTCACTGTTGCAGATGAAGTCTGATTATTTTCATGTACACAGGCAGTACAGACTGTGACCTTCTGACAACATAATCAGTCTGTGTGTTTGTGTGCCGCGACATGTATGACATGTACTACATGTGTGTTCAATCCCAGGAAACACACAGGGAAGCGAAACAGGACACCTCTGCATCTGATTGGCTGACTGGATCATAAACCCCACCCCCTTACACAACAACTCTTTCCTTCAACCATCTGTTCAGCTTCAACACAGCCTCTAAATCTGAGACAGTTTCAGCTGAAGGAGGCTTTTAAAGCAATAATAATAGTAGTAGTAGTAATGACCTGATAACACTTTGCACAGAATGAAAATTACAGACAAAACAACAAGAGATATGGAGAATGCCTTTAGTTTGACCCAGTGCTGTCATCAGGTTCAATCATTCTGCTGGAGCCCAGAATATTTTCAACCTCAAGCAGGCAGTATTTACAGCAAAACAATAGAGTGTGGAACAGAGCAGAACAGGCTGAAGGGTGCGTCTGAATAGTCCTTTGTGCTTAGGAAGGTTCCTAACTGAGTGAAATGATCCGGAAGTACCTCAGTGTCAGCCATGATAAGAGCGGTCTGAATTCTCTAAATGCAAAGGAAAGGAGCTTCAGTGTTTCCTTTAGTGTCTCCTTTAGCAGACGAATGGACAATGACATGACATGACACTGGACTGTCCTTTACCAAAGGAGAGGAGAGAATGATATCCCACAATTCACTGTGGCAGCAACATCGGCCGACCTGACTGTTCAGGAAAACGAACGATCAACATGACAAACAGGACATGCATTTTCAACTAATGCCACGACTATCTGATATGTTTTGAACTTTCAACGGTAGATGAATATGGACATGACTGTTGGATTCTCTCAGCACGGCGGTGTCTTTTCCTAAGTCCTTATGAACTCTCCTTTTCATCTTTCCTTGACCTCATGACATATTCCATGGAGGTTAAAGTAAAGTGGTTAGGAAAAGTAGGCAGGGTGTCAACTTTTTTCTTTGGTCAATGCAATACCTTTCCATAGTTGTTCCACAGGGGGGCAAAGTGAGGAATAACAGTTTCTGTAGATTTGCCAACATGAGAGGACTTGCTGGTGATCATGTCTTCAGGTGCATCTGAAAAGTCCAAAAAATTGCCCCCTATTTCATGATGAAAAAAATCACCATTGCTTGGCATGTAAACTAAAACTGTGAAGAGAAAAGATGCACAAAAAATTCAATAAAGTGAGGTGTGTCTCATTTGCCCAGTGTAATATCTGCTATAGATTTGGACCATGGATGTAGGCTCCTCTCTGGGTCACATGATATGGAAGCTATTGGAAATACCAGGGCTTCTACTTATTTATCTCAGCTGCAGAAGGTACTGGGCCTGTATTTTAAGTAGCTTTGTATTAGAGACTAATAGGTCATATTTAATATGAAGGCGTGTTTTGATCTGTATGCTTCTAATACAGACTCAACATCTCCTTAAGCGTTTTAAAATAAAAGACATCTAGTGTTTCATTTTCACTAGTTCTTATGGGTTTCAACTGTGTTGTAAAACCCTGAAAGGTACCTATTTAAAATCTGTTGAAATGTCAACATTTTTGTAAATTAGTAGGCCCTGAATGTACTCACCTTTAAATAAACGAAGACTGATTAATCTATGTAAATGATGTAAATATTTAGTTTCCAACTTACTGTTTTACTTATATTACTTACATTTTCTATGTCATTGTGTTATGGTGACGATTATTATTATTTACCTGTAAAGGTTTTGCTTTCTTTCTTTTGTGTTTGTTTGTTTGTTTACTTTTTTCTTGGCTATTCCAAGAAAAAAACTCAAAGTCACTCATTGATGGTGGCATTACCAGTGGCGGAAGAAGTATTCACATCCTTTACTTCAGTAAAATACAGCAGAATCAAAATGAGTGAAAAATTCCACTTCAGTCAAAATACAGTCAGTATTCTCATTGATGGAGTTTATGGTATTTTCAGTCCAAGTACTGGTTTGGTCCCTCTGACTCATACGTATATGATTCTATGTGCCGTCATTAGAACACTAACTGTGAGTTATCATATGGCAGAATCTTACTGTTGTAACTGCTTCAGGTGGAGCTACTTTGAACTACTTTATATCCAGTTTCTATACAGAGGAATCTGAGGCATCATCACATGATTAATGGGGAAGAAGAACAGACAGTTCTAATACACATCTTTTTTCACTTTGTGACTGTTGTAGAAAAATCTGTGAGATGTCTCTCCTCTTTTAGATTCAGCTTTTGTCATCTTGGGAAGAATCCATAAATGTGGGCATATGCTAACCTGTTACATAACTTATAATGTATCGATTGAACACAACTGATCACCATCTGTTTGTGCCATCTTTCATAAGTTGAGTTATTCATGTCATGTGTACATAAATGCAAGATCTGTGGCCTCTCCCTTGACTCCAGTTTGACCCGCGTCACTCCCACATCAGCCGATGTCACAGAACTGGGTAAGGAGAGTCTGCAGACTCCACAAACAGCCAAGGATTCTCACTCCAAAACATATTCTTTCTTTCCCAGATAGTATCTCCTCAGTTAGTGTGTTTTGTGAAACCTGGTGTCTAAGCTAAGCCTTGAATATTACATGTCTCCTTTGGACTGATGTATGGGAGAAGTGGTTAATTCTGGATACAGGGAAGGGGTGGCACAAAGGTACAAAGACTGTTGAATTTCTGTATGATGTCCATTGTAAGTGCTTTCTGAATTCCTTCTACAACAGTGACCTTTTTTTATCTAATCTGTGATTTTTGGCGACCTACAGGTCTGTCACGATATTGAAATATGAGTTGATAATTAATTGTCATAGAGATAACTGCATTTAACGATATCGTCTATTCTGTTAACCAGTTATGCCACCACTGTAGTACAAGTCGGATAATAGTTTAATTATGCACATACACCTTATGAAGAGGTGCCATTTATTGGCACAGAATTTTGAAGCATAAAATTATGTTTGTTTTCCTTTTGTTGATAAAAAAATGAACACTGCTCAAATATTCAACCAAGGTACAAAATCAAAATAAACCATGTACTATAGATAAAAAAGTAAATTGGGCAGATATGACATAACTTAAATATACAAAGCCCATTACCAAAATACTACAGAAGAAAAAGAATGGGATGAATGTGAAGAATGAATGTTACTTCTGTTAGTTTACCCAACTGTTTTTATACAAGTGAATAGGCCAGGTAGTGCGTAATAATTGTGACAGGCCTAATGACTTATTGGATGATTTGAACATTTATGAAATGAAACCATGTGAGAAGAAAACTGAAATATGAGCAGACTACACAGTGCTGTTTGTAAGATGTCAGAAGACAAAAAGGTTGGAAACCACTGGTTTAATCTTTAACTGTGTTGGATTTGAAAAGCTTGTTCCATTATCCATATTGTCAAATCTGAAAATGAACTAATCTGTGAGACTATTGTAGTGGAAAAAAAACAAAAATATCTGCCTCTAAGATGTAGTAGAGTAGAAAATGGAAATACAGTGCTGCAGTAAAAGGACTTACTTTCTGCACAGTGAACGTCAAGATTACACAGAACAAACATGAAAAACGTGTGTTTTTGTGTACAGAGTGAACAGACAGACAGCGTTTGCTTAGTCTCTTAGAAATCTTTATTCATTAGAAAGAGCTTGTCTGTGACGGCTGCAACAGCTGAGCTCAAAAATCTACAAAAATAAATAATTTAAATACAAAAAGCCGACAGCAGCGCCATGTCTCTTACACACTGAAGGAATCACAGTGCTGTGATGTTTCTGCAGGCCGACGCCCAGGCAGCACCGGCCAATCAGAGAGCAGCGTCGTTTGTGAGGACAGAGGTCTGGACAAAGTCAGCTCTGATTGGCTGAAGACGACAGCACAGTTTTGTAACTTTTTTTTTTTTTTTTTTTTTTTTAAATGAGTCTGTTGTTACAAAATGATGCTCATGCAACCGAGAGCTCAGAACAGACTAGTTTCATTGGGAACAGTTGGTGCCTCTCAGGTTCAGATTTATCACCAAGAGGTTTTGTTTTCAGCTTCAGCCTTTGAAAATCTGGATCAGAAAAACTATTACCAAATTATTTATTTATAAATTCCAAAATAAGCATCTTTTTCCTCATCCAAACACAAACTACACAGAAAATGTGCAATTCCTCTTTCAGTGTTTTATCACTGAATGTTACTTTTCAGTGTTTTAATATTTTTACAGATAAATTATACCTTTACCGATAAATGATATGTAATGCACACATGAGATCTGAATTTTTCAGTTTTCAGCCGTCATCAGCAAATATCTAAACAAATAAAAAATCTGATTTGTGCTCCAGAATTCCTAACTCAGGTTTTCAGAAACTATAGATGAGGAAGAGCTTTCAATATAACGAATCACATTCACAAATGAGAAAAAAAAAACATAGACACCATATCTTGTAATTATGACACCGATTCTGAGTGGCCAATGACAGCTGTGTTCTACAATGTGTTATCTCTGTAAACTGTAGAATGATACGCACAGTTCAAACTATCAAATCTAAAGGACTATTTTAATTAATGGAAGCAATAAAATAATTTTCAGGTCAAGCAATTCATTTTTACATCAACAGTTTTGAATAAAACTAGGGCTGGGTGATAAAACGATAATGATAATTATTGCAATATAATTTTATATCACAATATAATTCTCTTCAGTCTTGTTTGTTTGTTTCAGTCTTTGTTGTTGTTTACATTGTCAGCTAAAACTCTGTTTACTTTTTCACTATTAATTTCACGATTGTATATGTTCAAGTTGAACCATACCATTAGAATCGTTTTGAACATTCTACCTCTAGATTGGTGAAATGTTCCAGTGTTTGACTCGTTTTTACCATAAAGAATGGTTTAAAACCACAACTAACTGGTTTCTTCAACTTTCATTCAGTCTATAAAATGGAAGAATAATGATGATCTATCATGATAATTATTGACATTATTTATATTATTGACATTGACTGAGATGAAAATTTCACCCCACTATGTCACATTATTAATTTCTCCACTAAAGAGCTGTTTAAGCTAATGTACTAACTAATGTCTTATTTGTCCAATGTAAAAATATTATCTTGTACAGTAATTACACATTAGCAACTTAAATGACTGATCGATTGCAAATGTGTAATTCAATTATTTAACATGAATAGAATTTTAAGTTTTTCAATAGCTTCAGTGACTCCAAATCCATACCACATATTATCACTGTACTGGACAATCATGCATCAGTTTTTATTGGATTTTAGTGGTTCTTCATGTCATGTGATGATGGAAATGACTTTTCTCATAATTACAAGATCCTGATTTAACTATGAAAGCTATTCTTGTAATAACAATATATTAACTAATGAGATAAGGTATTTTTTTCCTTTTGTGGACCATTCAAGAATAAATGATTTTTCAAAAGAATTTGCTGTGGAAAAACTCAAGTATCCAGCACAGAGGCCTGACCTTTGACCCCATCCAACACCTATGGGATGAAGACATATTTAAGGCACTAGTTCTTCACATTTTCAAATACATGTGAATCAAAACCAACTGATTTAATTCTGTATATTTATGTTATATGAACAGCTGTTGCACTGTTTATTTTCTGTTTTAACTTAATTTATTACATTTTAGTTTCTTTCAAGAAAAAAAAAAATCATTCACATTCGTGTACCACTGAAAAACTACATTTGTTTTTTGCAGTCTGCTGTTCCTAATGACAAATAAAAACTTTTCAAATCTCAGTTTCTCTGAGATGAATGTTTAATTACACATGTGTACACATATGTTGCAGCAAGTTGAGAATTAGTTTTTTGAACTCTACATATAAAAAGAGAATGTTCTATTGTACTCTATTCTTTTTATATAGAAGCATGTAATGCTGACAGGGATCCAGGCTTTATCAGTAGGTTTTGTGGCTGAACAGGAACAAATGCCTGGAGGCTGGTTCAAATGAGAATCTGATGAAAAATCTGCAACTACCAGAAATGAGAGTGATTTCAATAGCAGCTCATTCATTCAGTCATTTGGAAACAATTGACAATCACATACAATCAGAGGTTTTAATGGCCCACATTACTTTTGGTCATATAGTGACTTCGATTTCTTTTTTAGTTAGGGTCCAGACCTCTGCTGTCTCACTGACGACTAATTTAACACCAACTCCCATAAGCCACTGCTGCCTGTGGCATCTTTAGTTCAACAGTTAGAACGATCAGCGGTTGGTTCAGTTCACTGCAGTCCACTCTCCATCTCCTAGGCAACCAGGTAACACAGGTGACAGCGGCCTGAGCTTCAGAGTGAGTCTTGTTTTGTGTTTAACTTGACATTAGGAGAGGACGTGTGATTGGTGGCTGATAGGGTCGTGTCACTGTGACGTTCTGAGGTTTCAGTTTTAGTGTGATTTGTTTGCGGACATTTGATTGGCTGATGGAGGCCAGGTGGGGCAATGGAGAGTGGACACTGTAAACAGAGGAACTGAAGTCAAGTGTTACCAGTTTATCTGAAGCCTCACCGAGTGCTGCTGAGGTCAGAGGACAAAAACGTCACTAGAGATGCAAACAAAAGGTCAGATAGGACCTGAAAGGGTTAATTCAGACAGACACTGCACTGATTTAAGCCCCATCTCTTATGAAAATTAGGTTGAATTCTGTTCAAGTACAAAAACTGTTTCAGATGTTGACCAATCAGCAAAGGACACCAACAGAGATGCTGAATTTAGAAACCAAACTCTCTGCTGACTCAATTACCCACAAATGGGTAATGGGTATTAAAAAAAAACCCCAAAAATAAAATGAAATAAACATCACTAGAACCATTATCCGAATAGATGCAGATTATTATCTTTTTGATAGACTAAGTAAGAATTTTATTTGCAGGGTCAATAAAGTCAGCGGTAATGATTCTCTTTTTCATACAACTTAAAATAGCAAAATTATGGCACTTATCTCTGTTTACACCAAGTACAAGTCTGTGGCTTTCCGTGATATTTGAATCATCAGTGAATAAACCTTTCAGGTGTTCAATGGAAAGTACACGAGTTGCATGTTCAATGGTGTATTCGCCTCACAGTGACGTCAGCGTCCTCTGAAATGTCCCAGCACTGCTCAAAACATAGAATTTCAAACCTCAGACGACATCATCGTCGTCAAGAGTTTGATGTACTGAAAGTCCACAGCCGTTCTGAGGTCAGACTCAGCTGTGAACGCAGCCTGTAACAAGGTGAGTTTGATCAACACACACACACACACACACAGACACACACACACACAAACACACACCTCCTCCCACAACATTTAGGCACAAACACACACAGAGCCACTTATGGCACAAAAAAACAGCAGCGTCTGTCTGAAAGATAAAGTCACAACGGTCTTCATTAAATAGAGGCGTCATGTGATTGTACCTCCAATGAAAGCCGCTGAATCCCACTCTAACATTATTATCATCCTTCTGTCAGCTGAAGGAGAACAACTCTGCTTACAAATAATGTTTTTAATGCCATTATCTCATAGGTGAATTCTACCTTATAGAGTTAACAAAGTCTGTTTTCTTATCGTTAATTATTTCATTATCTGGAGAAATCGGACTGTTTGACGTCATTTATTGTGATAAAACTAAGGCTGCCCCTACTAGTCAATGAGAAGACTCAAAGTTGACCAAGATTTATCGGTTGATCAAAGGAAAAAAAAGGGTAATTGCAAGCAGTGATGACATTGTTTTCAAAGTTGGTCAACAACTCAAAATAGTGGCAGAAAATCATCCAAAGTGTGCATTATTATGGTGGTAAAAGGTGAAATGCATGCAAACAATGCATATGTATGTGTGTGTGTGTGTGTGTGTCTATCTATATATATATATATATATAGATATATATCTATATAGATATATATAGATATATATCTATATATATCTATATAGATATATATATATAATTTCAGTTTAATCAAATTATCTTTTAGTTTTCAGGGCTCTCCTTTATTTTAAATTGCTAAATTTATTAGAACTAATTTTAAATAAATTAATCTTTGCTGGTGCAACACAGACTATAATAGGTAAATATAAGAGGAAACAATCTTTTGTCTTTGTCTTGAGATAACAAACAGGGTATTTCCAACAGTTTGCAGTGGGATTAGGAGCAAAAATGCCATATTATTGCAAAAGCTTATTTCCAGAAAAAAACAGCACCTTTTCAGGCTAATTTGGAATCTTTTTTCTCTACAGAGCAGTAGAAATCTGTTTTCTTCAGCTCAGGTGCTGTGCCTCAGTCTTATAACAAGGTAGGAGAAACCCTGACAGACCTCTTGATAACAGCATGATTATCCCATCATGAGAAAACGACATTAAAAACAACTGCAAGCTCGGACATTCTCTGCTTCTGTTTAAGTCATATTAACGACACTCATGCCTCAATGTTAGTTATTAGTGTAACGACGCTGCTGTCTGTACGGACAGTGAAGTGATCCCTCTAACAAGACAATACTATAAAAAAACTAAATCTACTGCCAAGTCACATCAGGTGGAAGTCTTCAAAACTTTGTCTTTGGGTGTTTGTTTGACCTTCAACAGCAAATCCTAAAAAGACAAAATCCTGTAAAACTCCACTAAAACCCTCCTGTGTACAACTGTTAGGAGAGATCACTCCATCAGCAGCAGAGACACGATAAGCAAAGGATTGTGGACTACACTGACCATCACTCACCTCAGTTGCTATAGTAACCAGTGCTTCTTTTACCATAGTGATGGAAACAGCAAAGATGACCTGACTAAAGTGAAAGATTCCAAACTTGCTCGTTTCACCACTGATGAAAATGTAACAGCTAACACGTGGCTAACTAGCTTAAACTTCAGTCACATGTATTACTGTGAACCAATATTATCAGTTCTTCAATGTCAAGATGTTTGTCTTTGTCTTGTGGTACAGCAGAGCAGATTTCTCAGCCGTGGCATAGTGATTCTTGATATGCTTAGTGAGTTTATTTTTTAACTTTGATTTCAAAGATATAAAGAACAAAAGAGATGTAACAGTCGTGTGTTTGGCAGATGACAGATTGTAGAGCTGCTGTAAATGGGCCCCACATGTCACAACACCTCATCTGTCTCATAAAACGATCACTTTATTCGTTTTAGATCTTATCAGGAGGCGTCATCATTTGTTAGTCTATGGATAAGATGTTAAAGATCAACAGAGGGGTTGTCTGATTGTTATGAAACCAACTGTCTTCTCAAAATAGTTGTTTATTCAGTGAACTGAGCCACTTCACCCATAGGACTCCATTCAAACAAAACAGCCTCTGGTCTGCCTTCGAAGACCCAAAGGCTGTGACTCATTTACAAGCAAAGTTTGGAATCTTCCCACTTTAATTACAACATCTTTGACAGTATAACCTCGACTACATTCAGGAAATGACATTGTATGCATGTCACATTTTTAGTCTTTTTTTCACTTCTCCCTCAGAGAATTGCGCCGTCTCGGAGAAGGAAAGGAGTGGTCAGAGTTTTGTAACCTGGAAGATAGCTCTGTGTACGTTCTTCTGATAAATACATCTCTTGACAGAGCTGTAGCTTCAGTAACAGAAACATCACACCTGCTGTCACCAGTTGACTAACGTCGTTCATCGGTGTGGCATCTGATTGGATATTCAGACTGGGTGGAAGAGCAGCGTGCAGTCCTCTCGGCCTGGCAGTGGCGGTGACAGCGTGCTCTTGGGCAATGTAGCACCACCACTCCGCAGGTATCCAGAGACAATCTTCTGGTCCAGACGCAGCTGACGAGGGATGCTGTCGAACGGCTTCGGGTCCAGATCCAAGATGGAGACAGAGTAAGAGAAAGCAGGAGGTCTGGAGGAGAGGAAGTCCCTGAGCCGCCTATGAGTGGACAGACTGAGGATGAAGAAGAGAAAGAAAAAGAGGAGGACGAAGAAGCGTAAGTCAAGTCAGCTGCTTCCACCTGGTGGCAAGATCAGGGACTGTACACTGACCCACAACTGTACAGCATTATAAAAATACTTAGTAAAGTTACCATAGTAGTGTGCGATATACCAGATGAATCAGATGAAGATGTATACCAGTTTTGATTTCCTGTACAGTATGAATTTTTCATATACCTCTATACTGTAGGATAGCTGAAACAACGGCTCTAACACTTCAATAGGCATGAAGTGATCTAATATTGTAATATTGTTGTTGCCCTGTGTGCGCTGTGCAGAATGTACTGAGGAGGCCCTTACTATCCGCATGTACCCTTCTTACTAACAGTTAAAACTTTATAGCAATTAATTACCCACAACTTATGTCCTTTACAAATGGGGCATTTTTCCCTGTGATTAGTTCAGTCAGTAAATGCTTTCAAACTGTTGTTTTTGTCATGACTACCTTCACACAGAATATGTTATACAGTGAAAAAAGAGAGGTATACATTTCAGAACAAGAGTTTTCACAGCATGAATAAATCGACCAATTAGCGCTGGACCTGAATGTTCAACTATTCAAATACTAGTTCAGCAGGTACACATCTGGTCTTCAATTTTAATATTCAAATATTCACTTTTTTAATTAAATCGCAGTGAGTAATAACGTCATCATGTAGAAGTCATCATTCTTTCTCACGCTGGCTTTAAAGTTAAACAAGTGATACATTCTATTACACTCAACCTATGTTTGTCAAGATGCAAGGGTCATCTTCAGCTCAGTAACCCTTTTCACTCATGGTGTCAACCCTTCCCTATTCTGCCATAGTGATGCCATTGTACACGGAGCAATGCATCGAGGGTTGTTAGCATTACTGTCAAATGGGTTTCTTTTTCTTTTTTCTGTTTATAGGGATTCTTCACAATCTGCCAGGTGTTTGGTTCGTTCACTTTAACCTGCTGAACTCTGTGTAAAGGATTTTGCTGCAGCTGTTAAGTCATGATGTTGGACTTCAAATGAATTCAGATCACATTCAGCTGCAGATGACCATCTGACCATGCAGAGTCTAGGTCCTGAGTGAATGCGAGCCCAAAGATATGAATGATGAATGAATGATATGATGAACAAAGATAGACATGTAAAGAACAACAGAGACGCTCCACCCTCTTAGTGAGCTATGTACTGTGTGAAAAGTTATCAAAGTTTTACCACTATTACTGAGAAACTCACCCTCCCCACTGCAATGTTTATGATTTATTTAACATTTTTAACTTCATTTCAAAATACACTGTTGTTACACTTAAGGTATGAATACTGCACTACAAAAATACAGTAAAAGTGAGATGCACTCTCACCCTTCGTTGTCGTCGTCGTCGTCCTCCTCCTCCTCATTGC
Source organism: Coranthus polyacanthus (assembly GCA_037367275.1). NCBI lineage: Eukaryota > Metazoa > Chordata > Actinopteri > Kurtiformes > Apogonidae > Coranthus > Coranthus polyacanthus. The sequence continues at coordinate 5,102 of JAPQRN010000062.1, read as the reverse complement.
TCGGTACCAATGTGACCATGATGGAGCAATCCTTGGCAGTCATAGCAACGCGGTACTGATGGACCTAAAGAGAAAACAGACAAGACATTAGGGTTCTGATCACGTGTGACTCTTCAGTCACATGTTAATCTGCCTCTTGACCTCTGACCTTGACCACAGCATACTCCACAGAGCCATCGTCCTCCATCGGACATTTCTGCAGCTTTTGCAGGAAGGCCTCGTTGTATGGGCCATCAATCTGAAGACGACTTCTGATAGAGACAGACAGGAAGGGATGATAGTGAAGTTAATGTACAGAGAAAACATGGCATTTGTATGGCAAATTCAAAAAAGTTAAAAATTCAAAAAAAATTCTTCTTTTTGTGGACATGATGAAACATTTATTCTTTTGATGTAATGAAACTGTGGTCTGCTTTCCATTACTCACTGTGTCACTCTTAAATATATATAAAGGTGTTATTGTGACAACATGAGTGACAAATCTTTAATGATGATGTTATACATTTTTTATTTTAATGAGTAAATTCTTTATTCAAAAAACAGACGTTTTTAGGTTGTAGCAGAACACTGTGTGTTGAAGTACCTCTCTTTGGGGAAGTCCTGCAGGTGCTGCTCCACTCGGCGGTATAGAGGAAAAAGTCCTTCGATGTCCAGAGTGTCCAACATCTGAGTTTGAAGGATTCTGAACAAAACACTGTCACTGGGTAAACCCTGAGAGCCTGAACACAGACAGACAGCAGAAGGATGAGGTGGGATATTTATAACAACAAAAAACAGATCAGATACTGATTATTACTCTATACAGAGTGCTTTATTGTATCTTATATACAAACCCTATTTCCAGAAAAGTTGGGACATTTTCTAGACTATAAAGACTATATTACAATTCCCCCGCTAAACCTAAAAGATACTGTATCTGCTGTTGGACATGCAGGTTCCATGGATAGAACATTCATAGAAAAATATAAATTAATGAATGCCTGTAAATAACATCAGTGTGTCCTTAGTTGGCCACGTTTAGCTAACATTCTATTAAATTATCAGTTTAAAAAGGCAAAGTATATAACCTTTTCCTTAAAAACACTATATCGACTCATACAGTAATAATCTTCTCAATCATCACTTCTGACCGTCTGTCAGTGTGTGGTGGAGTATTTACCCTTGGCAGTATGTTTGTATCTCCAACCATCAAGAGCATACATATTGAGAGTGTATTGAGCATACTGTCTCAGTACTCACATTCACTCAGACCTATCACCTCTAACAAACCTGTCAGTGATACACACAGCAGAGACGAGGAAGCTTGTGTTTCAGCTGTATTTTGCCTCTAGAACATTCTCAGAGTTTTGAGAAGCTGTGTGTGTTCTTGTTTTTAGAATATAATCGCTGTGACAGAATCAGGAAATGACATTTTATCTTTTTATTTCACTGCTTTTTGTCTCGCTACGCCACCCATTCAGTGTAGCGCTCGCTCGGCCACCAGAGACTCTCCCTGGTTGGCAGAGTGGAGAGGAGGGGCCAAGGTCGAACAGCTGTGTTTACAAACACAAGCCAGTAATGATACATACTTTGCCTTTTACTAGTGATAAAAGCAATGGTGTAATGTGTCTAGTTGAAAAAAGGCAAACAATCATTGGCTCACATTAAGTTGCTAATTATATAAACTAGGGCTGCCAATCAATTAAAAATAATGATCTAATTAATTGCACAATTTGCTGTAATTAACCTCGATTAACCACTTTTTTTCTTCTCAAGACCGAAGCCTGTAATAATTTATATTTAAATGTAAGAAAAATCACAGCATTAATGAAGAATAAATACAAAAGAAGTATATTTAAATTTAAATCCTATTGCTTAAAAGTATGTTTTTGGCTTAACATACATTCTCTCCTGTGAGTGACAGATTTCCAATA
>JAPQRN010000061.1:0-20853 GCA_037367275.1 Coranthus polyacanthus | reverse complement strand
CTCATTTCATGCTAATAGTTTGCTCTTTCGTGTCATAGCCCTGATAAGTGTCCCACAAGTTCTCTTTGCTACAGTACTGTTGTAAAGTAAGATAAATAATGGAATAACACGGCAGATATTCTGCAGGACTGACACTAATATATTAAAGGATTCTACACATACCGTATATCACAAAAATGCCAACTGGTTGTTTGCAAATCAGGAGAAGTGTGACTGTGTGAAAATGATCATGTAGCTATAGATCAGTTCATTAGAGCTTTAAATAAGTACAGAATGATTATATATATATATATCTTTAAGTCTATTTATTATAGGACTGGAATAATCCATTATGTTAATTACAATTAATTTTTGGTCTATAAAATCAGTGAAAAATGCTTCGCAGTTTTCTAGAGACCAAGAAAATGCTCCAAATATATTATTTCTGTCTAAAATCTGAAATGCATATATATTAGCAAATTATATTATTAGCAAATCCTAAGCGAGAACCAGGAATTGTTCAGAAAGTACAGAATATCTAGTAATGGCTTAAGATCAATTCTTTATCAAATGTTTAAACAATTAAATGTTTTAACTCCAATGAACAATTTTAGGTTAAATGGTACAGGAATTATCAAAAAAACAACACAAGCACAAGCTGCAGCAGTTGTTCAATAATGTACTATTTCTATATTAAATGTAGTGAAGTGGTTATGTTGTGCATTTCCAAACACATTGAGCTCTGCACAGCTGCTGGTGCCCACAAGCTGCAGCCTTTCAATATGGCCACCAGAAGGACTGTTACATCACCTGAAAGCCCTCGCGGTGAAACAATCTCGTGCACACAGAGGTTTGTTGCAGGCAATTTATGGCAACGCAATAAAGGGTTACATACAGACTCATATACTGTACTCCTGAAGGAAACATCCTGTCGTCGGTGCAACTCATCATTTGTTTTATAGCAGGAAAAAACACTGAGGTAAGACAGATCCCACATTTCTCTAGACGGTCAAGAACACAGACATGAAGGCTAAGACAAAGCACAAAGAGAAGCAGAGAGGAGCAGACAGGTGTAAAACACCTCAGGGTTCTTTGTGGATGAAAAAGAGATGATAAGATCGGCTTCTTCCATCTGTGTGTAGATCTGTATGATATATATGTGACGATTCACATTTTGCTCTGTTGTTTAATTCGTCGTCTCGCAAGTCACACTCTTTACGCCAATATTTTTCATCATTTTGATGATGCTTCACGCTTTTCCACCTGGATGAAGGAAATTTGTGTGAAGGCAACACAAACAAACACGGAGGAGAGTGAACATGATGGTAATTCTGAGCAAGAGACCAGCAGAGACAAAACAAGGACCTTGGACCAAAAGGAGGAGCTATTTCTGTCATATTCACATATTCATATTCACATTTTAGGCCTACATTTGTTTTGTTTGCGAGGGTTGTTGAAAATGTGTTCTATTCACCTTTTTATATTTTATACATATTTGATATTCTGAAATCAGGGGAAACAAACATTAGATTTTGAAAATACACACCTTCCTTCTGGAGCTCTCTCCTCTCGGTCCAAATGTAAAGACTAAATATGAAGATACGTGACCCGACGCCACTTCACACCACTATGGAAAACTGAAGCCACTTTTCCAAGTTCTATGATGAGGCACAGAGTAGAGCAGTAGAACGGCTGTCAGTCACATATTTAACCCACCTACCCAGTTGAAAACACGTGAGCGGCCAGAACCTCCATCACAGAGTAGATTTTCTACAGCCCAAAGACGCAGTGCAGAGAAGGGGGTAGAATTCTTGTTTCCTCTCAGACCACTTGAATTACAATATGCTGAAAGGTAATTATGGAATTTTTGCCCAGTGATGCCAAAAAACTATCAAGCACTGTAACTTTAAGTGAAAATCTGCACGAGATATAAGAGTATATAAGTCAAAATGTACTAAGAACTAGGCCCTTTCATCTGGTCATTTTATATAAACTACTCATTGAATTTACAGAAAATGTGCTATATTACGTGTATCATTATCTGGATATGAAATGACCGATACTGGGATGTGAGGATTTTGATCATCTTGACCGTCCCTACAGAAACCTGCTCTGTCTGTTTAATGACCAGAGAGATGATGGATGACGAACGCGGTTTCTGATTAAATGAAGATATACTGATGACTCAGAGGACATCTTAGGCTAAAGTTGCTGAGTCACAAAACAGTGATAAAATACAACAATGTTTAAGGTGTATATTTAAACCATGAGTAATGTGGATATTACTATAAAATGCTGATGTTAATGTAATCATTTTCACGCCCTTAAAATGTAAAAACCTTACACCAACATTACCCATTCAGTGAGTCAGTGAGGCGGGTTTCATTGCAGCTTTTACAGTCTGTTGAGTACGATTTCAGCCCAGCACGCTGAAATGGATCCTCAGGTTAGACATCTCATAACAGCTACAATAAAAAAACCTCCATCTGACTGAGGCTGGAAGGCTCTGACGGGCTCTTATGAGATTTTCCAGAAAACAAAGGATATTTGTCCGATTCATCAGGTGTGTAAGAGCCAATCATGCAATGACACTGCTCTATGTCTCGCCTGTTGCTGCAACATGATTGGCTGCCACGTCTGCCAACTGAAACCGGCCAGGGAGGAGTATCGGAGCAGTAGCGACGTGGCTTCAGGCTGCCCAAAGGCAGGGGAATCATTCAAGGTCAAACGTTAAGAATGACTCATCAAGTCATCCTCCGTACACACCTCACCATCTACGAGCAGCTGTGAGCGCGTGCAGATGTGCGAGTGTGTGTGCGAGAGTGTGTGCGCGTCAACATGCTTGTCAGCAAAGCTTTATTTGCAGTGGACAGTGCTACAGGCCATTCGCTCCCTGTCTCCCGGTGTGAGTGCAAATGTGTGAGTGTGTGTGTGTGTGCGCATGGGCATATCTTAATGAAATCTGACAGAGAATTGTGACAATCAGTGAAGGAACATCCTGCAGAGGTTAATAAGCTGTACTCCTCACAGCAGCAGCAGCAGCAGCAGGCCCTGCACACACATCAACACACCAATTCCCTCTGTGTTTTCGTTACCCTAAAATTATATTTCCAGATTACAAACTCGGAATTGGCAGTCGGTATCCTCAGTTCGCTGCGAGGGGCAATGATTCCAGACCATCACCTCCAGAAAAAAACCACAACAGTGACATCACCCCTGCTTGCGCTTCCTGTTTTGTGTGATGAATAGCAGATCATGAGGAGATGTCACACTTGTTTATGTCAAGCTTGTTTTTAAGCATCTTCTACCCCACTCACACACTCACAAGGCAGGCAGGTAGCTTCACCAGATTTCATTCAGTTATCAAGTCAGTGTACACCAGAGGTCATCAGCTACATTAGTCCAAGGGCTGTCATTCTTCCGAGAAGATACTGTCGAGGCCAAAAAAGCCTGACTAGGCCTAATAATTCTATTTTCAGTGCCTAAAATTAATATCCAGCCGTATTTTGTTTCTGGCCAATATGTATTCATATTATTTAGTATTTAATTATATAAGACTTGAAAATGATGAGGTACTTGGGGACCTGTTGTACAAGAATATTGTGGAGTTTACTGAAAACAGATGGACTGGACAGAAACATAGCGGAGGAGGCATTCATTGAGGAGTGATGCTGCAATTCTGGAAATTCTGAGTGGCAGGAAATATTAATCAATGAACTATTTTTGACTATTATGAATCATCCTGATTGGCAGGACAAGCTTACAGCACACCATCGATAGTAACAAGCTGACCGGTGATGGATTTATGACCCTTAGGACCTGCAGGTCGAACTCATATATTTGGAGGTTCCAAATGACGTCCATTTCATTTGTTTTTGCTCCTCACATTTTATGAATTTATTCGTCCAGATGAGGCCCGCTGGCTGCCAGTTGGTGATCACTGGTGTGCACTGTAGTAATCCCACAGGGTTTCTACTAGGTTTGTGGCGGGTTAAGGTGCTATAATGTCTGTTTTTGTTGTTATTATTTGACTAAAAACAATGCATTTTATGTCATTTTGGACCTATCTTATTACAATAGAAAAACACCTCAAATAAACGCAAAAGAAATCTGCTCATTGATGAAGAAGAAACACACATTTCCAATTTGGCAAATAGACCTTTAAAAGGCTTATTTCTAGAAAAAAAAAACCACACACACACACACACACACTGTCTATTCAGGCTAATACAGTAGCTTTTCTCTCCAGAGTGGTAGAGAAATCTCAGTAGAGTTTCTCCAGTTTCGGTGCTGCACCTCAGCCTTATAACAGAAGGGAAAACCCTGCATTAAATGCTCGCTCTGTACAAGCTACCAAAAATCTCTCCAGGCACACAATTTCAGTCTTCTTCTTTTTTTTTTTTTAAAAAACACAAAAAATTAACATCTTAATTCTAATACAACTGCTCCTAATCAGTGTCTTGGGAGCATCTTCGAAAATGTTATTCAATTATGAGGACATTATCAAGGTTACTATAACAGGACTGAAACAGGACTGTCACATTGTTGCCCAGATTTAAGCCCCTTCCAGACGTGGGATATTTAACATTTCTGACTTCATTGTACTGTTAAAGTTTTCAGCCTTTCAGATGCAGGTTTACGTTTGTGTTCCTCAGAACATGAAAGGAAAAGAGAGAGATAGATAAGAGAGCGGAGTGGTGAGCTTAACTCACTGTCACATTCAGGAGTGTGTTGTTGTTTTTGACTCAGTCTGCACATTGGACAGATGTTGAAACTTATTTTGCTGGTGAAGACTTAATTAAGCTTTGCGAGTGTGATGGGACACTCGCCCTGCTTCTCACAGTGAATCCACTTATTTGTCTTTGTAAAATTTTTATCACGAGGCCTTTACAGCGTGCAGCATCCTGTCTTATTATTTCCAACAGCGCACAAGAATTAAAAAGGGACGACTTCCAGACGTTGGTCCAACACAAACTGTATAGTGGAGTGTAATCCCAAAGAATACTAATGAATCTCATGTATTCTTTGTAGGAAGTTTGGGAACTTACTTAGAATATATTGGACATACTCCATCATTGGTCTCCTAAACTGGCCTTGTCTGTCTCTGTACATTTTGTGATGCAAAATCTTGCTATTTGCCTACATGTTGATCTGTTGTAAGGGTTAATGAGGGCTGGAGATGGAAATAATGCCCATTATTTTCATTTGTATTTCTCATGCTTCCCTTCTCGTTTGATCAGGTCATGTCTGAACTGTTTTGCATATTAAAAATGCAATAAATATATTATTTTAAAACAGGATGACGTGACTAATCTGGGATTTCTATTTACTGACGTGCTGCGTGTGCAGTATTTTATTCAAATGTGCAGCTGGTGGGATTCAGAATATAAGGACTTGGGGATTTACGGGGGAGATAGATATTTAACTCTTTGCTCTGGTTGCACTGCTGTTGCCTTTCCATTAATCTGATGGCAGGCAGTTCACAATGTGACGTGTTGAAATTGCTACAAAAATGTTACTAGGCCTGACCTGTATGATAGACTTTTACAGAAAAATTACCAGATATTAAGCCGGCACTGCCATTCCATTGACATAAAGAAGTGGATGTCTGAAAGAAGCTTATGACAAGCATTTTTTTAACATCAGTAGCAAATACAGAAATGGAAGTAGGAGCAAGAATATATACAGTAATATTAGTAGCAAAAGTAATGGTTTAGTACCAGTAGTAGAAGTTGCTACAATTTCCATCCTGACACCAACACAGTCATGGACTCCTGGATGCAGTATTTTTTTATATATTAAATGCACTCAATACAAAATGACACTTTGGTACTTTAAGAACTATAAGAACCACTATGGAACCACTTTAAGAACTAAGAACTATAGGCGCAAAATGTCAAAAATGCAATGTAGATTTTGAATGAGCAGTATCAGCTTTAAAATCCCTATCAGCCGTACTCTATTCCCAAGTCAGGAGTCGTGTTGCTCTGACCATCTGCTCTCTAACCCGGCTCGGGCAGCACGGATCACTGCACTACCACCCCTGGATTATGGCATCAACACACACACACAAACACACACAAGCATCTCAGCTTTAATATTGTTGCCAAGTAATGGCAGTGTATTCATGTGTGAGAGTTTCTGAGCTGTATTTTCAGCCAGCACAGTCACTGAAAGACAGTCATTGCCAAAGAAATCGTATTTCCTCCAGCCTGTGCAAAATAGATTGTAAATATTTCCCCATTCAACAGGATCCCCTTCTTTGCTGCATTACTGACTGGACACGCTGATATATTTGGGGACTGACAAATGGCAAATGGCCAAAGAGAGAACAGGTATTTCTGACCACCAACATGTCTTTTAAAAATTGAAAATTAGGCACAATAGCAGCAGTGCTAAAAGAGAAAATTCACATTCCAGTGGGACTTTAAGTTGAGTATCACAATGGGTATAATTCAGGCCTCTGTCGGAGAAGAGCTTGTTAACCTCAGCTGGATCAGTACCAGGTTAAATAAAGATTTGATAAAATATAAAATAAGATTAGAAAACTGCTCTGCCTGTGTGGATTCACTCAAAGGTCTGGAAAGGCAAAAGCATGAAGAAAACACGAAGAGCAAACGTACGTATACATGAACTTAAGGACTAGTTGATAATATTTAAGATGAAACATCCCTGCATTCTTTATCAGAAGAAAACAAACATTTCTTTTATCATTTAAACAGGTAGATGAGTCGATGCATGTTTGGGTGGAAGCTTCGTGAATAGTGTTGCATGTGATTACAGTTCCTGAGTATGACCAAAATCTCATACATACGTAGGTTATTTCATATCCAGATACATATCAAACAAACCATTTTCTGCAAATTCATGTCAAAATAAATATTACTGTAGAAATTCTAAAAAAGTAAACTGAAAATATGTTCAACTACAGCTGTAATCAAAATAAACATGGGTCTAAAATGTGAATATGGTCAAGAATATCAACAGCAGAACCGTCTGAACTGTAGCAGCAAACAAAAATACAGTAAATATTGATATACAAAATGTAATCATGAAACACATTCAAGTTTAATACACCAGCAAAATAAAGCTCACAATGTAAACATATAAAATATACAGAGGAAACACTGCGTGCAACCATGACACATGGAAGAACAGAGCACCATCCAAATCAGAGACCGGCCGACCGTGGATTATTAAAGGCTGGTATAATAGCGATAGTTTGGAGCTGGGAAAAGCCACGAATCAGTCAATATCACCCCTGAAGAAAAACTGTCTTTATTTGACTTTATTAGAAACGGATGAAAGCAGAACTAAACATCTAAGTTAAAGTAATAAACACCTAAATAAACAAATGTATCACTGAACATTAAAGTCAAAGCAATTAATCAATAAATCTGAAACTGGACATCAAACTAACCGTAAAAAATAAAATGATTCTAGGTGTGCGTTTACGTTTTTTTTAAACTCGAAATAAAAATGGAGCATAATATGAAGCAACTGATGTTTTTTCTATGTTCACAATATCATCACATCGAACAGCCCTACTCCTGAGCATGTTTTTTTACACACACTCACCTGTAATTTGGAATAGAGCAGCAGTACATAGCTTATGTGTACAGCTACATATTTGTACAGCTGATTCCACAGAGTTTGCTGCACGATATCATGAAGTAGTGACAGATCCTCGTTGAGCAAATCTTCACAAACGCTTAAGAGCAGGAGGATATTAGCAGAGAGTTTTTGGTGTGGCGCTGAGAATCGTTAAAAGTACTTTACAAATGCATCCCTCAGTATCTGAATACCACTTTGTTGCAATGTTTATGTGCATGATGATGATGTGGTGCTGCAGCACTACTGAATATGACAGCACACACACACACACACACTACAGAATTCCACTATCTCTGTCTCTTTCAATCCCTTCGTCCAGAGCTCGTGGAGAGCTCAGAGGTCTATTTCTGACTCACTTCACCACTAAAGTCAGTCAAGCATTACTGATTAAACACACACACACACACACACACACCATGCATGCACACACACCCTAGGCGAGGTAATATATTTGTTATAAAGTGTTTTCCTGACGATGCAAAATGACATGCTGCCCTCTCTGTTTCCCAGCGCTCTGACAACGACCAGAAACTCTCGGATCCCGACTCAGTGTGGTCACGCTACAAAACGAGGCTTATTCCTACTTACATGCTGTTGGCTTGAATTATAATTTATATAAAACTTGTTGCCATAGCAGCAAACCCCTACATTGACAGAAATGCCACAATAAAGGAAAAATTATCAGAGTGCAACTTATGAAGTGCAGTGTTCCGAAAAATAATAAATGAAATCATGACAGTGAAATCCTTGCAGAGCTTGAGCCACACAAAAGGGCTGGAAAGCAGCTTTGTGGGATTAAAAATTACTGCAAGACGTCTTAAATAACAGTGACAGCAAACACGTCGTGCATCACACATCATGAAATCCAATGCTGCAGGAGAATAGCAATCAATGACTGACTTACTGACTGTGCATGAAATGTCTGCAAAAGCGTATAGAGCCAAGGTTTGCATCAAGGCTAGGTGCACTCAACTGACAACACTGCTCCACTCTGCACTTTTGTACTGGTGCATAAGAGCTATCAGACAAGGAATCAGAAAAAAAAAAAACAAATATATGTATTATAGATTAGGGCTGAACTAATTCATCTTGATGGCAGTATGAACATGCATGACACACAGGTTGGAACTGGACCCAGGCCACTGCGGTAAGGCCTCAGCCTATGTGGTATGCCCCCAATTTTACATTTTAAAATGAATGTTATGTTGACTCAGATGTTTGTATCTCTACATCAGTCTTCACTTAAGTTCCATTAACAATTCCTCACAACGTTTGACGTTTGTTTATATAGGTAGTAAGATGGCAGCGACTTTTGTAACAGCTCATGCTATGCTTTATAACGGAGATCCCTTAACTGTCTTTTATATCTTTGTATGGACTGGGGCCAATCAGATGAGGTCCCAGCTGGATATCCTCAGGTAATTGGTGTCAATTTGGTGGCAACTGCGAGGTTAACTAGCACGATATGAGGAAAGAAAGAAGAGCGAGGAAAATGTGGTTGAAAAGAACAAATGCTTCAGCTATTTGGAATTATTTTGGATTGATTTAGTTGTTTTGAATGTTCTTTCAAGATTTCTGAAATGTTCGGACCATGAAAAGTTTGAGACCATAAGTAACCGTCTGGTTTCACTCAAAAATCAGCCTTTAAACTTGAAAGAAATAATGGTTTGATGTTTATTGTGATAATTACCGGGATCGATTAATATGGACATTTTTATCGTGACAATATTTTTGGTCGCGTCACACACACAGAGTTTGGTAAATGCCAATATGCAAACAGCGAGCATGAGAAGACACTCTGTGCATAAGTAGGGCAGTAAAATAACCAGATGAAATATTCAGATGTCTCAGTCAAGTGGTCCTCAGACGCAGCAATATGGACGAAGGTGGAAATCACCCAGCCTGAGATGTGTCACAGAGCAGCTCGGAGAGGTTTCAAGGCTGCTATTTATTCCTGAACGCAGCTCCGACTCCACAGAGATCAGCGGTCAGCGTGAGCAGATGGCCTAAATGCTATCGGCCTATTCCCCGCTTTGTTGTGGTCTAATACAACACGGTGCAGGAGGTACATGGCTCAGATGTGTCGCCTGTGGGAATCATGTGACGTGACACATGGACGGCATTGTTTACACAGTAAATACTAGATGGAAATGCTCAGCGTTCATGCTGATAACATAAATCAAGGGAATGACTAAGGCGGATGGTGTCGTTAATTAAGGCAGGAAAATGAGCGCTTGACAAGAGATGTGTTATATATCGTGAGTCGTATCAGTTAAGGGGGGAAAAAAAACTAAAAAAAAAAAAGAAAGAAGAAGAAAAAAAAGAAAAAATTTAACTGGATTTTGTTGCTAATAAGTAAATCAAGATCTGTAATGTCAATGTTAATGATATCAAGTAAAATATATGATGGTAAAATGACATTTCAGTCGAATTACCTACTCCTAATAATGACCAGAGGAAAATCACATTCAAGGACTTTAGTTTGAATATTATTAATCACTTTACACACAGCGGTGTTCTGGTGACTTAACCTGTCCTCTTACATCCACAGTTTACTCTCCATCTGCTCTCACTTTCTCACCCCCCAACGTTTGTGTTGTTGTGTCACATGTTGACGGTGCAACCACACAACACGCCTGTTGAATAAATGACGGGCTGTTTGCGTGTCATGTGTACCGCGACACATTACCGAGGGATATGATCGTACGTTTATGAGCCTGGGAGGGAGCACGCATGACGTTTGTTTATATTTAATGCATTTAAGTCAAACTAGTAAAATCCCACTGAACTATTTTCTTACTCTGCTGATCAGGTGTTTATAGTTGGTACATATCGCTATCGTTTTATCACCCAGGTATTTCTGATCTAAAATACTGTTGAAACATCACACATCGTCTTTCAACACTATTTTTACCTAGACATGTAGAAAACTGTGTAAATCACCAAATAAAGGCTTTAAAAACGTGAATCCTGTCAATCTGGACAAATCAGAATGAATGAAAATTGTAAAGTTGAAGGTTGTGGTGCAGTTTCAGATATTTTATCTTCCTTTTTATATCTTGCCTTTTTTTAAAAAATCTTTTCTAATTTCTTTGCTGCTGTAACTATGTATATCTCCCCAGAGTAGAATTAATAAAAGAATGAACTTAGATTTTACTTGTAGATTTAAAATAAACACTTTATGCTAAGGCGTATCATATTACAATGTAATTTTGTCTTTAGGGGTATTTTGTCAAATGAAGCACAACATGTTTCAATTCATTTTTCTAATTTGACATATTTTGATGTTGGAAAAAAAACATATAATTAGAATTACTTCTATAGATTTGTGTTTGGTAAGTGTTTGTCATGTTCTGATCCTAAAGAAGAGTTTAAAAGTTTGGCTTTTACAACATTAAATCACAATAAAGAAAACGGGCACCGAATCACAAAATCAGAGACTACAGGTGTGTTTTTGTTTTCGATACGTCTCGTTATGTCTTTTACGTCCCGTCATGAATAATTTAAAACCACAAATACTATGTGGTTTTTCCAGCTTTCATTCAGCACCAAAAATCGGCTTTTAATCTGGAAAGAAATAAATGGACATTTTTATTGAGGTAACATTTGTGGCCATATTGCCCAGCCCTACTTTCAGGATAAAATATGAGGAGATAACATGTGCAGTTGTCTAATTATTTAACATTAAAAAGAGGGAAACTGCCTGTTATGATGTGGAGAATTAGATAACAAGGTGAAAAAGACATTTTTCTTTTGAATGTGGCTTTAAAGAACCCAGACTGCACTGAGGCTTTTGGCACACACCTAGCCCAAGGCTGTTGAATTATGGTGGGTTTTTGGGTTTTTTTTTTTTTTTTCCCCAGCCTCCACTTTCGCAGCACAGATAGAAATACTGTGTGCACAAATCTCATGGATATGGTCACAAACAAAACCTGGGGAGATGCAGCCGACGTGGGGTGTCAAACCTTTCAGTAGAAAAGAGGAGGAATCTTCAAACAGCCACCTGGAAATGTTGGTGTGTGTGTGTGGTGACGCTAGACCTCCACCTTGATGGTAATGACATACTGGAGCCAAAAACACGCTTTGACCCTCGGTGAATGTTGTGAAGAGGTTGCTGCTCTGTGTTAGAAGTTGAAACCCTGTCATTTTGGCAAGTGAGAGATGAAAGCACCGATCCTCAGGGCATGAAACATTTGAAACGCCCTTGAAAGCCCACGGGTATTATCAGTATAGATATATAGCAACCAAGTCAGCTGGGACAGAGCAAATAACTCCTATTAAGGAGCCACAAAACACGACTAATGATCAAAACAACACAGCACGCGTATTTTTTAAAAAAAGGACCTAAAAGTTTACATGTTGTGCATATAATCAAGAAAAATATGCATCAAAGGAATTTAAATTCTGCACACATATGCTCAGGCATAACAACAGGGGGATTGAGAGGCATGTGATGAAGTATTCAAATAAGCAAATAACAGGGAGTTTAGGGAATTGTACAACTTCAAATACCCCCCCTTAAGAAGGAGCATGTGTCTTCCATCTCATTTTCAACCAGTGCTTGTCATCATAAGGGATCAAAGTTTGGGAGCAGTGCCTTATATAGCTGCATGATTATTTATAAGGCCTCGGAGCGACATTAACATGGACAAATAAAACAAAATGCCAGCACAGTCTGTGTTGCTATAGGTGATTAATGACTGATCTGATTAATGTCGTGGCTAATGACCTGCTACTGATGGATGCAGCAGACTGCTTTCGCCTTCAGGCAGCTGATACCTCTCAAGCGTGCCGTATTTCCCACTAAGAATAATGATTTAAACCCGTTAAATTATGGACTATTTTTGGATTCTTTACTTCTGAACTTCAGCCGCGTGCTTTTGTTTATTTTTTTTAGGACATCTTTTAAACACCAAGCAGAATTTTTTTTTTTTTTTTTTTCCCCCAAACGCCACCTTAATAATTACTTTACCTCTCATCACCTCACTTACCTACACCTCGAACCTATTTGAAGTTATTTTTTGTATTTGATAACGACGTGTTTTGTGTGCTCTATGGACGTCGAAACTACTAGACGATTGTATAGATTCAGTAAAAAAAATAAAAAAAAAAAAATACAAACGTTGTGAAACCTGTTAGAAACGGAGCGTAAATGTAAAATAGCCAGATTTCCTGATGGAGTCTGGTGCTCAGGTAAAGAGGTTTGACCCGCGGGTTGAGACAGCTCGGGGATAGTGAAGACTGGAGCTCAAACACACCCTTACCTTTGTCAGCTGTGCTATTTTCTTGCTCATCTTCAGGTGCAGGTCTTGGGTATATTCCATGGTGATGCCGGATGGGAAGGACATGGTGGATGCCGAGGATGATGAACTATATTTCCCCTGACCGGCAGGGCAGTAATACTGCTGCCAACCCGACCCAGTCGCCATCTTCACGATGATGCTTTAGATGTTTAAGAGAGATATGAGCTGTAATGATAAACCGGACGGTGCTAATGAGGCGGCCAGCGAGCGGTGGAGCGGACTGGGACGGTGCCGGGTTTCTACCGAGACACAACAAAAAAAAAATTAAAAAGCCTTTTTAACCCGCAGACCGTTGAAAATTTGTTTCATTTTTGTTCGCGTCCGGATAGTAGTACACTAAAGGGGGAGGGAAAAAAAAGGGCGAAAATAGTCTTTTTAAGCCCCAGAAACGTGAGCTACTACCATCTTGTCCGTTCAAAATGTGGCCGTTTTCAGCGGTTCGAAGGCGCGGGTCCGGGCTGCTGTCACCTGGCGCTGGTGTTGAGCCGTTTTCGGGCAGCTGCTTTGGCTCCTTCTCGGTCACCTTGATACCGAAATTCGTCAACGAAAGTGGTCCGGGGTGCTCTGTCCTCGGCGCATTCCGGCTACATTGACGGGGAGCGTGTAGAGATTGAAGGCTTGCGAGTGAGCGGGGAGGACGGGCTCGGCGGTTGGTCGCGGCTGCTCTGTTGCCATGGATCACCTCAACACTTTATGCTGCATTCACGTAGGATGGGAGCAGCGCTGCGTTCGCGTGCCGTCGGAGGAATCCAAAAGGAGGGAAGCGAGCGCACGTGAACCGCCGCGCAACGTGATGAACCAGACGGCGAGATGCGGCGTTCAGGGTGGGCGTTGTGTTGTTATTACCGTTTGTTCGCTTGGACTGACACTTGCAGGGTCAGAAAAGTAGGGGGAAAAAAAAAAGGTTAAGAACGACAAAGGGCAGGTTTCTTCAAAATAAGATACGTAGCGCAACCTATCAGCTATCGAAAGTCAAATAGATGTACGTGATGTAGGGTAAAGATACTATGAGGAGGTTAATTCCAAAATCAGAGAAACAGAACAAAAAAGACATTGAATTCTGTCGTTCATTCATTCATTTTATTTTGAAGAAAAAGGGGCGGGTACATTAATCGACATTCAAACCATAGACTGAACATATTAGTGGATGAGGAAGGTTAGCCTACTGGTTTCTGAACTGCCGTTTTGAAGGCAGCAGTTTTGCGATTTGGCCGCCGCAACGTTGGCGTTCTGGAGCCGGGCGTGACCATATTTGGGCAAAAGGGGCGAAACTACGGGAGCCCAAGGGGTCAGAGGTGATGCTAATGCTAACTTACTGACTCGGTAAAACGGTAAACTTCATCAAACTCGCCGAAGTCGTTTAACAGTCGTGTTAGTGGAACCTTTAAGCACAACTACAGTGGAGCCGTCTGTCAGGAAAACAAAAAAAAAAAAAAAAGTGTTATAAATAAACTGAAACTCGAGCGGTCATTCTGTTGTGTCAATCAAAGCCCGACACGGCAGACATCAAAGCCTTCTATTAGCCCCGAGATCTGATTAGTTAACGGAGGAAAGATTTAAACCAGATCACTTACAAGAGGGCTCAACTCGAGTCCTGGAAAAACAATTACTGACTTAGTATTTTTAGAGAAAAGTCCAATGTAACCTTTCTATGGGAGCCAGGGCTTTTTGGAGCCACCCCCAGTGGCAGTCAGCGGCATTACAACTTTAAGTTACTTCCGCATTCCTTGGCGCTTGATTCAAACCAATAAATGTTGAGGTTTGCTGAAAGGCTAGTTTTTCATACTTAAAAATGTAGGCTTACATCAGGTCGTAAGAATACACTATGATAAAAAGACACGTCTGATACATCAAATGCATTTAAATAACATGATAAAAACATTCCTTCATGGTTGTCTTTTACACTGCCCTTCTTGAGTGTCTCCTGCTTCTTCTGCAGCGTATTAAATAAATAAAGATAGGCCTAATATATTCAATATATTTAAAATATACACACATATATGGACAATCTGCATGTATACAATAGGATGACTGCATATATAGTATAAAACTAAATTCATCATCACCACATCAAACATCAACAGCTTATAGGCTTCAGTATGCCCTTTGACCTTAACATAGGGTAATTATCAAAAATAACTATTGCAAAAAATGTTATTAAAGTCAATAAATAAGTAAACGTAAAACAGTGTTACGTCAATAAATTATTACAAATACAAAAATGAAATGATGGATTTCCATTCCATTATACTGTAGAATAGAAGAGTGGCCAATATTATTATTATTATTATGATTATTATTATTATTATTATTATGCAGGCTTGCTGTAATCAGTAATGATCAGCAATCAGTAAAGACTTTAATAGGCTGCATCATTACATGCTTTCCTAAAGACTTGAACCTGCCTCACCGCTTGGTATGAAAATTAAGTTAACACTTAACATAATCAGCCCCCAAAAGGGAAGAAATCTGTGAGTTCTTATCGTTTTTTCCTGGCTGGCGTGAACGGCAGCTCCCAGTGGGGAGGTCAGCTGAAGTACACGCTTCTTCCACGGAACACGAATGCGTCGAGTAGCGCTTTAGTGACGTCACTTCATCTATCAAAGCTTAACCGAAGTGAAATAAAAAATTTAAGCTGACTGGAATGGCAGCTGCAGGCGGTACCCCACATAATCATAATCACACGGGTGACGCATACAGTTTGGTTCCTATTTGCATCAAAGTGGATTGTGCAACACTGTAGAGACCTCACTTGTGTATGTGTATGTTTATGTACAGTATTTGTGTCAGGGTGTAACTAATAAATGTGAAAAATTAATCTTTCCAGCAGCATTAGCATATCTATTTAACATAACATTATAGTTATATAAGCAAAATATTTGTTTATTTAATGACATCCAAATGCACTACTAAAGCTGCACGTTGGGGTTAGCAGGCAGTATCGGAGAGTATCGGATCCTTTATAAACAGCAACAGTTTCATTGTACTAACGCTAACAATCTCAAGGATTTTGATTTAAATACTCTGAGTTAATACAACGGCGATGGAGTCCGGGACCCACTGATGCTATTCATTCCTGAGGAAACGCATCCTCTGCGGACAGTGGTGACACGTTGTGTGGAACTGTCCATTTGTTGTTGTTTACTGTGGGGGCGTGGCCGAAGGGACCACCTGACTGATCATGGCAGATGACAACGCACAAGCCACTGTTTGGACCTCTGGGAAGCGCCGTTCAAAAACAAACCTGCAGTTAGCATGTATCGCCAGTAGATGCCGCCAAAGAGGACAAAACAGATCTTGGACATTGTTGCTTTAAGTAAGTAAAATAAGCACTAATAACACACTATTCAAAACTTAATTAAAAGAAGTAGTAGAAGTATGAAAAGTAAAAGTAGTCATTGTGCAGATTTTGGATTCATATTACTGCATTAATGTGTATTTTATATTTTACTGCTGTACATGTTTAAAGTTGAGGGCTTTATAAACAGTCGGTAGTTTAATCTACATCAGTGCATCGTATTCTATAAGATCATCGTATGTTTGTAGCGTCGCCGTCCTGTGAGAACCACGTATCTCTAAAAAGTCAACTTTTCACAAGCTCAGAAAAACAGGCCTGCTTTCAGCTTTGTGACGGTGCATTTTCCAGCTTACGAGGGTTTTTAAAGAGTTTATTGAGCTTAAAAAGGAGCACAAAGGAACACTTCATCCTTCAGTTTATTACAAACATTCGAAATCAGCACCGATGGAGATGCATGGTATTCACTGGACAGGAAGGGGATGAAAAACTGTGATCTGAAAAGTATATTAGTAGTATATTAGTAATAAGTATAACCTCAAATAAAGTATAGGTACATCATATTTGTACTTAAGTTCAATAGTTAAAGTAGCCCCACCTCTGTCTCTTATATCTAATGATCTGTGATAACACTATTTGTCAAACGCAACGCACTGCATCATATTTGTCAGATTATCTTCACTTCAACCTCACCACTAGACTTTTCCATAAATAAACCTAATTAACAGCGACATAAAACCCAACAAAAATATTAATTATTATTAGTTAGTTTTCCAACACAGCGTGAGAAGAACAAGCTTAAACGCACAATTAATAGCTAAACGCACACACTTTATAATCACACTTGTTCACTGAGGCTTGATGCCAATACGCAAGCATTAAATTGTGTCTAGTCTTTGTCATGTTGTGGGCCAATAACTCTCCAGACCTTCGGGGCAGTGAAAACATATTGGTGATGCTACTCACAGTCATAAACAATAAACAAATAGATGTTTGAGGCGTTGAGTTATTAGAGAAAACAATGGTAAGTATTCATAAGGTGCACCTAACATCGGGTTAAAAGCCTCAAGGTCCATCAATAAAGGGATTAAGCTCCCAGGTGCTGAAATTATGCACTACAAGGTTATCACACAGACTCAGATGTTGGTTCATGTGCAGATACTCACCACGGGGGCAGGGGGCATCAAAAGCCTCTGACAAATCCCCTGCATCTAAAATCATTAAAACGTTAAACGTCAAAAGGCTTAGGTTGTAAACAGAATAAAACATTCAGCGACCAGGTGAAGAAACAGCAGATGACTGACAGCTTAGTATTTAGTCTACATGTTAAGATACAGTATTATGACTTTCTTCCTTCTAGTTTTTTTAACTGTTGTGTTTGTTTGCTTGGGGCTAAATTAATTCAGTTAAAAAGAAGTTTTAACTGTTAAGCAGTTCTAGCCTCTGTCCCTTTTGTATAGATCTTGTTTAAATTCAAGGGGCTCTCCACATACGGTGAAAGTTATCTGGGTTGTTTGGTTAGTTCTTAGCGCAGGACGTAGCGACAGTGCATTCGAAAAATAATGTTGGGTGAGAAGTTGTTTCGGTGGAGCGCGTGCATGAGGAAGGGCGTCGTGGTATTGAAATGACTACGTCTCTACAGAAGAAAATGGCACATAAAAGGTTGCGTGTCTTTGTTAAAACATGCCATTTTCAGGGTGTAGTTGCAGCTCGGAGGTGGCTGTTCTTTCGTGGAGTAAGGGGGACTTTCAAAGTGATAGCGGACAGACTTCCAGCAAGCCAGACTACACTGCAGGCAAAAGTGGCCCAAATCTGACCTTTTCCTTCTCACGTGACTCAGTGATCTGCTTTTTTCATGACTGTGTGAACACTACAAATCACATTTTTACAGAACTACTGTGAACAGGTAGTTTGTGTTTTTATTTTAGAAATGTGTACTTATATGTTCTTCCAAATGATTTTTTTGTCCACGTCTAACCTTCACGAAGCAGGTTAAAGCCCTTTATCTCAGTTATTTTTAAATGTGACCTTGTGTGCCTTTTAAAGAAATTGTTGTCCGGTCGTTTTCACAACAACATACTTCAAATGTTTTACTGCGCTTTCAGTGGAAGTGTTTTGGTTTGGTAAAGCCACTGAGGCTCAGAAGAAGACTGTTAGGAAAAAGGTAACAACAGCCAGTGAACTGTTAGGGATTCCATTAAGTACGGAATGCATCTACAGGGACAGAATAATGAAAACAGCAAATAACATTGCGGGCACCCTCTTGGCTCCTCATTTGGATTTTCACCATCTGTGCCACAACATTGTCCCCTCCATTCACTAAAAATAGATCCAACATTTCATTTGTTCCACGAGTCATTAAGTTTTTAAATAAGTAATGCATATCACAATAATAGGCAGAATATCCAGCTGGTCCGGCCTAATCTGATGTAAGGTGTGTGTGTGTCTATTGTGGCTCTGTGATTTTGTGATTAAATGCTTTATGAGTGCGCCGCAAAACAATTTCCCCACAGGGACAAATTAAATTTCTATCTATCTGATGTCAGTACAACATTTAGGTCCTGAGTGAGTTTTTTTTTTTCAGAACTGAGGTTCAGGTGCCTCAGAGGAGGAAGGCTACTGATGTTGGTAGTTTGCATTTTTACTCAGACAATTACACTTCATATTAATTTCCAGTGCCAGTGTCCAGTTCCACATTGAACGTAGCTAAACGCTTTTACTGTAGCGTTCCAGTACTTGTACTTTACTTGAGCAGTTCTTTTTCACGGTACTCGCAGGTCATTAAACTACCCAACGCCAGTATAATGCAACGTTCACATAATTGATGCAGCAAAATGAATCCAAAACCCATGAATACAATAATAAAACCCTCAATATACCAGCTATTTATATACATATACCAAACTGTATTTGCCATGTTTTTATTGTAGTCATTAGGATTTTGTCGACTCATTCTTGTTGCCGTTAGGGCTGAGTTTTCTAAAGTTCACTGCGCTTACTGCACATTGTGGTCATGCTAATGCGCTAACTGGTGTGTAAAGAGCATTAGCTGGACATCTGGTGGACACATATACTGTTCGCGTTGTAAAATGTGTATGTTTGGTAATTTTGCTGGATTTTTTAATGTATATTTTACGGTAACCAGTCAAGTTAACAGAAGTCCGGCACCAAAAGACCAAATGAAGTGAAGTCAGGTCTGCTTAATAAACGGCTGCAAAATCTGTCTAACGGGCTTGGGGTGAGAATCAGTATCTTCTGGATCTAGGGCATAAAAAGATTACATAAGGACACACATAAGATAAAGTATTAGGCTATATTATTATATCACATAACCAAGGCCTATGGCAAACATGCACAAGGTTAATGGACGATTAAACTGCATGAATCTGTTGTTGTTTCTACGCTGAGGCTATTGTGGTGAGAAGAAGCATTATTTAGTGAGCCCAGGTCCTCTGAAGGCCACTTTGCTTTGGCATCATGTGTATGTCATTGAGGTGGACTGCAAGGGGATATTTATTCCTCTGTCCTCATATGAGTAAATCAATAAAGCTAAAATACACTCAGAGGGAGCACTATCCCTGACTCTTACTCTGTTTTTCAACAAATTAGGCCATCTCACTGCGGTGGGAGCAGACATCAGCCTTTCATTTATTGAATCCTGTTCTGGGACACAAAATCATATTACAGGAACTGACCACGTGCATTAGAGCAGCGGCGTCCCGGACAAATGTCACTACAGTACACACACCACCAGCAACACTGTTACTAAGAGATAAGTAATGTGCAAAAAGACTGTGGCCTTTCACTCACTGTAACACAGGTTTAATCATCTTAAAGGAGGTCATCTTTTCTAATGTCACCGAAATATGGTACATGTAATCATTTGAGACATAAAGTGATTAAAAAGTCTGTTTTTGTGGCAGTGTGAGTCATTGTAGGTCTCACTAAGTTTCACCAAATGGTCTAGTTTTTTAATCAACTGTTGTTTTTTCCCCTCATTCTGTTGTGGTTGTAAGGAACCAAACAATAGCCGTGTTTCCATAAAATGTCAAGCAAATTTGAAGTGAACTTTTGAAAAGTCGCAAAATTTAAAACGTGAATTGTGTGCATTTCCATAAACTGGTCTGGAGCGACTAAACTAGGCAGCGCTATGTCGTCAGCAGGCGGCGCTGCAAGCTATGTTAC
Organism: Coranthus polyacanthus; assembly: GCA_037367275.1. Taxonomy (NCBI): domain Eukaryota; kingdom Metazoa; phylum Chordata; class Actinopteri; order Kurtiformes; family Apogonidae; genus Coranthus; species Coranthus polyacanthus. Next base: position 477 of record JAPQRN010000061.1, on the reverse strand, counting down.
ACATGACTAATAAACCGTAGAAGTAGAGCATTCTGTTGTTTTCCAACAAAAATGGCTGTAATGTCTTTTTTTCATGGATGAAACTGTTGATGAAAATGACTACCTAACTAACTAAACCAAATTCAGCTTCCAAATTTGCTGTAAACCCTTGTAAAAATGTTATATAAAACTAAAAACATCAGCCAAAGAAAGAACCAGGAGGCACCCGTTAATTACATTACAAATCAGCTGCATCATAATACAACTAAATGTGAAACTTTGCACCTGTGTCCGAAAGAAAAACTCAATAGACGTCACACGTTTTTGTGTCGAACATATTTGAATTAATGCTTCTCCAGGCTGAGTAGGACAAAGGACTAATGAAAATGAAATAATCCAACAAATGTCATTCATCACCTGAAATCATTTCCACATCCACATGCAAACGTGGAGAGCTCTAGCGTTCCCTTTGAGCCACAGGTCTGCACGTCCTGTGCC
>JAPQRN010000060.1:6230-16755 GCA_037367275.1 Coranthus polyacanthus | reverse complement strand
AAAAAAAAACAAAAGTGTTCTTCTTTGGTTACTGAAAAGCAAAGAACTAGTTTGAGATCAGGTGCCGCCTCCAAACCAACCCTCAAACTGCCCTGGTGAAAAAGGAGGTATCTGACTCACATTTCCTCCCTGTAGCTCCCCTTATTCTCAACCTCCACTGTATGCCATGAAAACATTCGATTTCCACAAAGCTGAAGGAAAGAAAAAAGGTGCATCTTGATCATACTTCTGTTATAAAATCCTACAGGGGTGTTCAGAAGCAGTCTGGTAGTGTCCGAAGTAGATTAGTCGGCTTGCTAACATTTAGCACCAAAACTGACGAAAAGAGTCGCACTGCTCTCAATCATGTAGCCCCCCCTCTTTTCTCTCACCCTTTCTTAATTCCAACGCAGGAAGTCTTATAATTATTATTAAGACTTCTGATTCGTGCCAGATGTTCCTAAAGATGACGCATCATTTTATCTCACTCTACACTGGAATAAAAAACAAGCAAATCACGTTCTCTGCAGAAGTCCAGAACTGAGTAATTGAAGACAATGCGACAATGATTTCACCCGTCATAATCACACTTCTAAAAATGCATTTTGGTGAGGAGACTCTTGTATTCTGATGTAAAGTCGCCACTCGGGACAGAAGCAGCACATTCAGCAGACACGCGCTTTGATATCACACTGTCTGTGTGTGAGGACCCACTGAATTTTAAGTATGCTATTGAAAGTCATTGTCTGCAAATTGATCCATTTTCTAGCGATCACACAAAATGCCACTGTGCTCCCTGTATGAGCATTGTCGTGAAGCGTCTGTTGGGAGGCTGCGACCATTTAGCCTCTAGCATGCCAACACTCACATTAAACATTGTTTGCCTTTGCGAGGGTCGTCGCAGAGCCAGCTTCCAGAAAGAAAGCAATCTTTATCACAGTGGGATCGAAGCCGGCAAACAATCTCTGTGGAAATAGGGGGTCTGTGATTTCCTTTTCCCCGTGACTCTGGGCTGCAATGCACCATGGACATTTTGAAGCACACACACACACACACACACCTTCCTCTGCTGGGGACTGACACAATGTCAGACAGAATTAAGCAACAATAACAGAAATAAACCCCGGCAGTTGCCAGATAGAGAACAATGGGCTCCGGGCCCAAGCCGGGCTCTGTTACCTCGGTGTCTAAACACTGAGCCCGGCCGCCCAGTCCACTCCACTTCCTGCTCGATAAACACAAGGAAAACAGCCGGCTGCCTTTCCTGAGGACACAGGGGGAAGGGAAGAGAGCCACGCCGGAGGACATGACGCTGGACAAGAGGAATCTCACTGACAAACCAACACACTGCAGGCTCTTACGTAGGACAAGACGTGAGGATGATGCTGACTCAGGCTAGAGGACAAATCTACGGTCTACAGAAGATGACCGACATTTTATCTTTTAAACTCATTTGTGCGTTAATGCAACTCAAAAGTTGTATTGCTGTGTAAAATCTCATACAAGAAAATTAAAAATGACTGTCTTTAAGCAGTTTGTCCGAATAGGTCCATTTATACTTCTACGTCAGCCTACTACAGCCATGTGTTTAGGCTTGGGGGTTAACTCATGTGCGCCTGGTTCAAAATGTAACTAAATACCAGAGTTACAGCAGATATGATGGATTGTTTGAGTTTCCTTCTACACATTTCTGATGCTAAATAAAGAAAACACTGAGGAAGTTCAACAAAAAGACTCCGATAAATCAGATAAAACCATGAAACTACAGACCTACTTCAAACACAGTAAGACAAAGAACTAATTATCAGTGTTGGCCAATTTACACGTGGTTTTATGATAAGTTACCTTATACTTATTACTCCTTCAAAAAGACTCAGCATCAAAAATAATTAGTTACTCGTTATTGCTTTAGCCAGTTTCATTGCTGATGGTTGTAGCAGGAAAGAGCTTTCATTCGTGAAAAGTACAACAGATTAAATTATTCTTTGCAAAGAGGCAAAGTCAAAATAGTGAAAATACTTCCAACTGAAAGCAAAGAACTTGCAGTGATGGCTAATTGTTCGTTCCATTGCAACACAATCGCACAGCAACAGAGCTACTTTTCTGCCACGCTGGACGGAAAGCGGTTCTGAGAAAGCGCCACAGTTTCATCTTTTTCCTCTAATCTCTTTGTCTATATTCTTTACTACTGTCACACAGGTTATACTGATAAGAAAGCAAATTATTTGTTCCATGGCAACATCAGTGCGTAGCAGCAGAGCTACACCAACAGCTTTCAGTTGGACTGAAACGTGTACAAGTCATCCTAAGATGTACTCTACCTAGGACAAAAAAAACTAAATCACGGTCTTATAACACAGTAACACAGTTTAACCTGGATTAGTGATTGTAAAAATCGAATCCCTTGAACTAATCATTATTGGGAAAAGTAGTATTACAGTTCTGCGTTAGACAGAATCATACACAAACCATCAAAACTGATTAGAACTTGGGCCCGGTGGCTCACATGGGTTTGACTCCAGCCTGGACTCCATTCCCGCTCTCTCCCCCCGTTTCCTGTCTCTCTCTACTACTTGTATAAAAGCAGAAATGCCGGGAAAAAAAAGAAAAGAAAAAAATAAATAAATCACTTGATACCAGACACAACAATGACATATTTCACAGCTGCGTATAGGAGCTGGCACTTGGTGATCTCAGCGTGGAGGATCTGAGCCTGAACATACTGTCGACCAATGATGCTGCATTTTTTTATTTCTGGTTTCGTCATAACTTTACAAAATGAGAACGCAGACCTAATGGCAGCTCCGAGTTCTTTATACGTCTTTGATTTCACCTATGAACACCAATCCTAAATTTCCATCAATTAAATATTTGTGGAGCGCTGCACGACCATGACATAATTCCATTCACTGTGAAACTAAACTTGAGTTGCGACAGTAGGTGTGAGCTGCCCTTCCCCACCTGCGAGGCTAAAAAAATAAAATAACCACTGTAACGAACTTTGACCGTACAGAATGTTTCCCACTACAAGCAGACTTCCTTGTGATCTCCTGCGGAGGTTGAAAGGAGCATTTGTTCCAGACGTTTGTGTCTGTTGAACCCATGACATCAAGGTTGAAGTCAGCTGATGTCTGTGACCCGTAGCGGCTTCAGTTCAGCTTTTGAAATAGCGTGAAAACCAAACAAACAAAAAAAAAAAACTCCTACAGCTCTAAACATTTTATGAAGTCGCCAGTGAATTTCGACATTAAAAAAAGGAACCATTCTCTTTTGGCGTGTTATCTCGTAAGAACATCTACTTTGCTTCTTTACACCAAAGTGGCTGAGACAAAAGTGGTAGAAGCTGACGGGAAACAATTAACCATCAGAAACATCAAAAGTAATCACTGTAAACGTACACAATTACTGGAGGCCCACACGAAGAAACAGGGCATGCGACAGTCTAATCAAAGAGCTATGATGTCAAAATCTATTTCTTCTCCATTGTCTGCATTCACAAGTGGAAGTGCTTTTGATGTTATGGACAAAACAGGATGTAATGACTTCATATAAATAAGGCAAGTCTGGACTAGAGAGGACAGTCTAGTATATAGATCCATTCAGGCACAGAAACATATTAGACTCATGAAAAATGCCACCGTATACACAGATCAAAGACACACTAACACATAGAGACATTAGAGTCTTCAATGGGCCCCCTTCCTCCCAGACTGGGCTACTGCTCAGACGGGAAAAAGAGGTTGTACAGGAGTCCACCCAGCGGACATAACTAAAGGAAAACAGGATACAGCTGGTCAGCGCTGGTCGCCGCGGCCAAAATAGCCGAGAAGCACCAAGCCTTGGATTCTATATGAGGCATCTTGGGGAGGTTACGGTGTACAGTGTAAAAAGTACAAGTAAAGGGGAAACAAAAATGGGTTTCCACTTGCAACACAGGATCTTAACACTTAAAGCTGTTCATCGATTAAGCGGGAGGTATCAAAGTCATTACACTGACGACTTAGTATTTTTGTCTTTAAGTTCTTGACAATAAGTTTTCACATCTCTTAGTTCACTGCTCCGGTCTGAAGCAGTAGTGTGTGTGAACCTGGAACGTTTTCTCCTTGGTTGAGTTTCTTTTCACACAGAGAAACATCCACGCGAACCAACAGTGCATCGCTATAAACCACGCAAGAACGTTCTCTCTGCTTATTGGTCAGATGTGTTTGGGACCGGAGTAAGAAGGTAAATACAGGAAGAAGGCTCTGTTCTGGACCGGTGCATATTTCTGAGTGAAACATCAAGGATTCATTCTCCAGCCTAGCTACAGGAGCCGTTCAGCTCAAACTTGCGAAGTTGGATCAAGGTCCTAACCCTAATCTGATTTAACCAGACTCAAAACCGCAGGTCAAATTTTACTGAAAGCCTGTAAAACAGCCCATCAGTCCATTAGTAGCGGTTTATGAAAGCCACAGCAAAGAAAAGAGTATGAACTTACTGTTGCGCGTGGTGTTGTCCCAGTCCCGGGCCTCTACGATCAACGTGTATGTCCGCTGAAAGAAAAGAAGAAACCAGTCAGAAATGAGAACCAATTCATTCACAAAAACCGTAACCACAGTGACCAACTGTGACCTGCTGCAGAAGTTACACTTCTGCCAAAGCATGAATGAACCGTTGTGTCCGTAGCTGCTCAAACTTCCCCCAAACAACATAAAATGAAACACAATCAGCTTCTTTAGTGACTGAAAATCAGTGTTCATGATTTCTAATGTATAACAAAGAGCAACAATTACCCTGTAACAACAGATATGACACCCACTGTGAGATTAAAAGAAGAGCTGCAATTATTAGAATAATAAGTGAAGTGATCAAAAGGAAATTTGATTGATGAATTACAATGTATTTTTTCTCCTTTTCAGCTCGACTATTTCAGGGAATTTGATCGTTGTTCAAATTAAATAACTACTTGAACTACATCACCTTTTTCATTAAAAGACTCATTTCAGTTCTTTTACTTTCAGTCTCTTTTGACAACACTGAAACAAATACGCTTTGTAAGTAACCCAAATGTGTTTCCTGTTGTCACTGGGTAATACTGGGAGGAATAATTTATAAATAGGACATTTGTTTTTTGGCTCCTAAATTCACTGATAAGTACCAATAATCACAATATGAACAGAATAATGAAGTTACTGAGCCATAGTGATGCAGCTCTTCTCATATCAGTCGACGCACCCGCACAGCTGATGCAAAAAAAAAAAAAAATCAATTTCATTGCTACTACAGAGTCTCGTATGCAGCTTGGCCCCATTACTCGGAGGTGCGCTTGAGTTACGATGAAACCCAATGATTCAAAGACGAGGGAGCCAGATAAGGTAAGTACGATGGTGGGAAGATGCCAAGAGAAGCTGGAGGACTGCGAGGTGCAGAGGGAAAGGCGAGAGGAGAGGAGAATACCGCTTCAAACCAACTGTCCTCCAGCTCAATTTTATGGTAATATTAAAAATACCCCCTCTCTTAACCATTACTACATTACAGCCAATAAAAGCAGCAGCTGGCTAAGTCTGCTGCATCAACAACACAGTAATTCATTATGATGCTATGACTGGTGACAGGAGGTAATGTTCTCAGTCCTGCTTCTTTATGAGACACGGATGATGCCGTTTACTTCCACACACCTGGATCATTTTATTGCTTTCTCCTTCTATAAGTCACAGCTTTTCCCTAAGACAATATTATAGGTGACCTACTAAAAAATAACCAGCAGAGGAAAAGAGGTCTTTCACCACATTTTCAAGAAAAAAAAAAAAAAGAGCCTCAGCAGGTATGATGTCCATCGAGAAGGTCACTTTGCCAATATTAGCAGTAGGAGATGAACTCTGCCGGGCTTTGTCCTTGGTTGTCAGACAGTGAGGTAAATCAGCAGCTAAGGGGATTATCTTGTTTCACACCAAGTTATACTTTACAGTTGACCAGTGAAGACATCATGCAACACTCACCGCAGCCCTACGCCCGTAACATCACATCCTTATAGTTTTCTGTCGACATAATAAAGCCAAATGAAGAGAAGGACAACGACAAGCGGAGGACGATGAGAAAAGAAAATTGAGCATGAATGCAGACGCTCACTTTGTCAATTAAATATTAGTCCTCAAACACTGAATAATGCCTCCGTGTAACATTCGCCACCCGGTATGAATGACTGATTAGTTAATCAGCAGAAAATTAACTGATACTTTTGATAAAATGATTGTTTAAAAGCATTTAGCAAGAGAAACGTCAATCATTTAAACCACACACTGCATTTTGCTTTATTACATATTTATTTGATTTTCTATTGTCTTTTGCTGTAGCACTGACATTTCCCCTCAGGTCAATCAATAACGTTCTTTCTATCTATTTATGTATCTTTCTACCTGTCTATGTATGGAGGTGCTGCAGCTTCCATTTTTGACTCATTTATCAGCCAAATACTCCAAAATACAAAGTTGACATCCACAAACTTTTTGATTTGACAAAAACCAACAGACCAAGTCTAATTTATTATCACATCAGACTAAGAAAACAAGCAAGTGTTTACACTTTATGAGATGAAACTGGAAAATTTGGAGCATATCACTTTTAAAAAAAGTTCATCTTAGATGCTCAGTGCAATTCGTGTTCTTAATGCATGAGTCTTTATTTTAAATTAAGAGTCAACTACGTATTTTCGGTGCCAATAAGATTATTAACAATCAAGGAGACTGATAATCGATATATGGAAATGATGTACATTTGCAGATGAAAATCTTTAGAGTAACTCCAACACAAAACTGACTCTCAAATCACAAATTATTTTCAGTTTTCGCATTGAACCGGTAAGTATTAGTGCATATATGAATGCTCTTTTCTTTAGTGTTGATGGGCTATTACTTGTGATGTGTAACTTTATGAATATTTAGGTTATTCCAAAACAGAACCAAACTATTTGCAGTGACGAGGGAAAAACCTGAACGCTATGCACTTGGTTTAAGTAAACATGACAAACACATGGAAACTAACCAAGCTAACCAGCATCACAGGGGTAATCTAGCTGGTGTGCTGCAGGGCACACTGCTAGGCAACCAGCTGACCTAAATAGCATTCATTACGTCACCACCAGTGACAGTTGTAGTAGCCACAGTGTGACTGCTGTGACCTCTACTGTAATGTCATTGATAGGACTTTGGCCTGGGGGGGTGGTAGAAAAAAAAAGAAGCATAAAGAGCATATTTGAGAGACTTATGTTTGAATGAAGCGGGAAAGAGAAATGACGGGGAGGAGGGAGTTGTAAACGTGAGTCTGTGTTGTTGATCTGGGGGACCAACAAGCTGGTAGGCTGGTTGCTGCTGGGCTGTGGGATTAAGTAGGCTTGTCTGGCTGTGGGTGGTGGTGGGAGGAAGGGGAGGGGAGTGTTATTGTGGAAGACCACGGGTGACGAGAGAAGGGGATGGAAGATGACAGGATAGGGGTGAGCTGAAGGGCTTGGGTCAGAGCTTGGACACTGGGGTACAGCTGTATGGGACTGTAGCTAATGATTAGACATGAGAAGCCGGAACGAGACAGAGGGAGAGTTTGAGAAGGAAAGCTTTAGTTTTTTTGCCCCCCCCCCCCAATATCTTTATTGAAGTTTTCCCAAATAGAGCAAATGAACAACACATAAATATTTGGTCAATAATATAGCAAGACAGAACCGAGACAGGACAAATACTACAAATCAAAACCAAAATCTGAGACAGGGACTAAGGACAGGAGTTAATAATAGGGAAGCTTTAGTTAAGAAGGAAAAGGGTCTGGGGGTTTTCATGGAGGCAGGTAGTCTACTCGTGCTGCTGTTGCCGGAAGCCCTGCCAACCCATCCGACCGCAGACGCACAACAGATGCAGCCTCAAAGATGGATTATTTGACATGAACGTGGATCATCCCACGACATGTAGCTCGGCTTCTGACCTTTCCACCCGTTCCCCCTCCCCCCACCACAAAAGGGTGGGCTGGCTGCCCCAGTCTGAGCATGTGGGTGGGTGTGTGCCAACGCACAAGAGGAACTATGAGTGGCAATGCATTTATTAGTGACATGATGAGGCCTGCTTGTGTCGTGAGATTGTTTAAGTCAGCGAAGACAAACTTCTGTCAAATCAAATGACGGAACAGGTGGCGATGCAGTGACCTGCACCTTTTGGGTTTGCTTGCATGCCCACATGTTGTAAACGTTTAGGTAAATAGTCTCCTGAGCAAAGCCACAGACTAGCCTGGTTTCCCACAGACCATCCCAGTCTGTGATTAGCTGGATTAAGTGACAGCTGCCCAAATGGTTGGAACAAGATAGATGGATGGGCAGGGGGATAAAGGGGAGGAGTGGGGGAGGGAAGGGGAAGGCTACTGAACAAAGACCCTTGTCCCAACACCGTAACTCAACCCAATCCCAATCAAAACCATTGTCCATGAAGAGACACAGTCAGCACGGGGACAATTAGTGTCAGCATGTATGCTACTGAGTCTGGGCAGGACAGTCACATTGGGCGAAGCAAAAGAATTTGCAGTGCAGGGGAGACAATAAAAATATAACTGCGTAAACACCGATAGATCGGCCGCGCGTCGCTTTCAGCTGATATCGGCCTTGCTGACTGCCATCAGCTTATCACCAAATAAAATGACGCTCAATGGCAGTGAGTTTCGTGAATTTGTATGATTTAATTTGCGCTCGGTCAAAAGGTAGTAGAATGAAGGTCTGAAAGAATTTAAAAATAGTTCAGTAGGTTTTTTGTTTTTTTTTTTAATAATGAAGATTTCTTTGTTTCCTTGGCACAAAAGGGAGAATAAATGACAGCAAAAACAAAAATATATTAAAAAAAAAAGAAAACAAAAAAACAGCAGCAGCATAGCCAATTTATTATTTTATATATCGTATGACCTCAAATTCACGATCATCCATAAATATAACACTTTTTTTTTTAAATCACCTGCTCCCCTCTGCATCCCAAAACACCCAAACATGTATGACAGCATGAAATACTTGATCTGAGACCACAAAGAGTCCTGTGTCAGTCAAATCTCCAAAACCCTACCCTGCCCTTCTCCTGATGGATTAGAGGATTTACTCTGAGAAATCCTAGTTTTCAAGTCAAGAAGGGGGGGGGGGGCATGGTGAAACAAACTAGATGTTTATGTCCCAAGTAATCAGTGAATTTGTAGTTGCTTGAAACGATGCATCAACCCAGTACATTATTTGGATTGCATAGCATTTCAAAAACAAAAAAAAACAAAAAAAGGGACCAACTCTGTCCAGGTCCATGAGTCTTCAAGGCATGGGTAGAGCCACAGGTGTAGGTTCCCACGCCAAATGTGGAGTGGATGACTGAGGGGAAGGTGGTCATTTGAATAAAAAGGACAGGGAACAGAGAGAGGTGGCAGTGGGAAGTGGATGCTGGGGCAGGTTGGGGTCACTAAGCATGGGATCTGCACGCTTCTTTTTAAAAAGAGGGGTCATCCCTCTGCATGTGGGGTGTTGTGCATGTTTGCATTCGAAGAATACGAAGAATGTGAGAGCCAGGCTTGGTGTGTAATCCCATGCAAGATCCTAGTCGGTCAACAATTCAGTATCAATGGAGGGGTAGATCTGAGGATTGATTGACTCATTGCTGCCTCCTTGGGATTTCAGATGTTCATTGAGGTTTGAGAACTATTCCAAGTAGCTGTTTTCTAGTGCTTTTTCTACAATGAAGCCCCCCCCAAAAAAATAAAACGAGTGTTCCCGTTAACAACACAGTCTTCAACCTTGAGCTATTTTCGTTTCCCATGGCATTGAGAGGTGACCTGAATGTCCACCTCCCCGTTCCCAGCTCCACAGGGAGGTCCACTGACATCTCCTGATTTATTGCCTTCTGATGGGACATGAGGTCATCACGATTCATCCCGTGGCCAGTAATCGCTGCATGTAATCTTCATTAATCTGTGATGTCAATCCCAGCTTTTGATTTTACTAGGGCTGAGTCTACACTATTCCAGCCATGCCTCTGCTGTTGAATATGAAAGGCCAGCGGGCACAAAATCAGCTAGTGCTCTCTTATTAGTGGTGGAAACTACTGGGAAATATTGGGGAACTGACAAGGATACTAGACGAAATGTGTGGTAATAAATGAATATCTAGAGGGGCACAAAAAAAGTACAGACCTCCACCAAAGCCAGTAGTCCACTCTCCTTGTTCCACAATGTTATTAAACCACAAATGATGACCTATGTTTTCCTGCTTTTTGTCAATTGGTGCCACTGCTTAGTGCAACTGACTGTTACCGTGGTAACAAAGGTTATAATTCATCGGCTGGTGTCAGTCGGTGGTCAGTAACTGTTACCATTATAAGCTTTAAATGTTCTCTATCAAAGAGATTAGAGGAAAAAGACAAAACTCTGCTGCTTTGAGACCCGCTTTCAGTCAAACACGGCTGAGAAGTAGCTCTGCTGCTGCGAGGTGATGTTGTTCTCGTCAATAGAAGTTCTTCGCCTCGACGTAAGATTGTTCATGTACGTGAAGTCTGTGTTGGGAGCCGGTCAT
>JAPQRN010000059.1:0-20892 GCA_037367275.1 Coranthus polyacanthus | reverse complement strand
TTCATTATATAGTTTTATCAGTAACAGACAACCCCTCACATCAAAACTCATTTGTCATTTCTCCTTATTCTCGTTTGCTCTGGGTTGTTATGCCCCTGGCGGTTTTTAGCTGTGTTTAGTATTGTCACTAACCTTTGTTTTTTTTCTGTCTCAGTATTTTTTTGTCCGAGCATGGAGCTCTGTCGGTCTCGGTCTTGGCTTGACTGGATACATGGGTTTGGCCTGGCTGGTTAGTTGTTTTTGTTTTGTTTGTTCTGTTGGCCTGGGTTCACCCTGGAGTTTGTTATCACTTGGTTTTCATTTTGCACCTAATAAATTGCACCAATTGCCAAACTGTTTTCCTGGTTTTGGTTCTGGGACCGGGGCGGGACTCCTCGTTTTATCTAAGCTGTCTAGTAACTTGGTTTTTACTGGGTTTTATGTTGCTTGTACTGCATTCTTTGCTGTGTTTTGTTTTATCAATTTCTTTTGTAACGCACTTTGTACCTTGTTTGAAAAGTGCTCTATAAATAAAGATTATTATTATTATTATTCGTTGTCTGTCCACTCTCTGAGCTAAGCTATCCAGAGGCCCATGCTAACTAGCCACCTGCCACTAACCTTTTCCACGTGCATCCACCCCACGTTACACTACCTTTAAGGCTTAAAGCTATGCATCATTAAGGCTTGGCTGTTGTGACAGACAGACATCAATTACAACTGTATGTGTTAAAACATTTATCACCATCAGAAGTGTGGTTGGTATCTTCAGCAAGTTAGCATTAGCAAGTTTCAACCCTGCTCCACCCTCTTGCTCAAATGTGGTCACTCGTTATTCCAAAAGACAAAAAAGAAAATGCAAAACTGTAGGCTTCAAAAAGGCAGCCCATAAACCAATGGGAAATGTCATGGTGGCTAGGTCCACTTTTTCTGTGCAGTTTATGGTACGACCCTGCAAATTACACAACAAATAAATACTGGAACAATATATACAGCTCCAGTGCTTCGTGTTGGTTCAACATGTGCCACAGTGTTCATGAGCAGTTCATTTGGACTAGCAGCTATGCACAGAGTACTAAAGTTGACATGCAGCTGTGAAAATTCATTTCATTCATTCATTTCATTTAATTTCATTTCATTTATTATAGAGAATGGGATGGTGTCATTGTGCCGCAAAGCACCGTGGGAGTTGGGGGCACGCAGGCTTTGAGAGATCAATGAATGAGGACAGATGTTTCAGTGTTGTGGATATTAATACTATTATCAAAACTTAAGAATTCAGTGCAATGGTGAACACTTGCTGTGTTATCAACTCCCATTACTGTTCTCACGACCAGCGAGGAAAACGCATCACAAATGGAGTGTAATTTTTTGGTATTCTAGCTTGGAAGCAACTCAGGTCAGCAAGTTAACAGAGGCAATGTATGTCATGAGTAAACACTGTAAGACGAAAAAAACATCACCTTCAGCAACATTTCCCGACACATGTTCATATGTTCACTGCATTTTCACTCTTGTAAATTGTAATCAAAACTACCTGTTGTGTATGTACCGTTAGCTACGTTGTTTACCGCTGTTTTGATGCGAAGCAGCTAACTTAGCAAAAGTGGCTGGCTTCATAGCTACATTGCTAATCACATAAATCCTGTTTGTTTTTGCCAGGAAAACCAGCCTATGAACTGTTAGAATGTCATCTTGACTGGGTACTTCATTAAATGTCAGGCACAGAAGTCAAAGCAATGCACAGTGAAAGATTTAACCTGATGTAAACTCTGCAAACTAACACAGGGAACAACACTGCACCTGTTATGAAACTATAAACCTTGAACTGAATATTAACTGTGCGCACTGCATTACCACATTAAATGTTCAAAAGAAATTTCAGTTCTGAACGTCTTTATTTCTTGTACACACACGATATTGTTTAGTGCTATGTGGTGCAAATAAAACTTGTAAAGTGTCAGTGTAATGTTCAAGTACATCTGGAAATGTTACGTGAGGCAGCTCATTCAGATCACCTGAAGTAGCTCCTTTGCTATTGTGCTGAGCTACTCCTTATCTGAACGCATTCCATTGGCATTTTCTTCTAGTAAATACTGGTTATTATCACTCTATAACTACTGTTCACTATTGCTGGGTGCATCTAATGCCACCGCTACCCACAATGCAATGTGCCATGACTTTGTTTGCCTATTCTCTATAGAAAAAGTAATACATAACTAATACAAATTAATTATTAATTAATTAATTAATTCTAGTTCTATATGATACCCTCAACCCCATATGTTCCTTCCACAGTACGTTGGTAAACATGATGGCTCTCATGGCCTAGTAAATGGAAACTGTACATATATTCAATTAAGTGATTAATTAAGAGTGTTCATAGGAGCACTGTTCTGTGCAGTTTCTGTAGTAAGGAAATGTAATACCATCATAACCTGAAGTCAAAGGTATTCTGACTAAAGATGAACAATTCCAATCTCCAGGTCTAAACAAGTCATGGCCTTGGGGTCTTCAAAGGGACAAAAGAGTCTGTTCTGTTTGAATTGAGTTCTATGGCAGAAGTGGCTCAGTTCACTGTTTTGTGAAAACAGTTGCATTCATGACAATCAAACGACCTCTGTGATGATAGCATAACATCTTACTATCAAATTATCCTGCCACCTGATAAGATCTAAAATTAACTAAATGATGGTTTTGTGAGACAAGTGACAGCTCATTTACAGCAGCTCTACAGTCTGTCATGAAGCCGAACCATGGACCAAACACACATGCATTTTTCTCTATCATGTCTCTTCTTTATATTGTTAAAACCAAAGTCAAAAATAACTAAACTCACCAAACATGTCAGTAATGTCTCCATCACAGTTAAGAAATCCACTCTGCTGAACCACAAGACAAACTGTTGTAAACATTAAGAGAATCTTCGGCAACGTCAGAGACCTGATACCATTGACTCACACAAAGCTTAATCTATTTAGCTGCAGGTTAGATGTTGTGTTTTCATCAGTGGTGAAATGGTCAGAATACCATTTGTTTGCTGAAGTATCACATCAACACGAAGCACTCAGCAGCGAGGTCAGGGGTCAGACACTGATGATACCGTTGTGACAATGAAGAAGCAGCCTCCTCAAGCAACAGTGAACCAATGTCTGCCTATGACAGCTAAATCAACTCAGTCACTAAATATACTGCAATGGACTGCAGGCCACTTGGGATGGTGGAGGATGGGAGGTTATATTAAAGTATAATACCCATCTATTGATTGAGTCACTCATCTACCAAAATCTGTGTGAATTGCAATACAGGATGCAATTTTGGTGTCGAGTAGAAACTGCAACTTAATAGGTGTTTCTTAAAAGGTACAAAAGGGTCTTTTTATCCATTTTCCCACAGTGAATGATGTACCTAACACCCAGTTGCTGATCCCCTTTGTGTGCTGGGAACTCCTCCTCCTTTGCATTTGTCAAAGAATGTAGAAACATCAATGAAGCTCTCTGCCTTTGTTCTAAATTAGTAATGACTATTTAAATTCCACTTTTTCTCAAAATGCAGAGCTTCAAATATATGTTTTGTGATGATGTCATGGAAATGCAAATTAGTGAATGACATGATCTAGTAATATCTCGTGACTTCTTGAGCAGACTTCAGCTACTCACCATTGAAGATAGTTGGCAAAAGTGGTAGCATTATAATGCTAATGATATTACATGGTACCAAGGCTAAGATAAGTTAGAATAGAATATGACTGCATACTCCATATGTTATGTTATATGATGTGATATTACAGTTGAACTGTCCATGAGCACTTTTCATTTGCTTACATGCTACTACTGCTTACACACATTGTAAAGAGCTTTGAATACCAGTGTGGTTGAAAAGTGCCATAAATTCAAATCCGTTTACCATTTAATAACAGCTACTTGTATAGCATCTTTCATGCAAAAGTAGCTCAGTGGCCCAAAGCAGCCTCACTAGATGTGTTGTGGGACACTTTGGGAGTTTCTAAAATAAAGGCCACGGGAGATCTGAGGGTTCTTCTTGGGACATAAAATGTGAGGCAGACACTGATATATGAGGGCGCTTTGAAGATGAGTAAAAGGACTTTAAATTCAATTCTAAGGGGAAGATGTAGCCACTGCAGTGTTGCAAGCTGAGGGGTAATGTGATCTCATTTTCCTGTACTGGTCAGAATCCTATAGGTGATGTGTTTTAAATTATCTGTAATAGTATTAGGTACTTTTTAGGGAGACCAGAAAAAAAGGTGATTTGTAATAATCTTAATGGCTTGTAATAAAAGAATGTATCAGCATTTCAGCATCATTCTGAGTTGAAAATGGTCTAATTTTGGCAATATTCCTTAGATGAAAAAATATGTGTTGTATGTTGTTGTAATGGCACACGAATTGTAAAGTCTGAAATCACCCTAAGATCTGTAATGTGAGTCTTAATTTGTTTGGACACACTAGAAAACATTTTATATAGTCTCTTAGCTTTTAGCTTGTGGGTGTACAAGTAAGATTTATGGTTCCTGATCATTTCTTTTAACCCATTAAGACTTGAAGTGTCCCCTAAAAACATTCAAAAACCTCAGCATTTTTTGAAAACAATTAGGGATTTTGAAAAACTTGACAGAATTGTCAGTGTTCCCTAAAACGTTTATTTCTTGGCCAGCACCCAGTCTTAAAAGTAGAAACACAAACCTTGTGTAACCCCTGGTTCACGTTTAGTAATTTAGAATAATTTAGAGGTATGGACCAGTTGCTAGGTTCAGAAGGATTACAATAGGAACTAGAATAAGTGCAGGATAAAAGGCTAGAGGCAGGAAATGAGCAAGAATGATGCTTATTGTTTTGTAGAAACAGATGGAAGAAAATATAAAACATTACAATTTATCCATGACAATATCCAAAAAAATAAGACTAAAAATAAGTCTAAGCTGGCAAATAAAAAAAATCCTTGAAAGTCCTACTGAGCTCAGTGTTTTAGTTTGTCCTTTTTAGTCGTTAGTATAGTCAAAATTATTTTAATTCAGAGTTCAACAATAAGTATATTATTATATAGAGCTAGGTAAAGTACATTCTTCAATCTTCTGTCATAGCTATAGCTTAATTGGTATCTTCTTTCTCAAATCATATTGCCATTGTAACGATATACAATAATATTTTGTATGCATGTTTTTAACTCAAAATATCCTTTTTGTGCATTAAATTATGATTACCAACTTTAACCAATTAAATTATAGATTTTTTCAACCATTTCTAAGCTTTTACATAAAATCATAACATAAAATACAACCAACTTATTACATTACCAAGGAGGTAATAAAACAATAACTTCTAATATTCTGTTTTAAAGTCATCCCTTGTGTCAGTAAAACCCTATCTGACTACTGGGTTTTCATTACTGGGTTTAAGCTTTAAGTAAACCACCAAACTGTGCATTTATAGCAACAAATGAAACATTAAATTAATCCAGAAATAGTGAAAATAAAACCGAAATACTCTGCTAAACTTAAATCTCATTTGGCAAAGCCATACATTAAACAGAAATAGCTTTTCTTTGCTTTTTAAACAGAAAATGTCCACTCGTGATTAGCGTTAACATGTTTTCGATAGCACGCACGTCTTAACTCACCAAGATGATGCAACGGCATGAACAGCAATGGACACGGCCACACAGCCTCTTTAGCTCGTGCTCCCATCAACTTAACAAAATAAACAACTCTGATTAGCATTTGTAAATTTCAAATATCTGTTTACAACATTTCCTGAATCACAACTCACCAAGGCGACATATTGGCAAGGACCATCCTAGCAGCCATTCACATTCACAGAGTACAAAAGACAGAGAAAAGTAAAGCGCAACTCCATCAGGTGTTCGGAGGCGGGATTAATAGTCTTTAACAAATGAGAAGGTCATTATCAACCAACGTGACTATGAAAACAGGAAGGTCAATTTAGAAAAAAGAGGATCACAATTCCTCTTTTCAAAATAAAATGGTGCAAAGGCGTTAAAATAAATAAGAGGAGAGAAATAGTCATTTTCTCTACTGGGTTACACCTGCACCTGATCTTAAAGGGGACCTGAAACAATGAATGATATTTCTGTGATTTATTTTCTTTGTTTCTTAGGTAAGATATGGCACTGCAATAAAACTTGTTATTCGTTTGGATTAATCAGAAATGTAGACTGTAGTTCACCTTGTCACCAGCAGGGCACAGCCATCTTGAAACAAGCTAGGTGATGACGTCACTCGGTTGGTTGGTCTCTGCTGTTAGCTTGTACAACAGTAGGACTTACTGAAGTAAACACATGATTATTGCCATACTGGTGGCAAAGTGAAATACAATCTAGTTTTCTGATTGAAGTGGCATATTTTGCCTAATCACCCCCCATCTTAAAGGTGAAAAGATGCATGCATTGCATGTGTTGCATCCGACCTTAGAAATAGGTAAGATTGGATGCAAATGCTACTGGCCTTAAAGATAAAAACATGTAAATGGTGCACCTGGTCCTTAACGTAAAAACACAAATATGTTGCTCAAATGGCTTGTAAAAAATGTACTGATCTAGATGTTAAGGTCAGTGAGACAGATAAAAGTGAAACCAAAGAGAAACAGTTGAGCATCATCAGCATAAAAAAATAACATTTGACATTATGGTGATTATGTTGCCCAGGGGGAGCATATATAAAGACATTTGATCTGTTTCAAGAGTTGTGTCTTCCAGATTCACAGTGTAATGTTAAGAATGTCATCAGTGTTCACTTGAGTGAATACTTGTTGGACAAATTTGTGCAGAGGTGTTCATGATACTAACCATTTGTGAACTCCAAATTGATTCTATTAGGAATGCAGCCTGCTGTCTTCTCTGCAGGGAGAAGCCAACAACAATTGTTCCTCCCACGCATGATTGTGTGTTGATTCAGAGTGTGTGTGGAGTGGAAGGTCTATTCACAGGCAAGCCCACTGTCGGTGTGTTTGTGAAAGAGAGACAGAACTGCAATACAGTAACTACAGCAGCAAGACCTCGACAAAAGGATACACACTTTCACTTACGATTCTGAAAGCAAGCAAACGTAAATGTTGTGTTCACCAAATGTCCACAGCGTGTAGACACTCATGTTGGCCCAGTGGCTCCATGCACTAATTGAATGCCTCTTCTGACAAATGGATTGTTGAAACCACACCTGCAATGCACCATTAAGCTCTCCTCTCCCCTTTATACACCAAGGACTTGGTGTGTGTCTTCCAGTGTGCACGTACCCGTGTGTGTTTATGTGCAAGGAAGACCAAGTCAGGTAGAGTTTCTTAATGTCAGTCTGAGCTTCTATTCATCCTTTGTGAGTCATATCCCTAAAAGGCTCCAGCATGGTCACATTCAATTTAGTTCAACCTTCAAACACACAGTAATGTGAAAAAACAATTCCACTGAGTTTAATGTTCAATGCTCTCATTGCTAAATTACGATGACATTAAAACCTCACCAGTATCATCAGTCGTTTAAGTGCTATATGCACAGAAATAGGAAATAGTCTGTCTAAAATTAAGGTTTATTATTTTGTGTAGCTGTATTTCTTGATGTTTCTAAGTTGACTAATCTGCTGTCATACATGTTTGCAAGACACTTAAAGCTGCAGTACTTGATGTTTTTTGGTGGAAATCCCATAATTAACTTTCAGCATATTGTAGTTTAAGTGGTTTGAGAGGAAACAAGAAGTTTACCCCTTTCTGTGGACTCAGGAAAATATACCATGTAATGGAATAGATTTGGCCAACCATCGGTGTTTTCAGACAGGTAGGAGGTTAAATACATGATTGACAGTTGTAATTACCAATTGCTGTTAAGATTCCGTCAGAGGTGACTCTACTTCTCCACTCCGTGATTCTACACACAGAAAGTGGCTTCTCTTTTCCACAGCAGCATGAGACAACATGAGGTCATCTGTTTGATTTGGACTGACAGGAGAGGGCTGCAGAAAGAAGGTGTGTGTTTTCAAATTCCACCATCTGATTTCAGCTGCTGCAAGTGTAATGCTTACCAGAAAATATACATATATCATGTATGAAAGGCTATCAGAGTCCTGCACTAGATCAGGTTCCCCAGAAAAAGTAAAAAAAAATAGTAGGCATACAGGTAGAGGTAAAATATAAACTAACTGCAGGCAGGTATAGAGGATGACTAAAGATGAGGGTAAAAAAACTAATTTTTATTAGCAGCAAGTGGAATCATTCACTCTGTTATATGGCAATAACTGCAGGTGTTTTAGCTGAAATTGTGCTAACATTGCTAACCTGAGTTTAGTAGTCTGTTAGAATTAGCCCACCTTGTTTTGTTAGCCCAATTTAACTAATGAGTTTATGAGTTTTTTTTAGCCTAAATGTTGTTAACATTTGCTAAGCAAATGAATAAGTGTCCTAAAGTCACTTAATGTGTCTGTTGAAGTTAGCAAAACTTGTTTTGTTAGTCCAATTTCACTTTATGAGTGAAATTCTCCCATTGTATAAAAATGAAGCCAAACTCCCGTGGTCATGGGACCTAGCATGTTTGTTGTGTGACACAATTTACATCCAGAGTCTGTGCAGTAGAGATAAATGGACATCACATGCACTTGCCCACTCCCACCTGATTGTTTTGTGACCACGCATCTGATGGATTCGGAAGCACGATCAGTCATTGGTCAACTGTCAATTACCTCTTTTTTATAACATTACGTATGATGAAAGATGATCAGATTTTAGATTTCATGAGACTGATTTTTAGTTTGGCCGGGGTCCCATAGAATAACGTGGAGGGGGTGGGATATATGAATTGTACTGGTATCACGATATATCTCGGATATCATGGCATCCATCTTTATATACAAGCCTGTTCTCACTCTAAGTCGTCACATTCTGCTGCTTGGTCAATTTTTAACAACCAGAGTAACCCTCTAGTCAATTTTCGATGTGCAGGGTACCACACTGAAAAAAATAACTCATAAGATTTACTTACTCACAATTTTTAGGTAATTATTACTGTTCCTAGTACTGTACTATACCTGTACTATTCATACCCAATATCAAGTAAAATTTATGTAACTCTTACAGTAACATATTGAAGATGTTGAATAAGTTTTACTTGATCATATAGATTTTTAAATTGTATCATCATTTATTTATAAATGCTAGTCAGGTAACAATTATTTTAAGGTGCATTGAGTAAACATCCTTATCGAACAATAGCCATTCAACTGTATGTGGGACAGCTTTACATACCACCAGTAAAAAGACAATCTCAGCAAAAAAAGTGTGCTTTATCTGAGGAAAAATAAAGAATATTCAAGATAGCAAACAGCCAAGTATGGCTAAATTGAACTTAAAAGCATCATATCATCACTGCGTTCCTGTCTGTTGAGGGTTAAGTGATACTTACAGTGTACATACAACATCTCCTGGTGATAGCATTTAAGACAGGAGCTTCAACTTTAAAGCATGTGCTTTTGGGGACAGCTTCATCCCATCCAGTTCCAGGAAAGGTTTTTGAAACAGTTCAAAAGTGCAGCACAGAGTTGGGGGGTATGCAAGGTTACGGGTATAAATCAGTCCTATAAGCAATGTGCAAGCTTTAGCAGTACTGCTGCATCCAGTCAATATCTCCTGTCCTTCAAGAATGATGGAAACATCTACTGGTTCCACTCCTTCAGCACCATGGGTGACCAGGATCTTAACAATGTGTTGAATGACATCACTGCGTTTGTCCTCCTGCATAAAATTCAAAAGGAAAATGTGACGACACTATTCATTTAAAAACCATTTGAGTACAGAAATACCACACCTCAATAAACAAATATGGCAGTGTTGTAAGAACTACCCAAATTCATTTTTTAACAAAATTATGTAAATATAATGTGGCAAAAATTGTTAACCTGGTTAATGGATGTGGCATTCAGCATTCCTACAATAGTTAAGTACATTATTTGAGTCATTTTGTGAAGTGACATCGCTCAGGACAAGCTAAAGCCTGTTACAGCAGTAGTGACAGGCTTTCACAGACAAAGTTATAGTTTGTTCACTAAACCACTGTTAAAAAAATGTTTGTTGTTTTTTTCTTAATGCTTTACCTAAAGCATACTGAATTCTGAGTTCAAAACTCAGAACACATTATGGTTTTGATGATTGAAAGTGATTTTAATTAAGTTGAAATAAGGCGTAAAAGATTCTGATACTTTTTTCCCATCCAAATACTTGGATGTGTACCAAACGCCAGGATGGCTAATATAACTCTCTTAACACAGTGACAAAGTATTTTATTGTGTTGCAAATTTCTTCCATTAGATGAGATGCTCATTCATTTTGTATTGCAAGTGACCGCTTCACTGCGCAAAACATACAAAGGGCTGCAGTCTGGGCTAGTGGCTCTACTTTCTGATATTTTTCTATCCTTATTTAGTAATAATCATACATCATAAACTGTCACTGTAGGCTAAGAGGATCAACCGTAAAGATAGTATCCACATGCATTTGGTATAAAACAGACCAACAGCTTCACATAAACTGCAAGTTGTAGAATTTACTGAACTCAATGGAAAACATCACACTTGGAAAACAATTAAGGCCTTTGTTATTCTGGGAGACCAAAAATTCAATGTATTTTATATAACAGAGTGACATATTCCAAATTTTGCAGTAAATTAGACTATTAAACTTGTGCATTTGTTTGTTCTTTTTATTCATTTTAAATTTTGTTTCCCTTTACAATGTGCCATTTGGGTCATTCACAGTGGAATATATCCATCACTTTTACCTGTCCTCCTCTCTTACTTTATGGTTAGCTGGTAAAACACACACAAATTTTGACTGTCAGTGTGAGAATTTTAGTTGTATAGAAGTATGCTTAGAACAGAATATGTAAGAAACAGTTTGAGACAGTAGATCCATCTCCCTGCAAAAGATGTGAACAAACACCATTTATCAAACACACCTTAGTCAGTCTATCCAGATATGGTCTTAGCCTGGTCCCCACAACCCCTCCCTTGGCCTTCATCAGGGCAGCAAGCTTTGTTGTATTTTAGTCAAGTTTATGCATGAAGCTCTGCTCTACAGAAATTGTAGTTATTCTATGAAATTCCCCCTTGATCTGAAATGACACAGAAGTGAAATACAAGTAAAACTTCTTCACAGGGAAAACAGGATAAATTGTAGAGGTGTTTTTTTGACAGTAAGAGTGAGAGCACCAAGCTCCCATTCTTAAAATAAGCAACTTTAACGAAAGGAAGAAGTATTTGGTTTTCCAAATATAATTCAAGATGGGAGTGTGTTCCAAGTTTCCAAATGTTTACGCGTTGATATAGCAATGTCTATATGGATATATTTTATGTATAAATACATTATTGTGAATGCCTTAAAGGAGCAGATAACATAAAAGGTTAAAAAATGCACCTACTACAAAACAGAGCAGGCCATCTCTCTTTGAAGTTACCAGCCACTGGACTTCCAGCAACAACCTCGTGCCTTCGATCACAGAAAAGGTCTTGGCCACCTTTTCTTGAATCACTTTGGAGTTGTTCCTCTTCTTTACCTCGTGAAGAAGCTCCAGCCTCTCCATCTCCAGACTGTCTGCAAATAAATACACACAAGTTACAAAATTTTATGATAAAAGCAGAAATTATGAAAGCACATGTAAATGTAAACATTTTTCATTTCACATGCATTTTTATTACCAATTTCATATTGCATTTTACAATGAGCAATTGTTGAAAAAAAAAACCCCAGCAATATTATATTCATGCAAAATGTAGAATAAAGTTTAGTACTTGCCTGACCAAGACTATCTGATTGTGAGTCCAGTCACTTGGCATGCCCAGCTCTCACTCTCCTGGAAAACAATGCAATTCATGAAATTTGTTTTGCACTTACTGTCCCAAAGTTTATCTATGGCGAGGACAGCAGCACCTGACGAAGCTGCATTGGACTCACACATGCCTGTGCGTCCACAATTGTGAACAGCATAGTGCTTCAAGCAAACGGTCAAAATTCATAGAACTGATATAAATTGAAAAGTCTTAACCAATAAAACCAATAAATGTGACTCTCAATTCAATTCAATTTTATTTATATAGCCCAATATCACAAATCAAGTTTTGTCTCAAAGGGCTTTACAGTCAGTCACATACTCTGTGAGCGGTTCTACGACACGTCTAACTGTGGATTCAAACGTGCTCTTAAAAAATGCGGTAAAATTTACTCACGATTTTAGTTTCCTGTGCGTGGAAGAAAAAATAATTAAATCTCATCACTCAATCAATAATAAAACTTACTCTTTCCATACAGTTAATCTTGATAAATGATTAAAAAAAAGCATTTCTCTCTAGAATTTTGCTTGAAAAAATTGTATTCATTTTGAAACATAATATTGCAATGTAGAAATTACAATAGTTAAATCTGTATATTTTACAACAGCACAAAGTTTGTTTTTTCAGTGCAGATATAAGTTAATGTAAATAATTGGATGTCAGAAATTGTTCAGTAGCTGGGCCCTTAGTAGGAGGTGGTTGTGGTGGTTATGGTAGAACACTTGCGTGTCAAAATGTGACACTCTGTCCAACCATCAGTATGTAATGAGTTGGGAGTGAAAATGTATAGTGTATACACAGTCTACAGTGTGGACATACAGTAGCCATAGATGAGGAACTGTTGGCGGACCATGAAAATCCAGTTTTTAGTAGCAGCCTCTCCACAACCTGCAGCTACAGCCTGAACACGATATCTGTGGACATTAAGTATAACATGTTTATCAATCTGAAACATTGAAATTACAGCTCAAATAACTAATTAAGAACTAAAGTTAACCTGAAAATGGAAAAATAATTTCAGCCTTTTTTCTTTTTTTTATCTTAATAATAACATAATTAAAGATTGAACAGGTACCATATTTGTACATGCTCATGTGTTAATTTGAAGTCTGTGTTGTGCTGGGAGCTGGTGGTTTGCTAATGTTTGCTAACTCCATTTCTGAGCTAACAGTATCTAGTGTTACACATTGTTGCTACAGTAGAGGAGCAGGGGACGGGCACTGAAGAAATGGAATGAGTAAATGAGTATAAGGATTTCCCCAGAAAACTGCCCCAAGAAAGTGTAGAGGCTGTTATCATCATGGATGTAGGCAGCAGACACTTGTTAGCTTAGAAATGAAGTTAGCTAATGTCAACAAACAACCAACTCCCAGCAGAAAATAAATAGAAACAAACTTCAAATAAAAACTTTAACACATGCAAATCTTACATATTAAATCTTGAACTTTAATTACCATCAGCTGGTATTACTGATAACAACATTATGTTGATATTGTTTTAACCTATTATTTTTAACCTTATGGCAGTGAGAGGTACGTAGGTGCCAGAATGTTTTATATATAGAGCTGGCTATTAAAATCCAAACTTATTTCTCACTGTAGTGACTCTTTTCACATCGCTCACCATCATTTGATCTATTGCTATAATATAGAAAAATCATTAGTGCAGATACATATTTTTTTTCTTTTTATTATAATCATACTTCTGAGAAATTATGAAGCAGAGGAGGTGGTGGAGGACGTGCTGCTTATGGACTCCCATCGCCTCCCTCCCAACACCCACCTTATTTAACAGGCATCTTTATCAAGGTCTGGGCTCATTAAATACATCACTGGAGCAGTGATTAAAAATGAAACAGACTTAAATGTGGTAATCAATCATTTAATAGGCTAACAAAGTGGCTTAAAGTCTCAGAGCTCTCTCTCTCTCAACCTGAGCCCAGTGGAAGAAAAGAGAGGCAGGAGGAGGAGAACGACCTGGAAATCTGTGATGACATTTTTTTATGCTGCCACAAAATGTGATGTTTTTGTTCTGGGTTGTATCACTAAGATGTCTTACCATGCTGTTTATCATGCACAGTTACCTGACATGACTGCTAAATCTGGTAATGACTGAAATGCAAAGATGCACTCCACTAATTGCACATATCTGGAGCAATTACCAAGCAACTAAAAGCATTCAAGCTATAGAAACATAGAGTGTGCTTTTCTCTGAATGGGTTCATGAATGACTCACAGAGAAGAAGCTGTGCTCAGGATTCACAGAGTGGGTATGAACATGATACTCTTACAGCGCCCTCCCACTGTGTCACTCCACGATTTCTTTTTTCCCCACTATGATATCAGATTACCAGCAAATTTTTGTGATGTGCGTCGGTAGATGAATATGAACATTTGCACACGATTCAGACTTTCTAAATTGTCACCTTTCACCATGTGTGCTGAGTGCTACAGATGGGTCCTACAGACTTGCACAGAGTACAAGTGTGATTGGAGTTGGAATGGTATGTTTGAGGAAGCAGTAAGTGTTTTGTTTTTTTCACCCTGGCGTTGGTGCTTTTTCAGTGAACAGCATAGTGTCTGAACAGCCTTAAGTGTATGAAACCAGGAGAGACTGAAAGTAAAGCATGCACATCCAGTCTATGGCATTTCATTTTTAAAGTCATGAAGAGACTTGAGCTCTGCACAGGATTCTCACTAACCCTGAACCCAGCCTATAGCCTGCTCATTTCCTTAAAGGAATAATTCCACATTTTAAAAAATCTACTATTAGTACTATTACTACTACTGCTGGAATCAGGAGAAAAAACACCAGAATTTGAAAATACACACCTTCCCACATACTGATGCTTGGTTGATGTATAAGATACCCATAGATGATCATAAAAACAACTTAGAAAAAAGGGTCGGAATTAGGGTTAGGAAAAAAGGTCAGGAGAAGGAAAATAAAAACAACCATAGAAAAAAATAAACAAAATGTTTAAAGAACATTTATCGATTGTTTGGAATCACTGAATCCAATATTTGATTTTTTTGGATCATCAGATTTAGCATCATTATAAAATAATATTGCTACAACAAGTTGAAAAATGTGTATTAAACCTAATGAAGTAAAAAGAGTGACATGCACCTTTTAGGTGCTAACATTTTTCCATTGACTAATGCAGAATGTGTGCATGTTTAAGGAAACATCTTCACCTTGTTCAGCAACTTTCATCAAGGCTTTTAAAATTCCAGGCTGGAAGACAGTAATTAAACTGATACTGTTTTTCTTTTAGAAACCTCTATAAACACACAAAGTAATTCCATTTTCAGTATAACTGCATTTAATACCAAAAAAGTCTTGCGTGCATATTTTATGTTTCTTATTCTGTCGTCCTTCACAACACATATATAGGCACTTAGAGTGCTAGTGTGCATTGCGTCAGTTTAACCATCAGTGCGTAGGCTGTCACAGTATGTGGCCTAACACGTCACTTGGGATGCTGTATGAAATAAAAGCACAAGCAGTTCAAGTTGGATTTTTCTGGCATTGATATTCTTTGTCTGGTTGGTATTTGCCATTCAAAAGAAGAAGAAAGTTGTGATCTTTATCTCCAGTAGGTGTACATGCTTAAGTTAGGGTAAAAACAACATCTCTGTATCAAAAATCTCCTTCGTCACCCAAATGTTATTGTAAGCACAGAAAAAGTGGGTGTCCATATTGAGGGCACAATTACATGACTTATAACTTTGGGTTTATCCAATCATAAAAAAGACTATGAGTGATGTTTCCTCTACTGCTCCAGAATTGGGCTTTTGACTGTTCAATTTGTATTTCGCAGAAAATACAATCTTTGACAGGTGTTCATTGTGTTTCCTGTTTTCTATTACTCACCTCGTTGTTTCAGTTCCTGCCCTTTGTGTGTTTCCTAATTACCTAAACCTGCCCCAGTCCCTGGTCTTGCCCCAGGTCATGTCTGTGTAGTTTTACTCTATGGTTTTCCTTTGTCCTTTGTCAGATTTAGTGTTGCCAATTTAGCAGATATTTAGCTAAATTTGGTTACTTTTAAGATCACTCAAACAGCTCTTTTTTTTCTTATTAAGCACAACTTAGTGACAAATCTAGTGACGACCAATTATCTACAACACACTAATTTTTATAATAATCTATTCTTGACACCATATTTCCACAAAAAGAGAAAACATGTTTTGTGCAGGTCATACAGTTACACATCACCACAGTGTCTGTGTAGAGGCTGATGTAACAGACAGTAGCAAATTAAGTTATATCAGTGCTGGCTTAAAATTAGTTTTGACAACTTTGACAACAGTTGACACTGGAGCCGAGAGCCACAACAGCTGACAGAAGGGACTGCCCTCCTTTTTCATCCTAGTTCGGGGTTTAGATCATCATGGATCATTAGCGGACCCCGCTCCTCCCTCTGTAGTACTCCTTTATGTGTAAGTCTCTGATATTTTAGAATCATTATTACAGAAATGTCATATTTGTTTGTGGCCGCGCACTAAGTTTGCAGCGGCTCGATGCCCTAAAATCGAACCAATTTCGTTTGATGTACTGTACATTGTACTGGGCTGTCAAATAACAATAAAGACCTGTCATACCTGTCATATTATTTCCTTTAGAATATCTCTTATTGATATTGTTATTGACATGGTGGGTTCAAAGCTTGGCAGACATAACAAGTGTAACCAAGGGGGGCAGAACATTACTAATTGGCAATTCATACATGTCTTGTGAAATGGCTACAGATTAACACATTAATTCAGTAAAACATAATTTATTTAAATCCTTTTGTCAGATGTGTGTGTTCATCTGATTGAAACATTTGTCTTTCTCTGTGTCCTGCTAGTGTTAGCCACTGCTCACTCTACAGAGGCTCACGCCTCTCCAAACCACAACATTTTTTTTTACAGCACAGTACAGAATATGTTTGAAGGCACACAGCAGGGCAGTATAATGGTGAGAAATAACATTTGCGTAATTAAAAGGGGGAAAAAAACCCTTTTATTAAAGTCTTACTGTAGTATGTTAAAGTGCAGGCTCTTCATGGAAATGGTCTTCATAGTCATTGATGCGCAGAGAATAATTACAGTGACCAATAATGACTATTGTATTGAAACAGACTGTAGACTGTGCAGCACACCCCACCATCACAGCCCTTTGTGATTTTTGAATGCATTGATTTACAACAAAAGCTATAACTAATTAATCAATTTACAAAGTGTGATTTTCCCAATGAAACCACCAATTGCTTCACCAGTAGCAAGGGATATTAAATGCAGAGACATAGTAAAATAACTCCACTTGTTACTTTCAGTCTGC
The DNA here is from genome assembly GCA_037367275.1 of Coranthus polyacanthus. Classification (NCBI taxonomy): domain Eukaryota; kingdom Metazoa; phylum Chordata; class Actinopteri; order Kurtiformes; family Apogonidae; genus Coranthus; species Coranthus polyacanthus. Next base: position 3,752 of record JAPQRN010000059.1, on the reverse strand, counting down.
AGTGCTCTGTGTTGTTAAATGCGTCTGTGAGTGGAAGGAGTATCTCTACACTTCTCTCTTGAATCTTGTTGAATTGTGAGTGTTCGTACTTCTTGGAAAGTGTGTGTACGTGTGTGACTTTGTCTTAGTGTGATTATGCAAATGCAATTAGAGTCTCTTTATCTGTTCAAAGGCACAGGGATGAAAGGGAGGCTGTCTTGACCTGCTACACATCCCATCTTCTGCCCTGTGTTCAGCACAAGAATACCAATGTTCTCGCATTAACCCGGAGTGACAGCGGGTGAGCAAAGGAAAAGGGAAAAAAAAGAAAAAAAAAAGAAAACACAGACAGAGGCAGAGTCGAATTAGAGCTGTGATAACAGAAGGCAATAGGGGGAGTGTATGGGTAGAAGAAAAAGAGTGGGGCTAATTTCTAAAATCAACTCAATATGTGGAAAGAGAGGTAAAGAAGATGCTAATTAACTCTATATATGGAGGCAGGCTGAGTTCGGCATGTAGGTAGTGTACATCACATATAGTGTGCCATCACAGAGGGCTTTCAATGCACTGCTGAACTGAACTCTACCTCACCACTTTGGCTTAACACCTCTGATGTGCAACTAATGATGTTTATTGCAAAATGTATTATGAATACCTGGTTCAGGACCTGTAAAACACTACCCACATCATATCTAATTCACATAGACTGCTGTGGACCACTGGGGACCCAGTATGACAAATGACAGAGCCAATGGGGAGGTCATCTTCTGGTCTTCCCAAGAAAGTTTGCAGGCAGGACATAATATACAGTTGGATGCTACAGACCAATTATTCAATGATGAACTTTTTTTTTCTCTCCAGGAATTTTCTGGCTTCAAAACATAGTTCTTGTTTCTACTCTATAGTCAAGCCAAGTCCATCCTAATGCAGATAAATTGATATTTTCCCTCTATTTACCCCCCTCTTTTAAAAAACAAACAAACAAATACTCTGTCCACATGACCTTCTTTTAAAAAACATATCTGTACACACAAGAACACAAAAATGACTCCACATGCTCAAACAAACTGTTGTTCTGGCAGAACATAAACCAACCAGCAATAACAATGGAAGCACTGCAACCATAAAGGTCCTGTACTGTGAAAATGCACTTTTATTGGGTTTTTAGGTTTATATAAACTCTGTGATGTAAAATAAATGCTGTGAAAAGATGAACTTGCTCAGTACAATCAGTTCTCTAGTGTCTCCACCACAAGATGTCCTCCTGATAAAACAAGCCAATTAGAAAATCCTTTGCTTGTGATGTAGTAAGCAAGAACAATATCCATAACCAATCATATTCAAGGTTTTTTTTTATTATTTGTTAGCCCCACCCCATCAGTTATGAGCAACAGAACAATGACCATGTTGGTAAAACTATCTATGAAAAGTGTCCTATTCCTGCTTCAGTGAATCAAAACTACTGCACAGCCTCCAAAGGAGACAAATGTTAGTGGATGGATTTGACTTTTGGAGACTTATTTTGACTTATCTTCAGTCTTTTTGGATGTTTACAGCACATTAATAACTGATAATTGTTAACACCTGTTGAGAATTCTGCTGTTGCCAACAGTTGCTAAGGAATCTGTGGTTAGCCAATCAGAACATTTGTTGATTAAAAGTGGGCGGTGACATTTGCCTCCCAGTGTAATATGAGCTGTTTGTGGCACAGACACAGAGAAGCACTCATAAAAGTGAAGAAAAATCTAATCTATACTCTTATTTAGTCAACACCATTACAAAAGTTTTTAATATATACATATACATGTTGTAGATAGAACTTTAAGTGTTAAGATGTGGGATTAAAGCCTTCAACATATTGTCATTCAAGTGATCTGAGAGGAAATTAGACTTTTGCAGCTACTCTGGACTTTTCAGACTTGAGAAAATCCAGCGTATGATGCAAATTGTGACTTTTCAGTGAAGACGTATATAGAACAGCTACAATGAAAACCTCTACATACTAAGCTTAATTTGTTTGCTAATACTGATCACCGTACATAGCACGGTCATATTGCCCATGCCAGTAAGGCTACATTCACATGAATGCATTTTACTTTTAAAACTGTGTGATGTGGCAAAGTTTCAGAAATAATCTCTGAACATTCTAAAATGCCTGAAACACATATCACATGACGAGGAGGCCGATAGCACTGCTGGACAGGGAATTATTGCAAATTGCTTGATTAACAGCTGGCAGTGAATGTAATCAGTCGTATCATAATAAAATGCAGAATTTACCTGCATAACAGCTGCTAACAGACAACAAGGACAGAATATATTTCATATATGATATTTCCCTATCATGTTGAATTAACAACTGGCAGTCAAGGGTGATGTCTTGTTTTCTTCCGGAAAGGAACACATGAAAGGGGCATGGCAAATTAGGGAAAGATACATAGTGACTAACAGACCCAATCAGGCAGCAAATGTGGGTGTCTGCACCATTGTTTCTAAACTAATGTGTTTTTGTCATAGACTGTATATATTATTGGACAGAGGAACCGTGACATTATCCATTAGTTTGTGAACTGCCATTTTGAAGCCAGTAGTTTGTGATTTGGCTGTCGCCGTGTTTCCTTTTTGGAGCCAGACGTGACCATTTTTGGACAAAAGGGGCGAAACTACAGGAGCCCAAGTGGTCAAAGGTAAGCTAATGCTAAGCGCTAGCTTACTGACTTGGTGAAATGGTAAACTCCATCAAACATTGCTTGACAAAATTGTTTTATAGTCTTGTTAGTGGAACCTATTAACCACAACTACAGTGGAGCTGTCTGTCAGGAAAAAATGTGTTTTATTAAATCAACCGGAATCCCAAAGGTCTGATTTGGCAGGCGAACAAGACGTCATTCCGACCTGTCAATCAAAGCCGACATGGCAGACATCAAAGCTTTCTATTAGCCCTGAGTTCTGATTAACAGAAGAAAAATTTAAACATGGACCAGATCAGTCATTAGAGGGTCTGAATCGAACAGCTGAGACTGGAGTGAGTCCTGGAAAAAAAATTACTTAGTATTTTTAAAGTTCAATGTAAGTCCATCGGAGCCATGTCTTTTTGGAGCCACCCCCAGCGGCAGTCAGCCATATTACAACTTTAATTTACTTCTGCACTGGCTTCATTTTAGAGCCGAGTCCCTTGCCGCTTGGTTTTTGTCCATTCACACTACAGCACAGTCCTGGAGTTTCTAAACTAAACTCTAAACTCAGCTGCATTTCCAAAAGTCTCCGTTTTCAGGAGGTTAAAACACTGGAGTTGGTGTAAACATATAAAAAGTAATGTGTACTAAGTTATATGGACCCTACAAAAGTGAATTAATCCATGTTCCATCTGCTGTTTCTCCGCTGCTTCCTGTCCAGTGGAGTAGTAGAGGACTTGATGAGAAAATGTAATTGAAAGAGTGGAAACCATGATGAAAAGCCTAGTGATAGACAGCACAATGGACTATAGAAAAGGAAACTTTCAAAGCTGACATGACATTACGTTGCCTGTCTGACCACAAAGACGATTGGCTGTCGGCTACGTCAGCCCATCCATCACCATAAAGTAAGTGTAAATATTAAGACCTAAACATTGATAATAAAGCTTTCACAAGACATTAATTCAATTCAATTAAATTCAATTTTATTTATATAGCCCAATATCACAAATTGAGATTTGCCTCAAAGGGCTTTACAGTCCATACAAGGTACAACACCCTCTGTCTTTAGACCCTCGGTTCGAGTGAGGAAAAACT